>JARFJB010002086.1:1132500-1155000 GCA_036346205.1 Vesta saturnalis
AATGTGACATGACACCTTTATCCACTTATGTCTTCAATTGTCCTGCAGTTTGGGGGGCGCTGGAAAATTAAACTGTTGTCGAAACCACCTCTGTATTTGAATAATTGAGCTCGTTCTAATAAAATGCTACACAAGCAATCCTTTGTTCAATCGGCCATCGTTCCATTTTCAAACGAACTTGAAGGTTCACGAAATAATAATTACACTACTTCTTTCTGTTTTTATTAAGTAAAAACTTGATACTTGTAATTTGCCACCTTTTACTTAGATCTTCGATTTTCCAAGAATAAAATATTACATTTATCAAACCAATATTAAAAATTTTATTTATTTTTATTTACTTATTTAAGTGCTAGATCCAGGGCGTTTAACAGTTTATACATACGTGTTTATTTTGTAAAAAGCATATTAACTCTTTCAATACCTTTGAGTTCTTGTAGATTATGCATACGAATCGATACCCTTTGATTTACTAACTGAGCCTTCTGCAAACGCAAATTGAGAGATTAACGTAAATTCTTCTTGGAGTCGACTTTATAACTTTGTAGCAAACAGAATATAAGCCTCTTTTAATATTAATCTAATTTTATACAAGTTTCAAGTTTTTAGTATAGTACTAAACAAGGCTTAAACATTGATTTAAATATCGTGTGTAAATAGTTATATAAAAACGGAAATAAAAATTTACTTTTAATATTGCGTTAACTTTCATTTTGACAAATAAGTAGAATTGTCATTATTTCATTACATAAATTCCACTCAAGTTGAATGTATACCTACTTTTGAATTGTAGATTAAAGCAAAGGGTATATCAAAAGAACAAACGATTAAAAAATTGTCTAGACAGGTATGGTGTAAGTACTACTTATTACTTTTTCACAAAAAAATGTTCACACATATACGTTTATAATGTATAAATTAAGTGTATTTGTGGTGTACATTTTGTATACGGAGAAATATCTTAACAAAAAAAAAAAAAAATAACCGAAAGAAAAGACTAGAAATTGAAACAAATAAATAAACGGAGCAATTAAGGAAAAGTAAAACAAAATATAAACCAATGAGAAAAACAAACTTAGAGAAAGGAGTTAAGGATAAATAAACGAATTAATAAGAAGTAAAGTATAAACCGAAACTAAACAAGCGGAGAATTAAAAAAAAACAAAAAAAGGAGGTAGAATTAGTTTTTTACCGCGCGTACAGAAAACAAACATCTTTAAATCATGTTAAAACAAAAATAAAACGAGACAAGCTGTAAGATATGAAAAAAGTAAGAGAACGTAGAAACCTAAGAAAGAAATAAACAAAAATTAAAAATATATTAACAAACAAAAACAAGTAAATAAATAAAAGACGAACCCAAAAAAAACCAAGGAAAAAACCAAATGGGTGAAAAAATTAAGAGCGGATAAAAATATGTAGAGAACAAAACCATGATAGGAAACCAAACTAATAAATAAGAAGACAAAGTATAAAGAACAGTAGTAAGGGGACACTTGCTGCCATCTTGGATTTTCTGGGGAAAACCCACCTTTCACTTTTTTACACACCCACGTGGGAGACCATATTTTCAACCCTTTTTCATCCTTAATTATTTTTTACTCGCTCACGTGTAGGACACATTTTTTTACCCCTATTTTTTATACGCCCACGTGGGGGACCATATTTTCTTATTTTTTTTTTCGGAGGCTTTTTTCAACCCTAGTTTTTCACACACCCACGTGTGAGACCGTATTTTCAACCCTTTTTCATTTCTAATTATTTTTTACTTGCGCACGTGTAGGACGTGTTTTTACAACCCTAATTATTGTTACTCGCTCACGTGTGAGACCGTATTTGCTACCCTATGATTTCTTTTCGAGGGTCAATCCTAATAAGAGCCTTTTTTGTACATGCTCACGTGAGGGTCTGGCACTGGTCTTGGTGCTGGGAGCTGGACCTGAAGCTAGGTCTTGGACTTGAAGTTGGTCTTAGGGTTATTTTTGATGAGCATCTAATTAAGGTCCTTTTGGCTATATTAAGAGCAGTGTCCCTGAGTTTAGGCAAACGCACACGCATACAATGTTGGAAATTGTATGATTAATAAGATATTATTATTAAAATTATCGACCCTATTGTTTTAAAATGGTCAAATACTATTGGATGATCTTTTACCTATACGAGAAAACGTATTTCTAATAAGGAGGTTCTTGTAAGACACGTGTAGGGCTTCGCAACTTGTTCTCAGTCCTTCGCCCCCTGACCGGAGATGGTATGGGAACCTAACCTTATAAGACAAGTGTAGAGCTTAGACCCTATCGTGGCCCCCTTGATGCAATTGTATGAGGGTTCTAACTTAATCTTACAGCTGTAGGCCTTCGCCCCATCATACAAAATCGTATTCTAATAAGGAGGTTCTTGTAAGACAAGACTTGTATCAGGGTCTGCGCCCTTGGCCCCTTTGAGTTAAAATTGATTTTAGTGCCATCTAGAGGCGTATAGACCAATGAACATTTTCTATAATAGAAGTTGATAGTGCAGACCTCTCTCTTGCTCTGTCTTCTTTCTCTCTCATCCTCTCTCTTTCGGCTCACACACACACACACACACACACACACACACACACACACACACACACAAACAAATCAATTAATTAATCAATCTAAAACAAATCACGCTCGATTACCAGATCAATCTCAATCAATCAACCGAAATTATGTTTTACAGTTTGCGGAAACCAGATTACAGTTCAAACTGAATGCATTAAAGTCTAATTAAATATGACGTGAAATAATAAATAATTTCTACCCTAATGCAATGATACTTTATGTATAGGCAGATTCTCTAAACAGTCACCACCTATACATTCGGAACATCATATCTGATTTATTTGCATGTTCAATTACATACACACAAAATTGTTTCATTGTAACGTGTTCATTAACAGTTGTAAAAATCTCATTAAAAAGACTGGAAAGTAATAATTACTTATATATAACATAGAGTTAAATTAAATTAACATGTTTTTAAGAATATCAAACTGATATAATGGAAATAAAATGTAAAAGGTTTTAATGGTTTTATTATTATACGTGAATTAACAATAACTACAAGTTTAAAATCCACGAATACGTACGTACTTACTATTTGTAGAGCTTATTTTATGACGTCATCCTGTAAGAGTAATAATACATTTTAAAAAATCTTTATCGACATTTTTGTTAGCAATATAAGGTAAAAAACGTATATTAAGAATAATACGCTTACCTTTAAAAGTGTTTTCCTTCACCTGTACCATATGTTGAACTGAAATATTTTTCATACGTGTCCACGTGTAATCTCATTAAAATACGATTTGTGAAAGGCTGGATATAAACAGGCTGTTGCATTCCGATCATAACTAGTTTAGAAAATAATACACAAAAAACCTGATTACAGCTACTCGTATTTAACATTTATGTTGTACTTACAAAAAATTCACATTCAAAACACTTACAAATATTTTAAAAATTTTGCTAACGCAAAAATTACCTTAAATAATTGAATCTTCAGATTACATAAACTATTGTATACTCAATTACGTTCAAACACGCACAGCAAACGCGCATTACAGCACTCGATTACACATACGCACGACTACAAAAATCACGATCAACACGCACGCACGCACAATTAACAACGCACGCACGCACACGCACGCATACGCACGCACGCACGCACGCACGCAACGCACGCACACGCACGCACGCACACAGCACGCACGCAACGCACGCACCACACCACACACACACACACACACACACACACACACACACACACACACACACTCACACACTCACACACACATGCACTTTACGTTATATGGATTTTTATCAGTTGGGATTAATAGCAATGTCAACTAAACGTTTTAAAAAAATTGTAATCTGAAATAAGAGTGACGTAATTAATTTTATTTGAAATTTCATACAGAGCATCACCATCAGAGAGATTTTGAGATATAATCACCTCATCGTCTTCATCTTAAACGATTATATTGTAACAACCTATAAAAGTAGCTAATAACCCCTGACAGTTTTTATGTGTGTGTGTATGTGTGTGTGTATGTGTGTGTGTGCGTGTGCGTATGTGTGTGCATGCGTGCGTGCGTGCGTGCATGTGTGTGCGTGCGTGTGTGTGCGTACGAGCGTGCGTACGTGCGTGCGTGCGAGCGTGCGTAAGTGCGAGCGTGTGAGCTTGCGTACGTACGAGCATGCGTGCGTGTTTTCGTTTGATCCTCGTGCTAAAGCGGTGCTAGTTGATTGTATGTGGTTGTAGGCAATACTGTGTTGACTCAAAGCTATAATTGGAAACGCTGCTTGCTATGCCCAGTACGTGGAGGTATGTTTAATTAGCCTTTGACAGATGTATTTATGATAAGGTCAGGCTTGCATGTAAAATAATATAGAGGTGAAACTAACCAGCTAATGTGTTTTGCTGCTACACACATCACAGTATTGAAGATTCTGTTTTTGTATTAGAAAACGTACTACAGTCTCGAAACAGAATGCAGATAAAATTGAAGGAAATGAATACGGTACAACTTCTGCGAACGAACTGAAAGATTTGAAGCGTGTGCAGCATTTCCGGAGCCGTGTTGAAACCAGCTAATTTAGGGCTAACCTCATGTCCATGTAATAATAATATTAATAGTGTCTGATAAAAACTGTCAGGGGTTATTAGCTACTTTTATAGGTTGTTACAATATAATCGTTCAAGGTGAAGACGATGAGGTGATTATATCTCAAAATCTCGCTGATGGTGATGCTCTCTATGAAATTTCAAGTAAAATTAGATTACGTGACTCTTATTTCAGATTAGAAATTTTTTGAAACGTTTAGTTGACATTGCTATTAATCCCAACTGGTAAAAATCCATATAACGTGTGTGTGTGTGTGTGTGTGTGTGTGTGTGTGTGTGTTGTGTGTGTGTGTGTGTATGCGTGTGCGTGTGCGTGTGCGTGTAATGTGCGTGCGTGTGCGTGCGTGTGCATGTGCGCGTGTGCGTGTGCGTGTGCGTGTGTGTACATGTGGTGTGTGTGCGTGTGCGTGTGCTGTGCGCTGTGCGTGTGCGTGTGCGTGTGACGTGTGTGTAGTGCGTGTGCGTGTGGTGCGTGTGTGTGCGTGTCGTGTGCGTGTGCGTGTGCGTGTGCGTGTGCGTGTGCGTGTGCGTTTGCGTGTGCGTGTGCGTGTGCATGTGCGTGGAATGTACGTGTTGTGACAAAGCACAAGCATCTTTTCTGACTCTTAAGTCACTGCGGTGTGATGTAAGTCTATATCTAAGATTCCTTGAAGTCATTCCGATATATGATTAGTTACAATTACTACAAGGGATCTTATATATTACATTTGTTTTATCTAAAATGGCGGTCTCATCCTTAAGCTGACTGAATAGATTGTTAACTTTTTTAATGTTTTTAGGGGCTATGATGATGTTCTTATCTAGTTTGAGAATTTTATTAATTTTAGGAGTAAGAGTACTAATGTAAGATATTGAACTGTACTTTTTTATTTCAGTTTCCACCTCTTCGTCATCCAATGGTTCATTGTTACGTAAAAGAAGGCTATTATTGCTGGTATTGTGTTGGTCCTCAATGTTAGGAGTAGAGTATAGCAGTTTCTTTAACATAGATTCAGGATACGAATTGTCTTTGAGTAATATAAACAGTAAATTTAAGTTTTTTTGTCTTAATGATGGATGGTATATTTTTGTGATACTGTTTTTTAAACCCAGAACTAAATTGACTTTCATTTTATATGTGTGATCTGAATAATAATTGTGGTACTTTCCTGAACTCGTCGGTTTCCTGAACCAGTCTAGGATTATGACATTAGAGTCATCTCGGATTAACAGTGTCCAGAAAAGGTACACTGTTATCAGTTTCTTTTTCGATTGTAAAATTAAGTTGGTCGTTATACCTGTTGAAGACTTCAAGGATTTCATCATAGTGATTTGCGGGAACAGCACATGTGATGTCGTCAACATATTTTTTTAAAAATGGAAGTTCAAAACTTAGCTTAGGGATGCAGATATCAAGTAAGTCATAAATGACGTATTGGGCCACGATGGGGCTTAATTTGGAACCCACAACCATGGCTGCTACCCACTAAATTTTTCTTATTGTTTTTTAACTTAATCAGCCACGATTAACAACCTTGATTAAATACATAGAATGGGTTTCTACGAAGATATCCGCAGGAGGTTTGGTAACCGATGCAGTGGACTCTTCAAAAAATGGGCAAATGGTAACATCAAACTAGCAGCAGCAAAGAATAGGAAGATTTTTCTACTTAAAAGCAGACAACTTGGACTTACACCGAGACACATCACAGACCAGACAAAAGGAATTATACGTCTTATCAATGCTACAGGTGATAGAACAGAACAAGAAATACAGAACATGATCAAGAGGTTTAATATAAAAATACTAAATCTAGAAATTAAAGTTAACCATAGGAATGTCCAAGAACTAAATCATTTTTTTCACCAAACAATTATGGAACTTAACAATTTAATTCCTAGAAATATTATGACCGAGTTTAGCAATAGGCAAAACATATCTTATAATAAACATTTCCATAATTGTAAACTAATACAAACCAACAAACTTAACACTCTCAAATTACATAATAGATCTATCTTAAAAGTCAAAAACAATTGGCTCAAGAATCTAACTCAATTGGATATTCCTTTGGAAATTAGAAAATTACTGTCATTAGGGCCTAAATTCTGTTTACCAGCTAGTAGACAAGATATTTCAATTAAAAGTCTCTTAGCTGAAATCGAATTTGCCATTAATCACATTCAGGATGAGGATAAACGTAACATTCTTAGTTTACAAATTTCTAATGTCATTACCAATTTCTTGAACGATAATCATATTACATTCAATGAATTTAATCAATGGTATAAACTAACTAAAAGTTTTTTATCAGGTCACCCAGATATTATTGTCGCAAATGCAGACAAGGGGAATGTAACGGTTATCATGTATAAAAATATGTGCTGTATCCTGAATCTGTGTTAAAGAAACTGCTATACTCTACTCCTAACATTGAAGACCAACACAATATCAGCAATAATAGTCTTCTTTTACGTAGCAATGAACCATTGGATGACGAAGAGGTGGAAACTGAAATAAAAAAAGTACAGTTCAATATCTTACATTAGTACTCTTACTCCTAAAATTAATAAAATTCTCAAACTAGATAAGAACATCATCATAGCCCCTAAAAACATTAAAAAAGTTAACAATCTATTCAGTCAGCTTAAGGATGAGACCGCCATTTTAGATAAAACAAATGTAATATATAAGATCCCTTGTAGTAATTGTAACTAATCATATATCGGCATTACTTCAAGGAATCTTAGATATAGACTTACATCACACCGCAGTGACATAAGAGTCAGAAAAGATGCTTGTGCTTTATCACAACACGTACATTCCACTGGGCACAGCCCTGATTTCGACAAAGTGCAAGTCTTGACCTCTGAAACAAATTTATTCAAAAGAAAGTTTTTAGAAATGGCCCATATACGCTGTACAGACTATGTAATGAATAAGAGAAGTGACACTCAAAATTTAAAAACATAATTTATTCTAACATACTTTATCTAGATAAACACAGAAATCATAGGATGAACTATTAACGGATTAACCCTTAGTGGCAGAAGCGGATTCATTTTGTGTGGATTTTACCATTTTGTTTAGTGTAAAAGAGTTATCACGAATAACTCTATTTGGTATTAATCTCCAGAATGTCCCACATAGAAGTAAGAGTCCTATGTAATAATAGACATTCAAATAATCTTAAATAATCCTATTCATAACACTTTTACACTTACCACACAATCACATTCAACATATTAATCTACTTATACGTTGATTTCATAACCATTTTCTTTGTTTTTCCAATAACTATGACAATAAATTTAAAAAATGTCTTTGTTAAAGTCCAAAAATTGATTTTGACATCTAATTCAAATTTAAATTGAAATATCGTCTTTCAATGCTGCTTCAATGTTTTTAACTGTATCCTCGATCGTAAGTTACTATCTTATTTTAATTAATTGTATTATTAACGCATAACTTCTTGTAGATTGGTTGACAAAGGTAATAAATTTACCGAAAGCTTCCCTTTGAACAAAGGATCGTTTCTTTATTTTAAACTAGCCCCACAACCTTGGCTGCTACCCACTAAATTTTTCTTATTATATATATTGAGATGTTTAGAAAGAGGTAATAGAAGTATCGGACAGCTTACATGACATTTGGGTCATAAAAGGGGTAATTTCTGGCTCGAGACAAAGTGAGACACAATTTTACATAAATATGGTTCACGATGTGTTTAAAATAAATTTATTTGGTATAAATTGATCTGAATATCATTTGCTAAGTTTGGTTTCATCATAAAAGCAATTTGTTGCTACCAAAATTGTCAAAGATGTTAAATATCACCTTTTCGTAGAGTCATTTTAGTAGTGCAATTTTTACAATAAAATTCAATTTTTCAAAGTTAATTTGGCAAGTAGACATTTCACAGGTGTTTAAACATGGACTATGTAGTTAGGATTATGTTAGGGATAAGGTATGTTTAGTTTTTAAGAGCAGGAAATACAAAAATTTAGTTAAAAGGGTTATAATATGGATAGTATAGACAATTTTCGCACACATTTTTTGTTAGTGAATTAGTGACAAAGTTTATAATAAATGATTCACAAGAAGAAAGACATTTAGAACATTTTGGCATACAAACATTTATAGTGCCGTACAATTTATAGTGTAAAATCCCAAAACAGTGTTAGACGATGAGGCATTTTCAATGCAAGACTAAATAACATTATGCATTGCAAATAAGTAGTGTGAACAATAAAGACAAGTTGTACAAACCTTAAACATAACATTTTATGTGTTAAAAACATTTTTAATATGAATTTATTTCATATTTAAAATTTAAATGGTTACGTTGTAAATTTTAGATTTTTCACATAATTTTATACTTTTCCATATTATTAGATTTAGTTTTTGCTCTTAAAGCAAATAATAGATGTTCTTTCACAATATAAATAAGTTTTATAAGGATACAGCGTTTTTATCTGCAAAATTTTGCTAAATCTAAGTTGATTTCTAGACAAATTTACAAAAACTTAAAATTTTCATTAAAGTAAATGTTTGAATTTAAAAGATATGTTTTCTTATGTAAATTGTCCTCAGAATTCCATTTTCGCAAGTAATTTTAGTGTAGCTTGTAAGTGTATAGTTAGTAGCTTATTTTGATTAGATTAAGTTGTTTCGTTTATTAGTGGTAGGATTTATTGCTTATTCGGTGTCCTTTATTCGAAATTTCACATAGTTTTCATTTCTGTTTTTAAATTTCATTTCCGACCATGTATAAGAAAGTTACGGCCAAAATTCCATTTTTGTACAATTTTAATTTTGATTAGCCAATCACATTCATTGTAAATTTTGCAATATGGCTGTAAAAATTGAAATTTCTGTAGCAACCAGAAACCTATAAAAGCAAGAGCTCAGGAAGTCATTCTCTCCAGTTTTTGTTCAAAAGTGAAAAGATTAAAACAGTGTTGCTAAATTTAGTGTTTACTTAACCTAATTTATTTTCGTCGAGAAAGTTTACGGTACGAATAATTTCGAGAGCACTTGTTTTTATATCTTCGGTCAAAATTAAATAGTTCGGTCACCGATACCTGTCGTTGTTAATAAATTATTGCTGTAGATTAATTGATGTCACGATTTTGTGAAAATTTGTTTTCATGTTTTCCGATTTAAAATAATTCTGATATACCAAATTAAATTCCATTTTATTTGGTGAAAAGTTGTTTTATTTATCCGGACAATTCCTCTTAAATAAATATTATATTTTCGGTAACTAAAATAAAATTGTGTTAACAAAATCTTGGATACTAATAATACATTTTAATCGATATCAGTCATAAAGATTTAAAACCATTTTAATAAAAGTTACATAGTAAATAAGTGTTTGAGGTTGCCGTTTTTGGAAAAGAAAACATCTTGAAGATTGGAGTTGGTGTCTTCGAGAACCGAGATAGCAGTTGGATATTAACGTAACAACATCCGAGTGAACATTGCCTGCCTCCAGCTGAAGTTTGAAGACATCATTCAATCGACAGGAAGGATTGTATCTGTGAGTTTTAAAATTTTTTTTATAACCCTGTTATTGGTATTTCCTGCAAATAATATTTGTTATATGTTATTAATTAAGAATTTTCAATTATTTACCTGTGTAAACACCGTGAAGCAAATCATTTCATTTTCTTTTTCTAAACTTTCCCATTTTGATATTATTAAATTAAAGCAATTATATAAATAAACTAATAATTATACATTACAATTTATTGGCAGCAACGTGTACGATTTAGTTTGAAGATTTTGGATATAAAAGTACAAAAAATTTTATAGGTATTTAGTTTTTCATTTTTTCGTTCATTGTTCATTGTTATTTGTTATTAGTTATTGTTTATTTTTATTGTGCATTAGTGTTAGGAATTTTACAAAAAGGGGTAAATTTAGTTAAATAGTGAATGCAAGATCGTATAAAGATCAGGAAAAGTTACGGACCAAAGATAGATAAAAAGAAAAACAGGATCTAGTTACAAAGATGGAATATTGAAAAATGTTGAAACACAAAAAAAAAGTCCAGTGAGAAAAGCAAGAGCTTAGACGTGGACATGATTCCATGCTAATGAGAAAGGTGAAAGCAAGACAAGAAAGAAAGAAGAAAATATCGATAGAAACCAATTTTGAAGAAAATAGGAAAGAAGCAGAAAGAAAGGAAGGAGGATATGCGTTTAAAAAAAATAGAAAGGAGGATAAGATTTAGAAGAAAGTATTAATAGGCAAGTGAATAAGTGGGAGGACTTAAAATTAAAAATGGAAAACGAAGGAAGAAAAGAACAGCATGCACCGAGAAAATGATAATTTGGGGAACGATTATCGACAATAAAAGGAGATGACAAGATAAGTTGGATAAAAACATTAGAACTGAAACCCGTCTAAGAGAAATTTAACGAAATAAATAAAAAAAGGGGATAAAGACATCCACGAACAAATATGTTTCCAGGTGGAAAGAATAAGGATGAGAACAAGAAACAGATAAATTTGCAAAAATAAGAATAAAACGATCATGACCTGGAAGAGTTGAAAGAACGTGAAACAAAATTTTCAAATCGGCTGGGAAAATTGCATTAATCAAGAGAATAAATTTAAGGAAAAAAAGAATCAATGCTATTTTTGAAAAATAGAAGAATATTTTAATGAATCAAGGACAAAAAACAAAGAATGCGTTTTAGAAAGATTTAAAAATGGAACTATGGTACAATTTAGTACAAGAGCAATGTACCATTATAAGCACTTCAAAATTATTTAAAACAATATTAGTGACGTCCAACAAAATGTAATAAGGAAGAATTTTCAAAATATGACAAAAATGGCATTTGAGGAGATTTATGTAATGAAGAAATAAAATAGCAAGATACTTACACCACCGATGAATGAACAAGAAAAGTCCAATTTTAAGCAACGAAATAATGCAGAAAACATTATTCTGCAAAATATAATATAACATCACTACTGCAATTTTTAAGAAGATGTAAGAACAGATCAGAACAGTTACGAAAAAGAGAATTTAAAAGGAATTATGGAAATGACAAAAATATAATTACAGGCACAAAGAAGGAAAAATAGGAGAGAAATTATAATAGGAATTATGGAAATGAAGGATTATCAAAAAATCATCGTGTTGATAATCGTAGAAGTATTTAAATGGCAACAATAGAGAAGGCAATTATAGATAAAGAAAACAAAACAAAGACGAGGAGGAATAATAAGGCTGATAGAACAGATTTAATTACAAAATCAAGCTAAGGAAATGAAGAAAAATAATAAGAGAATGAAGGAAAGGATATTGAAATGATATCAAAAAAAAATAGAAAAAAGAGATCGTGATGATCAGAATAGGTGAATAACATCCATACGAGAAGAGAAGGAAAATTGTAAGGATTAAATGATCGTAATGCATAAGAGAAGAAAAGAAAAAAAAAGGACTTTGACAAGATCACCGTTCAAAATTTTTAAATACATTTTGTCAACAATGAAAGACAAACTACAACATCCTACGGAATTTTTAGAAATTGAACAAATTTAGAACCAGAAACTAAACATTTTATTACCTTTCGTTAACATTAGAATTAAGAATTTACATTTATTGGATTAGTTGATAATCAGAAATTTCATTAATACAGGAAAAGATCATCGTAGAGAATAACGATTTATTTAAAGATGAGATCATTAGAATAAACAAAATAGAATTATGGCAGCTACGATAAGAAGTTACACTATAAATAGGATGCTACATACTGAAGCTAATAGGGAACAGATTTTTCAAACACAATGGTTTAAAATTAAATTTGGAAAAATGTTACTTTTTATGAGAGAAGTCATGTATTGGGTTATGAAATAGGGCAGACGGGAGTAAAACTAAATGATAGTAGATTGGCCGAAATAAAAGAATATCCTCGTCCTAAAATTTAAGAACGTTGAGAGGCTTTTAGGGTAGTTAATTACTATCGTAAGTTCATTTCGGATATGCTGAATTATCTATTCCTTTGGTAGACTTGTTAAGAAAAACGTACGTTGGAGTTGGGATAGAAGAAAAGAAGAAGCATTTATTAGTATTAAGGAAAGTTTGTTTACAAATATGATTTTAAGACACCCTAATTTTAAGTTACCATTTATACTCAGGACAGATGCATCTTTCTATGCAAGCAGAATTATGTCAAAAACAAGGAGACGAAGAAGTACCCATTTGTTTTCTTTCGAGAATTTTAAAAGTGCATGAGATCAAATACACTACAGCAGAAAAGAATTACTGGCCATTGTTTACGCAGTAAACAAATTAAAATTTTATCTATTAGGCAACAAATTCAAAATTGAAACTGACAACTCTGCATAACTTTTATGAAAACAACTAATTTTAAGAATCATAGGATGTACCATTGGTCGTTACTTCTGCAGGAGTATGATTTTGACATATCTCATAGACCAGGCAAGGATAATGTGGTAGCAGATGCGTTAAGCAGGAAGGATAATATCATTAAGGAAAATAGAGTTTTATGCGCATTTGAACAAATTAAACCTACATTTTGGCACAAGAATTAAGAAATTTACAAAATTCAACGCAATTTTTAGAACTTAAAAAGAAGATTTTGGAATCTAAAGAAGAAATATATAGGATTACTGTATTTTGAATGATAGAATCATTAAAGTTTTAATACAGGAAAGTTAGTTGTAGTAAATGAAGATATAGCAAAATTTATCATAATGGATTTACACAAAACGTACGGACATCTAGGAATTAGAAAACTTGGTTAATTTTAGAGAAAATTTCTATGCAAAGAAGGATTTAACATATGTCAAGAATATTATAAATAAATGTGAGCTTTGCATATTAGCTAAAGAGAAGAACCACACTAATTTCAACCTTGTCAAAAGTATAAAAGTGAGTAAACCATTAGAAATAATAGCAATTGACTATATTGGAAATTTAGTACCTGGTCAGAACGGATATAAAATATATTAGTAATCGTTGATATTTTTCTAAATTTATAAAATTATACCCTAGCAGGAATGCACAGCAAAACAGCTACGATTTCTATCGAGAAATTCATGAAGAAACAGGAAAGCCAAAAGCTATATTAGCCGACAATGCCACTTATTTCAGAACTGCCAAATTTGTAAAGAAGTTCGAAGAGATGGAATAAAGATCTATTTCTGTTCGATCAGACATCCTCAAGGCAACCCAGCCGAAGATATATCAAAGAAGTGATTAAATTTTTAAGAATATTCACGTATGAGAAACATAATGCTTGGGTGAAGTATCTTAAGGTCATAGAGAAGTGCATCAATGAAGTACCGAATGTTAGAACACAGGTAGCTCCGATAACATTAATAAAAAGATTATACCAGAAAGACCCTGGAGGCAACAAGAAGAAGAAATTGAAGTTGAAAATTTGCTCCAAGAAGTCAAAGAAAGATTGTGGAAGATTTTAGATAATTATGAAAAGAAACATTCTGCCAAAATTAAAAAGAAGGTTACATTTAAGGAAGGAGATTTAGTAATCATACGCCGTTTAACAGTTGCAGATAGAGCACGAAAATGTGTCAAAACTCTTACTACCATATGAAGGTCCGTATAGGGTAAAAAAATGTTTTGGGGTACTACATATGAATTAGTCAATATAAAGGATGGTAGTAGTAGAGGTAAATTTCATATTCCATGATTTATCCATATTTCAAAATTTAATTTTAATAGGTAGGTCAATTAAAGAACTTAATATTTTCTTGTACAAAAATATCTTCATTCTTAAATTGGGGAATTTGAGATGTTTAGAAAGAGGTAATAGAAGTATCGGACAGCTTACATGACATTTGGGTCATAAAAAGGGGTAATTTCTGGCTCGAGACAAGTGCGAGACACAATTTTACATAAATATGGTTCACGATGTGTTTAAAATAAATTTATTTGGTATAAATTGATCTGAATATCATTTGCTAAGTTTGGTTTCATCATAAAAGCAATTTGTTGCTACCAAAATTGTCAAAGATGTTAAATATCACCATTTTCGTAGAGTCATTTTAGTAGTGCAATTTTTACAATAAAATTCAATTTTTCAAAGTTAATTTGGCAAGTAGACATTTCACAGGTGTTTAAACATGGACTATGTAGTTAGGATTATGTTAGGGATAAGGTATGTTTAGTTTTTAAGAGCAGGAAATACAAAAATTTAGTTAAAAGGGTTATAATATGGATAGTATAGACAATTTTCGCACACATTTTTGTTAGTGAATTAGTGACAAAGTTATAATAAATGATTCACAAGAAGAAAGACATTTAGAACATTTTGGCATACAAACATTTATAGTGCCGTACAATTTATAGTGTAAAATCCCAAAACAGTGTTAGACGATGAGCATTTTCAATGCAAGACTAAATAACATTATGCATTGCAAATAAGTAGTGTGAACAATAAAGACAAGTTGTACAAACCTTAAACATAACATTTTATGTGTAAAAACATTTTTAATATGAATTTATTTCATATTTAAAATTTAAGTATGGTTACGTTGTAAATTTTAGATTTTTCACATAATTTTATACTTTTTCCATATTATTAGATTTAGTTTTTGCTCTTAAAGCAAATAATAGATGTTCTTTCACAATATAAATAAGTTTTTATAAGGATACAGCGTTTTTATCCGCAAAATTTTGCTAAATCTAAGTTGATTTCTAGACAAATTTACAAAACTTAAAATTTTCATTAAATAAATGTTTCGAATTTAAAAGATATGTTTTCTTATGTAAATTGTCCTCAGAATTCCATTTTCAAGTAATTTTAGTGTAGCTTGTAAGTGTGTATAGTTAGTAGCTTATTTTGATTAGATTAAGTTGTTTCGTTTATTAGTGGTAGGATTTATTGCTTATTCGGTGTCCTTTTATTCGAAATTTCACATAGTTTTCATTTCTGTTTTTAAATTTCATTTCCGACCATGTATAAGAAAGTTACGGCCAAAATTCCATTTTGTACAATTCTTAATTTTGATTAGCCAATCACATTCATTGTAAATTTTGCAATATGGCTGTAAAAAATTGAAATTTCTGTAGCAACCAGAAACCTATAAAAGCAAGAGCTCAGGAAGTCATTTCTCTCCAGTTTTTGTTCAAAAGTGAAAAGATTAAAACAGTGTTGCTAAATTTAGTGTTTACATAACCTAATTTATTTTCGTCGAGAAAGTTTACGGTACGAATAATTTCGAGAGCACTTGTTTTATATCTTCGGTCAAAATTAAATAGTTCGGTCACCGATACCTGTCGTTGTTAATAAATTATTGCTGTACGATTAATTGATGTCACGATTTTGTGAAAATTTGTTTTCATGTTTTCCGATTTAAAATAATTCTGATATACCAAATTAAATTCCATTTTTATTTGGTGAAAAGTTGTTTTATTTATCCGGACAATTCCTCTTAAATAAATTATATTTTCGGTAACTAAAATAAAATTGTGTTAACAAAAATCTTGGATACTAATAATACATTTTAAACGATATCAGTCATAAAGATTTAAAACCATTTTTAATAAAAGTTACCATAGTAAATAAGTGTTTGGAGGTTGCCGTTTTTGGAAAAGAAAACATCTTGAAGATTGGAGGTTGGTGTCTTCGAGAACCGAGATAGCAGTTGGATATTCGTAACAACAACATCCGAGTGAACATTGCCTGCCTCCAGCTGAAGTTTGAAGACATCATTCAATCGACAGGAAGGATTGTATCTGTGAGTTTTAAAATTTTTTATAACCCTGTTATTGGTATTTCCCTGCAAATAATATTTGTTATATGTTATTAATTAAGAATTTCAATTATTTACCTGTGTAAACACCTGGGCAAATCATTTCATTTTCTTTTCTAAATTTCCCATTTTGATATTATTAAATTAAAGCCAATTATATAAATAAACTAATAATTATACATTAAATTTATATATATATATATATATATATATATATATATATATAAAAAATTAAAAATTTAAACCTAAATTACACGTCATTTGTCTTGTATCATAATATTTATATATATATATATATATATATATATATATATATATATATAATTACATATACACAACATATACACATAATAACATTTAACATATACATATACATATACATGTACATATACATATTGTAATTTTTTTAATTTTTCAACGAGCACCAATACAAAAATTTAATCGTTTAAAAGAAATACTTATAAGGTATGGTAATTTTTATTTAAAACATACAAAACATTAGATAAATGTCCAAATTCTTTTGTAATTCTGAACGTATTTTCCCAAATGGCTGCTAGGTTTAGTAATAATATTCAGGGTCTTTTTAAACCAATCTAAAACATTAAACAAAATTCAGTCGAAAAGGTCACAGGTTTTTGACAAACAAATTTCACCAATGATGGATAAATAAGAATGATTTTTTAATAAATGCGAGATCCATTAATTTTGTAAATTTAATGATTACGGTTTGCAAGAAGTAGTGATCAGTAGAAAAGCAATTTTGTATTATTTATCAAAACAAATTAAAATTTTTTAAACTTGATGACACAATGTTTAAAGTTTAACTGTATTAATCAATTTTAATCACTTTTTACCTCATAATTACAAAAAATTAATTTTCCTGTATACGTAACGCAGGAGAACGAAAGATAATCATTTGACCTTACATTTATATAGAGTTTGAAAAAAAAGCTTGAAATTCCAGGTTTTTATGCTGAGGCGACAGCGTAACGACTTGTTCTTATTAATTTTAAATCAATGAATACTCTACTACTTATTTTAACATTACCAAGTTATTGGTCGTTAAATAATTGATCGACATACCATTTTTACCATTTTCTACTAAAAAATATTTATTCTACAGAATGTTTTAATTAATAATTACGAACACTTTTGTCTAGTTATAACTCAAAATTTACAGAAGTCGATTGATTCTTGCATATGTGTTAAACGATTGGAATATATTATTAAAATAGTTTCTCTTCCACACAATGGTAACGAGATTATAATATTCCATTGTAGTTGGAATTCATATGATAGAAATTATTGCAGGTAACTGTTTATATCGAAAATGTTATTTTAAAATGCAATTTCCCCAAGACATAAATTAATCAATTTTATAAGGACGGCGTTAATTACACCTTGTTTTATTCATTTAAAGCTCTCTTAATTATATTGATTGGATTTTAAAATTCTATTTTGAATTATTTAGTTTGCTTGTCTCTACCTAATATTAATATCACAGGTTTTAAGTGTAATTTTCCATTTAACATGTGTTTTACTACAAACTAAATTGTTATTTATGAAGTTTTAATTTCGGAACAAAAGAGAAAATTTCTATTTATAAATAACAGCACTCTCTTGGATCCCTTTGATTTTTGTATATCATAAATGATTTTATTCCGAATAACTAAACTTTATTTACTAACATTTTTTGACCTTTTATTTCAGAATATAATTATTTTATTCATTCCATTTATCAATATGAAAATGGATAATTAATTGTTTGACGAACTTGTTATTAAAAGTAAAGGAAAAAATTAATTTTCAAATATACATGTATATATACATGCACATACACACACACACACACACACACACACACACACACACACACACACACACACACACACACACATACACACATATATATATATATATATATATATATATATATATATATATATATATATATATATATATATATCAACCATTATTCGAACTAGAAAATGTACTTTTTCAAATATAACATTTATTATTACATTTTTGGTTTTTAATTAAATTTTATCAGTTTCCAATTATCCCTAAATATAGCTGTTTGAATTATTTTCAATTTCTCAAAATGTATAAGATTATTGAGACATTTTTAAATCTAAGGTTTATAGATAAAAAGAAAATCATAAAACAATTGTATTATACATTAAAAATGCAACAGAAACTAATATATTATGATAGAAGACTAATTACAATTTATACTGGAGGCATTGCATGTTAACAAGAATTTGACAAATATTTACTTCAATTTCAAGTAAAATTTAAAATCAAGTGTTTCTTTATAAAAATTGAATGTTTGACGAAATGTATAACCATTTACGAGTGTTATTTTAGTAATCAAGATTTTTATAAATGAATTTTACACAAAATGAGTTAGTTGATATGATAATTGGGGGTGCTGCAGAATGAAAATGTTTATTGGCCAGCAGAATTTATGGAAAATATATGCAGATAGAAACATCCAAACGCAAGATCGTTTAGAAAGTTATGATTAGATTTATTTCAAATTCATTCTTCTCGCCATCGAAGAGGATCATCACAGAAGCCAAAAGGAATAAGTGAAATAGTTGGTATAAGTGAGATCAGTTCTTTTAAAGAAGAATCGCACATCCCTATCATATTCAGTTACACCAAGAATTGAGCGATGCAGTCTTCGATCATCGAGTAAGATTTTGTAACCCAGAGAAAAAAAATACTCAAAACCCAAATTTTTTATAATATTTTATGGACAGACGAATCAACATTTCATAAGAATGGATTTTAAATTAAATTTTCATTATTATTCCTCAGAAAATCCACTTTATTAAGAAAGTTGATAATCAAATAATTGGTCTTTATGTCGATTATCGTTATTTGTCATCGGCCATTCTTTTTGATGGACACTTGAATGGTGAGAAGAATTTTAACTTTTTGCGTAACGATTTACCGGTCTTATTAGAAAATATTACTTTGATTTAGAGCCACAATGTGGTATCAACATGATGGCGCTCCTGCTCACTACCTGCAGATTAAAATCTCAATAAAGTCTTTCCAAATAAATGGATTAAAACCTGTGAGGTTCCAGCTATTTGATCTGACAAGAATTTTTTTTATGGGAACATTTATTGTCTATAAACCACCAACCACTGCCGAAGATATTAATCGTAAACACAGGCTTTTCATAGCATTACTAAGTTGTTGCGTAGAGTTGAACAATCTTTTTAAAGATCAGTTCAGGTCTGCATCCGAGAAAATGGACAACATTTTGAAAATTATTATAAATCATTATCGCTAATGATTAGCGTTAAATTATTTTTATTTTATTAGTTTTGTATTTTTAGAAATTTTTAAAATTATAGTGTATTAGTTTCTGTTGCGTTTTTTAATTTGCAATACAATTGTTTTTTTTCTATTTATAACCTTGGATTTAAAAAAAAATGTTCCAATAATCTTATACATTTTGAAAAAATTGAAAAAACCAAAACGGCTATATTTAGGATAAATTGTAATCGAATTGATAAAGGTTTATGTAGAAACCAAAAACGGAATAAATACATGTTCTATTTGAAAAGTAAACTTTACTAGTTGAATAATGTCTGATTGGCAAGTCAATTGTAAACGCCCTGTATGCAATTATGACATTTTCTTTGCATTAGGAGAAAGCTCAATCTGTGTACTTCTTTCTGATATAAAATTAGATAATTTTTGTTTTCAAGGTTAAGGAGGTAATTTTCAAAGCTATCTCTGCAATTTCAATTTTTTTTATAAAAATCGACATAGCTCAAAACCTATATTTAGATAGTATATTGCTAATTTGTTAGGAACAATTGTAGAATTCAAAAAGTAATAATATACAGGGTGTTCCATTTAAATTTTTTATTATAGTTTGTCATCTTTAAATAAACAACCTGTATACACAATAATTTTTAAAATATGCACACAACTGAACTATAACCCAATCCCAAATTTTATTAATCTAGCTTATATGAAACCAAAAATTTGTTGGATGTTTTTATATATATATATATATATATATATATATATATATATATATATATATTGGTCTCAGTAAAATTATTATTTTTACATTATTTCAAAAAAAAAAAATTAAAAAGGAGGGTATTCCATTTAAAATAATATAACTTTGATAAGAAAAGTTTGTAGATCACCGTGTATAAATCAAACTAATTTTAGATTGTAGTCCAGAAGGCTTAATATTCTCACACAGATTTTGAAGAAACTCAGTCGTTTCTGGTTTATATATATATATATATATATATATATATATATATATATATATATATTGAAATATATATTGTGTATACAATATATATATATATATATATATATATATATATATATAAACCTAACACACACACACACACACACACACACACACACACACACACACACACACACACACACATGTATATATCTAATGTTATCACCAAAGAAAAGTTGAACAAAGCAAAGACACAAAAAGTAAGAAAGAGGTATTAAAAACTAGTGAAGGTGGGAATACTTACAAATTGAATGAACAATGAAACAAAGGAAACAAGCTTAGCAGGAAAAAGAATGCAAACAAAAACAGATAATGGAGTTTCAGAAAATAACAAAAATCAGTCGAAGGTGCAAAGACGGAAGGAATGAAAAAACGACACAGAAACGAAGGATATAATTATGAGGAAAATACAAAGCTAAAAATCAGATTATATAAAATAAGGAATTCCACTAACGGAAGAACATAGGGCAAAAAATAAAAAAGGTAAAAAAAAATTTAGTACCACTAAGCAAAAGGGCAGAAGACAAGTATTAAAAAGATAAAGCAAAGTAATGTGAATTCATTAAAATATAAAATGGAGAAGCAAGTAGCAATTCAAAAACAAATGAACAGAAGTTGCAAATAGAAAAATTAAATGAATAGAGAATAACGCCATGAAGGAAATATTCCATCGTTAGACAGGATTAAGAAGCAAATGGGGAAGGAACGATGCAACAACTAGAAGAGAAACCTAAGAAAAAATAAATACGCGAAGGAAACAAAGAACAAAGGTGGTAAGTAGGAAATTAACAACTGACAAGGGAATTGATGAAACGAAGAAACTAGAAAAACTGAAAAACGGAAGTGCCAGAGAACAAAAGAATGAAAAAGCTGTGACACTGAAGAAAAGTGCAAAGGAACGTGACCGCAATAAAGGAGGAAGAGAGAAGAAACAAAGGAACGCTGGAAACAAGCTCGTTAGATCAAAAAGGAAAAGCTTGTGAATGTCGGACGCATTTTATAAGGTAACATTTAAACCACGATTATTTTTTGGTGGCCCACCTGTGTCCTCTTAGTAAGTATAAGATGACTTATGTTCTTTATTTAAAGGTAGACAAAATTTATCCTCAGGATATTCTCTCACTTAACTCACTACTTACTAACAAAACGTCCCTGTACAATCTACGATTTACCGTAGTCACAGACATACGTTCACATTATATATTATACAGAAAATAAAGTGATTTGAACTCAGTCCTTGATTCTGAATACCTCAAATTCGAATATTTTGTTTTTGTTATCCATATTGGGTACAAACTTTTTTCTTATTTATTAGTGAACCCCTAAAATTGACACTAAATGCACTATGAAGGATAATTCGTCAAAAACATCAAGAGGTTTAAACCTTTTAAAAGTGAAACTTCTCTGTAAAGAAAAAAAAAGACACAAACCGGCGAATTTAAAATCTATCCAGGCAATGTAATATAGCAAAATAGTCTATTATGGAAAATTCATGAAATCAGGAAAAAGTGTTGCAATTGAACTTCCAGATAAATTTTGCAAAAAAGATTTATGTGAGACGCGTCAGATAAATTCAAACTAATTTGCTTTTATATATATTTTAAAATTTCTGACGTTATTCTGTTATTTATTATCTGAGTTGCAAGTTATGGTAGCAATTTTCAAGATAAATATTTTATTTTTATCATCGATCTCAAATTCGCTAACAGAACATTTTTGGTCTCTTTCCACTATGACCTACTAAATCAAATGGGAGTGTAGAAAAGTTTTGCGATGCAAATTTTATTTTACGATTTATCTTTTTATTTTT
>JARFJB010002086.1:1157500-1510000 GCA_036346205.1 Vesta saturnalis
CACACACCACACACTCACACACATCACACACTCACACACCACACACTCACACCACACACCACACACTCACACACACACACACACCACACACACACACACACTCACACACCACACACTCACACACCACACACACCACACACTCACACACTCACACACAACACCTCAAACACCACACACTCACACTCACACACACACTACACACTCACACACCACACACCACACACCACACACCACACCACACCCACACACCCACACACCCACACACTCACACACCACACACCCCACACCCACACACACACACCCACACACCACACTCACACACCCACACACTCACACACTCACACACTCACACACTCACACACTCCACACACACACACCCACACACTCACACACTCACACACCCACACACCACACACCACACACCCACACACCTCACACCTCACACACCCATCACACCCACACACCACACACCACACACCCACACCCACACACCCACACACACACACTCACACCACACACCCACACCACACTCACACACACTCACACACCCACACACTCACACACCACACACCACACACCACACACCACACACTCACACACCACACTCACACACCACACACTCACACACTCACACACCCCACACACTCACACCACTCACACACCACACACACTCACACACTCACACACCTCACACACTCACACCAAACACCACACACTCACACACACACACACCCCACACACACACACACTCACACACTCAACACCACACACTCCACACACTCACACACCACACACTCACACACTCACACACTCACACACTACAAACACTCACACTCACACACCCACACCTCACACACTCACACACCCACACACTCACACACCACACACCTCACCACTCACACCACACACCACACACCCACACACTCACACACCACACCACACCACACACCACACACCACACTCACACCACACCCACACACCACACACACCACACACCACACTCACACACCCACACACCACACACCCACACACTCACACCTCACACACCACACACCCACACACCACACACCCACACACTCACACACCCACACACCACACACACACTCACACACACTCACACCACCACACTCACACACTCACACCCACCCCACACACACACTCACACACTCACACTCACACCACACACTCACACACTCACACACACACTCACACACACCACACACACACACACTCACACACCACACACCCACACACTCACACACCCACACACCCACACACCACACACTCACACACTCACACCCACACCCACACACCACACCTCACACACACACACACACACCACACTCACACACACTCACACACTCACACACTCACACACCACACACACACACTCACACACTCACACACCCACACCACACCCACACACTCACACACACCACACACACTCACACACCACACACTCCACACACTCACACACTCACACCACACACTCACACACTCACACACCACACACTCACACACACCCACACCACACACACACCACACACTCACACACCACACACCACACACCACACACCTCACACACCCACACACTCACACACTCACACCTCACACACCCACACACCACACACCACACACCACACACTCACACACCACACACACACCACACACTCACACACCCACACACTCACACACCCACACACCACACACCACACCCACCTCACACACCACACACACACACACTCACACACACACCACACACCCACACACACACACACCACACCCACACACCCACACTCACACACACACACACCACACACCCACACACCACACACCCACACACTCACACACACACACCCACACCTCACACACTCACACACCCACACACTCACACACCCACCACACACTCACACACCCACACACCACACACCACACCCACACACTCACACACACACACACACCACACACCCACACCCCACTCACACACCACACACTCACACACCCACACACCACACACCACACACTCACACACCACACTCACACACCACACACCCACACACCCACACACCACACCCACACACCACACACCCACACACCCACACCTCACACACCACACACTCACACACCACACACCACACCACACACTCCACACCACCACCACACCCACACACTCACACACCACACCACACCCCACACACCACCACCACACACTCACACACCACACACTCACACCACACACCACACACTCACACACCCACACACACACACACACTCACACACCACACACCCACACACCCACACACTCACACCCCACACACACACACCTCACACACTCACACACCACACACTCACACCCACACACCACACCACACCCACACACCACACCACACCACACCCACACACCCCACACACCACACACTCACACACCACACACCACACACCCACACACACCACACACTCACACCCACACCCCACACACCACACACTCACACACCACACCCACACACCCACACACCACACACCACACACCACACACCACACACCACACACACCACACACCACACCACACACACCACACACACACACACACTCACACACCACACACCACACACCCACACACTCACACCCACACACCCACACACCACACACCACACACCACACACCACACACCCACACCACACACCACACACCACACACCACACACCACACACCCCACACACCCACACCACACACACACCCACACACCACACACCACACACACACCACACACCAACACACCACACACACACACTCACACCACACACCACACCACACCACACACCCACACACACACCACACTCACACACACATCACACACCCACACACTCACACACCACACACCCACACACTACACACCACACACCCACACACCCACACACCACACACTCAACACTCACACACTCACACACACACCCACACACTCACACACACACACCACACACTCACACCACACACCACACACACTCACACACCACACACACACTCACACACCCACACTCACACACCACACACCCACACACACACACACCTCACACACACACCACACACTCACACACCCACACACCACACACCCACACACTCACACTCACACCACACTCACACACTCACACACCACACACTCACACACTCAACCCACACACTCACACACACCACACACTCACCACTACACACCACACACTCACACCTCACACACTCCACACTCACACCCACACTCACACACTCACACACTCACACACCACACTCACACACCACACACTCACCACACTCCACACACACACACACCACACACCACACACTCACACACTCACACACCACACACCACACACCCCACACACACCACACACTCACACACCACACACCCACACACCACACACACACACCACACTCACACACACCACACACCACACACTCACACACCCACACCTCACACACCACACACCACACTCACACACCACACACCCACCACACCCACACACTCACACACCCACACACTCACACACTCACACACCTCACACACTCACACACCCACACCACACCACACACCACCACACACACACTCACACACCACACACTCACACACACACACCACACACTCACACACTCACACACTCACACTCACACCCACACACCACACACTCACACACCACACACTCACACACTCACACACTCACACACCACACACCACACACTCACACACTCACACACTCACACACCACACACTCACACACCACACACACACACACCACACACCACACACTCACACACACACACACTCACACCCACACACTCACACACCACACACTCACACACCACACACTCACACACCACACACTCACACACCCCACTCACACACTCACACACTCACCACACACCACACACTCACACACCCACACACTCACACACCCACACCCACACACACACACACCACACACCACACACACTCACACCCACACACACACACACACCACACACTCACACACACACACACCTCACACACCACACCACACACACACACACACACTCACCACACACACTCACACACTCACACACCACACACCCACACACCACACACCCTCACACTCCACACACACTCACACACTCACACACACACACACACTCACACACTCACACACCACACCACTCACACACACACACACACATCACACACACTCACACACTCACACACTCACACCACACACCACACACTCACACACTCAACACTCACACACCACACCCACACACTCACACACACACACTCACACACACACACTCACACACCACACCCACACACCACACACTCACACACCACACACTCACACACTCACACACCACACACCACACACCACACACCACACACACACACACACACACACACACCCACACCCACACCTCACACACCACACACTCACACACTCACACACACACCCACACACTCACACACCACACACACTCACACACACATCACACACACCACACACCACACACCACACACCCACACCACACACACACTCACACACCTCACACACCACACACCACACTCACACACCACACTCACACCACACACCACACACCACACACACACCACACACACACACACACACCACACACACACACACACTCACACCCACACACTCACACACCACACACTCACACACCTCACACCCACACTACACACACACTCACACTCACACACTCAACACCACACACAAACACACACACCACACACACCACCCACACACCACACTCCACACCACCACCACACCCACACTCACACACCAACACTCACACACCACACACCACACCACACCACACACACTCACACACTCACACACCACACCCACACCACACACTCCACACACTCACACACACTCACACACTCACACACCCACACACTCACACACACACACACACTCACACACCTCACACACTCACACACCCACACACTCACACACTCACACCACCTCACACACTCACACACACCACACACCACACACTCACACACCACACACTCACACACACACACCACACACACACACCACACCACACCCACACCCACACCCACCACACACACCACACACTCACACACTCACACACTCACACACTCACACACCCACACACTACACACCACACACTCACACACACTCACACACCCACACCACACACACACACTCACACACTCACACACTCACACACCCACACACCACACACTCACACACCACACACTCACACACTCACACACTCACACACCACACACCACACACCACACTCACACCACACACACACTCACACACCACACACACACACCACACACCACCACTCACACACCCACACACTCACACACCACACACTCACACACCCACACCTCACACACACACACACACCACACACTCACACACTCACACACCTCACACACTCACACACCACACACACACACCACACACTCACACACACACACACTCACACACTCACACACTCACACACACACACCACACACCACACCACACACTCACCCACACACTCACACACCACTCACACACACACTCACACACTCACACACCACACACTCACACACCACACACACCACACACTCACACACTACACACACTCACACATCACACACACACACTCACACACTCACACACCACACCACACTCACACACTCACACACTCACACACCCACACACCTCACACACTCCACACACTCACACACTCACACACTCACACACCCACTCACACACCTCACACACCACACACCACACACCACACACCACACACACTCACACACCACACACACACACACACACCACACACCACACACCACACACTCACACACTCACACACTCACCCACACCACCACACCTCACACACTCACACACCACACACTCACACACTCACACACCACACACTCACACACCACACACTCACACACACACACCACACACCACACACCACACCACACACCACACACACACACACACACTCACACACCACACACTCACACACCACACACCACACACCACACACTCACACACCACACACACACCACACACACCCACACACCACACACTCCACACCACACACCTCACACACTCACACACCACACACACCACACACTCACACACTCACACACTCACACACTCACACCCACACACTCACACACCACACACTCACACACACACACCCACACACCACACACCACACACACACACTCACACACCACACTCACACACCACACACCACACACCACACACCCACACACCCACCCACACACCCACCCCACACCCACACCCACACCCCCCACACCCAAACCACCACCCACACCCCAACACCCCCCCACACACCCACACACCCACCCACACCACACCCACACCACACACCACACCCCACACACCACACACCACACACACACCCAAAAAAACCCCCCCCCACCACCACCACCACACACCACACACCCCCACACACCCACACCACACACACCCACACACCCCCACACCACACACCCACCACACACCACCCCACACACCCCCCCCCACACACCCCACACACCCACACACCACACACCACACCCCACCACCCCCACACACCCACACCCCCACACCACACACCACACCCACACCCCCCCAACCACCCACACACCACACAACACCCAACACCACACACCCACCACCACACACCCCACACCCCACACCCACACACCCACCCACACCCACACCCACACACACCACACACCACACACCACACACCACACCACACACCACACACCTCACACACCACACACCCACACCCACACACCCCACACACCACACACCCACACACTCACACACCCACACACCACACTCACACACCCACACACTCACACACCACCACACCACACACTCACACACCACACCCACACACCACACACCACACACCACACACCACACCCACACCACACACACACACCACACACCACACACTCACACACCCACACACCACACACCACACCACACCACACACCACACACACACACCCACACACCCACACCACACACCCACACACCCACACACCACACCACACACACACCACACACCACACACCACACACTCACACACCCCACACACTCCACACACACCACACACCCACACCCACACACCCACACACCTCACACACCCACACACCCACACCCACACCACACACCACACCCACCACACACCCACACACCACCACACCCCACACACCCCACACACTCACACACCCCACACACCCACACCACACCCACACACCACACACTACACCACACACTCACACACCACACACCCACACACCACACACCCACACACCCACACCCACCACCACCACACCACACTCACACACCCACACACCACACACCACACACTCACACACCACACACCACACACACACACCACACACACCCACACACCACCACACCACACACACACACCACACACACTCACACACCAACACCACACACCACACACTCACACACCCACACCCCACACACCACACACTCACACACACCACACACCACACACTCACACACCAACACTCACACACCCACACACTCACACACCCACACACCCACACACCACACTCACACCACACACCACACCCACACACCACACACCACACACCCACACCACACACCACACACCCACACACCCCACACACCCACACACCCACACACTCACACACCACACACCCACACCACACCCACACCACACACTCACACACCACACCACACACACACCACACACTCACACACCCACACACCCCACACCACCTCACACACCACACACCACACACCACCACCACACCCACACACCACACACCAACACCAAACACTCACACACTCACACACACACACCCACACACCACACCACACACCACACACCTCACACACCACACACCACACCACACCACACACCACACACACACACCACACACCACACACCACACCACACCCACACACCCACACCCACACACCACACACCACACACCACACCACACACCACACACCACACACCCACACACTCCACACACACCACCACACACCACACACCACACACACCACACACTCACACACCACACCCCACACACCACACACCACACACCACACCACACCACACACCACACACCCACACCACACCACACACCACACACCACACACCCACCCACCACACACCACACACCACACACACACACCACACACCCACACACCAACACCACACACCCACACCACACACCACACACCCAACCCACACCACACACCCACACTCACACACCAACCACACACCACACACTCAACACACACCCAAACACACCCACCACACCACACATCACCCAACACACCACACACACACACCCACACACACTCACACACCACACACTCACACACCACACACCACACACCACACCACACATCCCACACACACACTCACACACTCACACACTCACACACACACAACACATCACACCCACACACTCCCACACCACACACACACCACACACTCACACACACACCACACCACACACTCACACACCACCCACACCACACACCACACACCACACCACACACTCACACACCCACACACCACACACACACACTCACACACTCCACACTCCACACCACACACCCACACAACCACACTCACACACCCACACACACACACTCACACACTACACACCTCACACACCACACACTCACACACTCACACACCCTCACACCACACAACTACACACCATTTACACCCCACACAAACCCACACTTCACAACCAACAACCCACACACACACACCAACCACACACTCACACACACAATCAACAACCCCACACCCAACCCAAACCACACACCAAACTCACACACTCACACACACGCTCACACCTAAAGAACACACACACACTCACAACCCAAACACCACACACTCAAACCCAACAAACACCACCAACCCACACATACAAACCCCACACACTCAAACAAAAAATAACACCCAAAAAAACCAACAACCACACCCACACACCCCAACACCAACACTAAACCACACAAACACCCACACACCCAAACCAAAACCCAACACCCAAACCCAAACACACCCAAACACACCCACACTACAAACACACCCACACACTACACACCCAACCCCAAAAAACACACCCCACACACACTAAAAAAAATCACACACCACACACCACACCACACACCACAATCACACCCACACCACACACCCACAATCAACACCCACAAACACTCCACACACCACACACCACCCACACCACACACCCACACACCACACACCACACACCCACACACCCACACACACACACACACACACACACACACACACACACACACACACACACACACACACACAACACACACACACACACTCATTCACTCACTCACACGCATACGCACACACACACATGCATGCAAGCACACACGCACGCAATATGATCAACTCACTCTAGGTTCATATAGCATTTTTTTTCATTTCGCGTAACAAAGCTAAACATTAGGACATAAAATAGTTTTCGTAATGCAAATGTTAACAATACGCAAATACTTTTATACAAAGTAAAAATGCAGGCGCCCAGTAATACGTATTTTTTATTTTATGCAGCAGTAATTTCGCACATTACAAAGATGAACAATAACCAAATTTCACTTTCGAATAAATTAAAGAACTGGCTTGTAAAGGAACACTTCTGCCAAGTCTAATTACTTTTTAGGACGCCCGGGCTATTATCAAACTGTCAAAAATTTTGATAAAATTTGTAGGGAAACATGCGTATTATATTCTAAAGACGTTAAAGAGTAGGGTCTAACTTTAAAGGTTTCTGAATTACTTTAATTTTTTGGAGATGTATTACTCATAAACCTAATAAGATTTTGGGCTAGAACTAGGACAAGAGATTGCTGATGATAAAATTCACACCGGGTGACATTGGAATTGTTATTTTACGCACAATTTTTAAATAGAACATCCGATCTAATTTTGCATTTTTAAGAACCCAATAACGGGTACATTCTTTTTGATAATAGGGTTTTATATCCTCACTATTTAAGCTGTACATTTTTTTTTCACCAATGATGATAGTCAAAATCCAATGGTTTAAAAAAAAAAATAACGCTGTTAAGGTTATTAAGAAAATTGTCGTCTACCTATCTGTTTCTGATCTAGATCGAATCTGACGTTCATTATTAAAATTATTTGTTTGAAACAACTTCGTAACAATTTGTAAACGTCTCTTTTGATGTTATTGTTAGAAGTTATGAATACAGCTTCTGTTGCGGAAAATCAAGTTTACAAAACAAGAAAGAATTAACATGATTTATTGTATCGGAGCGGGTGATGGTAACGCTTTCTTGGCCTCTAGAATTTATGCTTAGCAATATCCCAACCAACATCCCGACTATCGTGCATTCGTTAGATTGAAACCTTCATTTGAAGAAAGTCGGACAGTTATGCATGAAAGCGGGAACGACCGAAAGCTATAATAAATCAAGCAAATACATTATCTGTCCTGCTAAATGTATTCGAAAATTCACATGTTAGCACAAGAATTTTAACAAGAGAATTAGATATTAGCCAGTCCAGCGTCTCCAAAATATTAAGAAACAATCAATTTTACCCCTATCATATTCAACCACTACAGAAAATTGAAGGCAATGATTTTGAACGAAGAAGAGTGTTTTGTGAATGGATGCTTAATCAAGTCTAGGATCAACCACATTTTTTTGATTCTGTTTTGTTTTCCGACAAGTCTACATTTCCTAACAATGGCATAATATGCATTATTATGCCACAAAAAATCTCCATTTTAGCAGGGCAATTGACAAGCAACACAGGTGGGTTTTACAGTTTGGGGCCCTTACCTTTTTGACAAGTAAATGGAGATACTTATCTCAATTTTGTAATAAACGAACTGCCACAATTGTTGGAACATGTACCATTAGCCATTAGACGGAGATTATGGTTGCAACAAGATGGGGCACCACTCTATTACAGCGTACGAGTAAGAAGGTATTTAGATAATGAATTTGGAGTTAGGTGGATTGGTAGAAGTGGACCAACTGCTTGGCCAGATAGGTCTCCAGATATGACGAAATTAGATTTTTTTAATGTGAGGGTATGTAAAAGGAAAAGCATACCAAACTGTGCCTACAACACGTGAACGTATGAAAATCAGTATAAGAAGGGCACTTAAAAAAATTAATGAACAAATGTTAGTGAACCTTAGTCGCTCTTTCTTGACACTGCAAGATTATGTATCCAAGAAAACGGTGTACACATTGAGCATCTCTTAATTAGCATACCAAACTGTACCTACAACACGTGAACGTATGAAAATCAGTATAAGAAGGGCACTTAAAAAAATTAATGAACAAATGTTAGTGAACCTTAGTCGCTCTTTCTTGACACGTGCAAGATTATGTATCCAAGAAAACGGTGGACACATTGAGCATCTCTTAATTAGAGTACTTATCAATTGAAAAATTATTTATCTTCGTTTAGGTATTCCTAATTTCTTTTTTCATTCAATTTATGATTAATATAACTGTTGTTGTTTTACGTAAATTCAATTGTACATAGTCTTTAGTTTTTAGTCTTTAGCACGTATGAAACTAGGAATTCAATTGTTTCTAGATTAGACGCCTACTACAAATATTAAAAATGATTTCTAAGAGTGTTTTTTTTTCTGAAACATTGGGTTTTCATTATCATAATTAGTATAAAAAATGTACAGCTTAAAAGCGACATTTTGACAACTTAATTAGTTGTCGGACCTTTTTAAGGCCATTTCTTAGAATAAAATGGAAATAACTCCATAACGGTTAAAATTAGGACATAAAATCTTACCATCACAAAGAAAGTATCCCTTATTGGCTTCTTAACAATGCAAAAGTATACCAGTTGTTCAATTCCAAAATTGTTAGTAAAATAGTAGTTTGCATAAGTCAATCACCCGGTATCTTTTTCTGAAATTTATCTCAGTATTAGTCCAAAATCGTTAAGTAGGCATAATAAGCAATCTCTAGTCCTAGTTTCAAGAGTGAGCCCTTTTTTGGTTCAAAATTGAAATAATTCAGAAACCTTTAAAGTTAGAGCCTTCATACCACACTCCAAAAACCATCTTAAAAACTTACCCTGTATACACACACACACACACACACACACACGCACACACACACACACACACACACACACACACACACATACACACACACACACACACACACATACATATATATATATATATATATATATATATATATATATATATATATATATATATATATATATATATATATATATATATATATATATATATATATATATATATATATATATATCAAACACTAGTATACCATGAATAAATGATGATATCAACATTCTACAGTGAAGGAACCAAAATGACATAGGAGACAACTCACCCAAATCAACCCCCTACGCCCCACCTACCCTAACTAAAAAAATTTAAATAGCGAACACCCTACTTGTAATACATCATTGGAAAGCCTGTAAAAAGTGCTAACCAGTGGTATAAACAAAAATTATACTTGAATGACCACCGACGTCACCAGATTTTTTTCTTTGGAGTTACCTCAAGTCAGTTGTTTACAAAACCCAACCTGCGTCACTTCAGGGGTTGCGAGAAAGGATTACTCAAGCATGTCGGGCTATTACCAGAACAACATTTACCAAAGTTCTTGAAGAATTTGAAAACAGGCTGTGTTATTGTTTACAAAACAACGGAACCCACTTTGAACATTTACGTCATTAATTAATATTTTTCCAAATTTGTAGTTCACATAACTTTTTAGTGAATACTGATGTACTTTTTTGAAATAAAATATTATAGTGTTATTTCTGAAAAGAGATTTGTGTTCATTTATAAAAATGACTGAAATAATATAATACACCCTGTATAATTTTTATTTATACCACTGGATTGCATTTTTTACAGGTTTTCCAAAGATGTATTACAAGTAGGGGTTCGCTATTTAATTTTTTTCATTTGGGGAAGGGGGTTGATTGGGGTGAGTTGTCTTCTATGTAATTTTGGTTCCCCTTTTCTACCCTAGAAACGGTTTAGAGAATTTTCTGATATCATCATTTATTCATGAGATATAATCTATTGTAAGTTTTTAAATTGACACACCGTATATATATATATATATATATATATATATATATATATATATATATATATATATATATATATATATATATATATATTAAAGTCCATACAGTAAAAAGTTAACTCGAGTGGGACTTGGACCCAAGGCCTCTACTTTGTTAGGATAGAGCTCTTCCAACTGAGCTATCGAGGAGGCAAGTCACACTCGATTTAAAATTAAAATGTACATACTTCCCTAGATATGATGTATTATAATGTTTATATACATTGAAGGATCACAGTCACCTTTTGTGTATGTCATGTGAGCCCGCAATTCGCAAAGGTTTCGCATATGACAACACGTGACTGATTGTTAATTTTGATTTGCTATTCGCAATACTAATAGATAACTATAGAAATGGTTTTTAATGAACTAACAAAAGGTTAACTAGAGAAGTAAAAGGGTTGAAAATGGTTAGTGTGATCTGACCGAAACGCCGCCAACATAAGGAATTATGCCACTTCTTTTATTTATATGTTCATAACAAAAATAGACAACATTGTAAAAACAAAATCAATAATCTATGTGAGATAAACATTTCAAATTTCATCTCGGATAGAGGTTTATTGACATCTAGATGCTAACTTGAAAAAAAATTCTAAAGTCGCCCGCTTCTATACAAATATCGATTATACAGTTTCAGCATTTTCAATCTTATTTAATTAATATTTAATGCATTTCAGCTTCGAATTAGGATATGTTATATAGAAAAGTTATGAGAAATTAAATTATGTTTAAAAAATATATCTTCACATTGTTACGGACGGAAATGGCAGTAGAATCGGAAGTAACAGATAAGTATAAGTATAAGGGCGTGGGCGTATTATTAAATTTGCGATTAGGATAGCTCATTACATTTAATACACAGTAAGGGAAAGTCATAAATCACCAATTTATTTATAATCGACAATATCGTGGTCTAAAGTGTTCCACAGTTGGATGCGGATGTAATTTCTTGACGCACAATTCAATTTAATAACCTCTACGATATTAGAATCCGCTAAGCGCGATTTTATTTCAAACAATAGAAATGGTACTAGAATAAACACTAATCCTCTTTAAGGATAAGAAAATGTCACCTCTGGTCAACGAGAAACAACACAAAAAAGGTTCCCGGGATGATTGAATTCTTTTTAAGATCCACTCAAGGTAAACGGAAAAATTAGCCCTCGATAGCTTCAAGTAACTTGGGTAGAACGTAGGTAAATTCAGTGCGTCCTAAGCTTACATCACACGCTCGGCGTTCGACCTTTCTCCTTAACAGCCTAACTTTTAACTAACGAACCGAAAAACAAAACTCCCCTTTCCCCACAAGATCACGTCATCTTTTTAAATGTTACATAAGAATCTTCCATACTAGAATTGCATAATCGACATTTCATAGAAAAAGAATAGTCATGATATCTAGAATTGAGACGGATACATCCTGCTTTTTTAATCAGAAACCCAGTTACTCACATAAATTTTCTATAACTTTCCAAAAAACAACTGAATGCATAAATGAACTGGCAAACTCAAAAAAAAGCAGAACTATGTATACGCGACTGAACCTTTCGTTATCAACCACGGTAACATAATCAGATTTATACCTGCCCATATCGCTGCGATAATAAACCTTAAACCAAAAATTCCCGGTAACAGAGTTTTAATTTAAAATTCTACATATAACGTTTTAAATATCCTAATATTCGAAAAAATCTACGACAAATTTCATCCACACGTGACAACATTATTTTATAAAATTGAAATATTCCACCTTTTTTTGCCGCAAAATTATACCTGTATCAAAAAATTGCACAGAACAGAATTAATTGATATATTTAAGATCTGTGTCCAGGTATTTTTATATCACACAGCACCACACAACAAAATTGGCTCTGTACCCTATTTTGTAGTTTTACCTTACATTTTAGCTCTCTTTGGAGAGAAAATATGGCGGGGGGAGGGGGGTGCTAAAAACAAGTTTACATTCTGACATTGTACGACATTATTATTGTTGTTGAAGTATTATTGTTGTCTTACAGTACTTGATACCTTTGAGAGGAGGCTGTAGGTGAAAGGGGTAGAGGTGCTAAGGGAGGATCGCATTTGCTTTAATTTGACACCAAAGTTGGCTTTTTAGCATAATTATTATTATGCCTTTGCACTCTTCGGAGCTGCATGTCTCCATGTGAAGCTGAAATTGGATTTGCAGCTAATTGTTTTTGTTACAACCTTCGCCTCACTCGATGGAGACGACATCGGGTAGCGGTGCTGAGAGTAGATTTACATTCTGGCATTATGCAACTTTATTTCACGCAAAAATTGAGTTTAGAGTTTCGCTATCATTTTTGCTTCTTTACCTTCTTTGTTCCCTTTATAGGAGGCTATGGAGAAGAAAGAGGAGTTCTACTACCGGACAGTACGCCTACATTTGACGTAAAAATCTTATCTTTATCTTCCGAACTTTGCCTGCTTTGGCTTTAGTGCTATACCTTCTGATATTATGCGATACGGAAAAGAAAAACGTGTGGATGGATGGATGGATATACTGACAGATAAAATTCGGATAATTGTGCATTTTTAAATTTATATTGAGACGTGCTAAGAAAAGATGATTATAAACAAGTACTACACGCGTATGTACGTAGTTGTTGTTCCTTTATATTAGTAGTGTTACAGTGAATAATTAGTTTTAGCAATTTAAATATTCATGAAGCTGGAAGGAGAGTATTGAAACAAACGAAACGTAAAAAAAAACAATATACAGGGTTAAGCAAAAGTCTGAAAACGGCCGAATGTCTTGGGAAATACTGCACCGATATTTACCAAATTTAGAACAGGGGATAACCGGTCATTCCGAAACAGACAGTAATAGCCGCGTTGTTGCCAGATTTACATTTTCTGGGAAACAACTATGATCTTTTAAGTTTAAATGCAATAGTATTTTATATTATCGTACGTTAACCCTCCTGTACACCTTAGTGAAACTTTAAAATAGCAGGACTTCTTATGTTCTACTTATGAAGATGAGAACCCACAAAATTCTTCTGTCCAGGTTAGAAAAGACAACGATGCAAGGCAAACACTACTTTTAAGAATTTTAATAAGAATGAAATTAAGCCCTATATAATCCAAATGATTCAAGAGTTATCGGAAGATGATGATTTTGGTAGGAGAATGGAGTAATATGGATAAAAATTTTTCTAAAGGAATAGTTTTCTAAGACGATGTTACATTTTGTCTTAATGAATTTGTGTACAGGCATAATTGTCGGTACTGGTCACCAACCAATCTTCGCTGGATGCGAAAACTATATCTATCATTGTAAGATTTCCAAATCGAGACGGAAGACTAGAGGTTTCTAACGACATCATATTGTTCTAGCAGGACTGGGCCCCACCTCATTATGCTGTTTTTGTCAGAAACTAGCTTGACAGGGTTTCCCCAAACTGTTGGATTGGTTATAAAGAGTTTATCGAGTTGCCGCCAAAGTCACCTGAACTTAATTCTTTGGATTACTTACTTTGGGAACATTTAAAGCCAGCAAATCTAAACAATATTGCTCAGCGAGTGATAGCTGAAATACACAACTTACCTCGTCAGTTGGTTCAATACGATCGATTGGGCCATTACCAAGCGGAAGAAGGCCTCCATTTTAAACATTTATTAAAGTAAATTTAGTAGTTATTTTTTTTGTTGTCTCATTGTTTTCTTCAATACATTTTTGTAAAAAAAAATCTAGGGTGGCATATTTTCAAAAGTAGAGCGGCCAAACGGATGGAGTCCCGCTACTTTGAGGTTATACTAAGATATACTAGAGGGTTAATAGACGATAATGAAAAAATAATATTTCATTGAGTTAAACTTGCGGATATATGTAGAACAATGCCGACCAATAGGAAATAAGCTGTGAATGTATAGTCTCATAATAGTTCACATAACAGTTTCAACGTCAAACTGTGGAAGCGCTGTTGGTCTTATGGTACATTGCTTGCCTGACACGCGGTTGAGGTAGGTTCGATTTCCGACTCATGCACATTTTTTTATGTTAGGTTACCGTAGTTTTTTTTTTCCTACTATTATTTCACATTAGAACCTCAGATTTTAAAGTACTACGTAGGCGCGAAACAAGGAAACGGGTGATTGGTCCGCAGTGATCTACATATATCCGCAAGTTAGAAAAGCAGTGTTGTTTCTAAACAAAAGGTAAATCGGATAATTGTGCATTTTTAAATTTATATTGAGACGTGCTAAGAAAAGATGATTATAAACAAGTACTACACGCGTATGTACGTAGTTGTTGTTCCTTTATATTAGTAGTGTTACAGTGAATAATTAGTTTTAGCAATTTAAACATTCATGAAGCTGGAAGGAGAGTATTGAAACAAACGAAACGTAAAAAAAACAATATACAGGGTTAAGCAAAAGTCTGAAAACGGCCGAATGTCTTGGGAAATACTGCACCGATATTTACCAAATTTAGAACAGGGGATAACCGGTCATTCCGAAACAGACAGTAATAGCCGCGTTGTTGCCAGATTTACATTTTCTGGGAAACAACTATGATCTTTTAAGTTTAAATGCAATAGTATTTTATATTATCGTACGTTAACCCTCCTGTACACCTTAGTGAAACTTTAAAATAGCAGGACTTCTTATGTTCTACTTATGAAGATATGACAACATAGGTCTTTTTGGATGTGTTATTTACATGTCCATTTCAGTTTCTCAATTTACGTTTAAGTTACAATAGTTTTGACGATTCGACACTTGTGCAACAATTTATGTCAAATCTTTAAAGTATGACATCAAAAGGAGTAAATCAGCGTGTTTACGCGGCAAGTTTTGGGCACATGAACATGTAAGAGATTTACCTAGGACCAGACGCACTAAAATAGCTACAAATAAAGACAAACTTTTGGACGTGATGTTTTGTTTTACTACAGAGAACCCACAAAATTCTTCTGTCCAGGTTAGAAAAGACAACGATGTAAGGCAAACACTACTTTTAAGAATTTTAATAAGAATGAAATTAAGCCCTATATAATCCAAACGATTCAAGAGTTATCGGAAGATGATGATTTTGGTAGGAGAATGGAGTAATATGGATAAAAATTTTTCTAAAGGAATAGTTTTCTAAGACGATGTTACATTTTGTCTTAATGAATTTGTGTACAGGCATAATTGTCGGTACTGGTCACCAACCAATCTTCGCTGGATGCGAAAACTATCTATCATTGTAAGATTTCCAAATCGAGACGGAAGACTAGAGGTTTCTAACGACATCATATTGTTCTAGCAGGACTGGGCCCCACCTCATTTTGTCAGAAACTAGCTTGACAGGGTTTCCCCAAACTGTTGTATTGGTTATAAAGAGTTTATCGAGTTGCCGCCAAAGTCACCTTGTAAAGAACCAGCGTCCTGTACTTATATGTTTTAGAATAAATTATGTGCGGACCATCCTGTATGTAAGATTTCATAAGTTTACGCGATATTGCACAACAAATAATTTATTCATCACCGTAAGTTTCTGCACGTCAGAACGATTTTAACCAATTCCCCGCACAGTAGCCGCGAAGCCGCCCACAGATGCACCTTTATAAACTCGCGACGCGCATAGGAAAAAAAAACTCCTTCAGTAAGGAGAGAGGAATCTTAGTAGATTCAAGTTAAGCCGATATCCAGCAGCCGCCTCCGTACCGTTGACCGTTCCAGAAACCAGTAGCAGCAGCCGCTCCGTTTGCTTAGTGTAAGCACCGACCTGTTGTTCACCGACGAAGAGTCCTTCGCGATCGGGCGAGAACGCGAACCACTTCGCACCGGGCAACCTAAAGTTCAATTCTGTACTGCTATTGATAGACACGTAAGTTGTAAAGTTATACATTCTGACAATTTACACTCAAACACTACAGACCGTAAATAATTCCGGGCTGAGCTCCAGGAGTTATACTACACTAGCACCTAGAGTAGCACGAAGGGTAGATCCCATCGTCACTCGCCACCACAAAGTACACCTAGAGGAACGCAGGGTAGCCCCGACGTATCTCATCAACACTTGAGGGTGAAGGGTTGTTACAGGGCTGTAAAGACCTATGACCTTTCTCTTAGTATATACAGTAAAGACAGGCCGTCGCCTACGTCTTCTGGGCATTACTGAAATCCCGCTCGAAACTCATACACTATCTCCAGACAAACATAATAACCGTACACGGTGTCTTTAAATTGCAGAGGAATACCTCCATAACCTGTAGTATAAATTAGTAGTCCACCTAACCATCGTAAATACCTGGTGCACGAACGTTTGTAAATAAATTAGAGAGTACGTAGATTTTTCTATCTTTACGTAAACCTATTAGAGTAGTTTTAATATTAAGTATTTTGTTCCCTTGATTAATTATAAATAATTAAACTTAGTTAGAGAGATCGGTAATTAATTTAGTTAGATAAATGATCTAATTGCCTGCATTAAAAACCGGTTATAATTGGAAAAAGGCCGTCACAAGACCTCGCGTTTGTATACGTGCATTTCGCGTGTATTATTTCCCGGGAGTAAGACATCCTTGCTTCAGCGATCCAGAGTTACTAACGTATAAACACGATATCGATTTTCTCAAACGATTCGAGTTCATTGCGCTGGCGCTCCGATCAACCACTGCATCAAGGCTGACGCTCTCGCTACTATACGTGCAGGACCGTAACCTAAACTTTGCCTCTTAGGTAAGGAATAGATTAACAAGACCATCTTTTGTTCACAGAAGCGACGTCGCACCCAGTGATGCTAGGACCCGGACCGAGAAGTTCTCCTATACATTTTGTTAATTACTTTCTTATTTTATTTATTGTAAATATTTGGTTAATATACATTTTAAAAATGCTTTACGGTTTTTATTTAAGGTTACAGTGTTAAGCCCATCCAGTACTCACTACGAACCACACCCCGTTTATAAAATAAACCCGATTGAGCAAAGCCGAGGCAAAATAAAACCGCGTTGGGTTTCCAAACCAGAAGGGCGCAATATAAATATAAGTATAGAACCCACAAACTAGAGGGGAGCATTATAACCTGAACTTAATTCTTTGGATTACTTACTTTGGGAACATTTAAAGCCAGCAAATCTAAACAATATTGCTCAGCGAGTGATAGCTGAAATACACAACGTACCTCGTCAGTTGATTCAATACGCTTTAAGAGAATTCACCGATCGATTGGGCCTTTACCAAGCGGAAGAAGGCGTCCATTTTAATCATTTATTAAAGTAAGTTTAGTTGTTATTTTTTTTTGTTGTCATATTGTTTTCTTCATGTATACATTTTTGTAAAAAAAAACCTAGGGTGGCATATTTTCAAAAGTAGAGCGGCCAAACGGATCGAGTCCCGCTACTTTGAGGTCATACTAAGATATACTAGAGGGTTAATAGACGATAATGAAAAAATAATATTTCATTGAGTTAGACTTGCGGATATATGTAGAACAATGAGGACCAATAGGAAATAAGCTGTGAATGTAAAGTCATAATAGTTCACATAACAGTTTCAACGTGGAAGCGCTGTTGGTTTTATGGTACATTGCTTGCCTGACACGCGGTTGAGGTAGGTTCGATTTCCGCCTCATGCACTTTTTTTTATGTTAGGTTAAAGTAGTTTTTGTTTTTTTTCCTACTATTATTTCACATTAGAACCTCAGCTTTTAAAGTACTATGGACGCGCGAGACAAGGAAACGGGTGATTGGTCAGCAGTGATCTACATATATCCGCAAGTTAGAAAAGCAGTGTTGTTTCCAAACAAAAGGTAAATCTGACAACAACGTAGCTACTGCCGCCGGACTGGGAACAACTGGTTATCCCCCTGATCTAGTACTTCCAAAGATATTCGACCGTTTTCAGACTTTTATGTAAGTTATTGTCGTGTAATGTTATTGATGTAATGGTGAAACAGTAAATAAGGTTTTATTATGAACACAAACATTTAACTTATAGTCGTACTATGTATTTGGGAAGTGTGTAATACAGAGTGATCAATCTCAAGTGTATACCACGTGATCAAAATATTTAAGTTGGTACCACTGATAGGTTGGTAAGAAGCTGTATTGCTCTAGCTACTCTAGAGCATGGTTCGAGTAAAAACTACGATCAGTTTCAAATCTGTATGAAAGTCATTAACTTATACATATTATAAAATATTATCTTAATTAAAATAATGACTATTTTGTATTTGATTAGACTGCATCCCTATAAAATACAACAAAATAAATAAAATATTATTTAATGATTGGATTAAATCATTACAAAATAATGAATCTTATGTATTTAAATGTTATAATTTCATTATAATTAAATAAAATTTACATTACATGTTTATGGAATGACAATGTCTTTTACAATTTTTTTTAACTCCTTAGGTAGGTACACATTAGTTGTCACACATCAAGAAAATACAAAAGTGAAAAACGAAGGTATAATATGACATAAACTGACATAAACTAAAACGACTAAAACCACACTAAAAATCCAAAGCAGCCAACTGCAAAACACAACAATATTAACAACTAGGAATTTTTGTCATACCACTACAGTACACTTGAGATTGATCACGTTCTAGAAATAATTGACAACGCTACTAAATTAATTCAATGAGTAAAGTGTTAGTGTAATTAATAGTGCGAGTACAAAGATATGTTACATTTGAGGCAAATTCCGATGAGTGTTTCAAAACGAGAACCCTCAACAACAGCTGGGTATGAGTTCCACTAACAGATGAATACAAACATCATAATGCTAATGATGAGTATGCAGAGCGAGTACGATGAAGAGGTGTGAGCGTGTCATATTTCACATATGAAACGGAAAATAAAATGTAAAAGGAAAAAAGAAACAAATCTTTTGAATCTAGCTCCGTTAAAATATAAGATTTACGATAGCATGTCACATACACGAATGCTTATACATTAGCGTGTAAATTATAGCGAAAGCTTTTAAAATAGATATTGTAATCGCAGTGAAGCATTTGCTCATTTTATGCTTTTCAAATCATCGATCTAAAACCTGCTAACAGAAGTGACTCTTTTAAGCTGACCTACTAAGTCAAGTACCCTTATTTTCTCTTGTTCGTTTCGTATTCTAAGGGCTTTTCTGGTTTATTATAATCACATGGTATACATAATGGGAAGTAACTAATCGCCTTTTTGACAATATAATTCAAAACTCAACGTTTTAAATCAATAATTACAATATATTTTATTAGTTACCCTCTAGCAGTATTGTATCATAAGAAAAGATTTAGAAATTTTCTTGCACAAAGAGATGTGAGAAAATAGAGATTGATTGTTTTACGTGCCGTGGCATCTATTGTTTAGCTTCAGTTCAAAATCTTCCAACAATAACCTCAATAGATTGACAACAAGCAGAAGCTTCGTGAACTGAATTATAAATGAGATTACCTCTGACAAATACAAAGTGTTTGTTTCAATTAAGACAAAAAGCTTAATCTTCATTCAATTAATAGTTGACACTGTTGACAAGATAAGTATAATAGCAAAATATGAGTAAAGGAAAGTATAAAAGGCATTAATTCGTAAGCTTCCCAAATCAATAGTGTTGGACTCTATAAGAACTCTATATTTTTGTTATTTTTGCCATTACAAGTGTAATTTCTTTATCCATAACACTTCGTAATAAAGTTTTAAGAGTTCAATGTTATAGACGGCTATAAAAAAGGGATATGAAGCGTTGTAACAATTACAGTTCTCATTTCAAAGGGGATAGTAAAACAAAATGGCATTAAACATAAAGTGAAATTAAGTGTATGGCAATAAAAAAAATGTTTTGCTTGTATATAGTTAATTACCCACACTCGTGTCATAACCTACATTTATTTATGATACTAATCCCTAAATTAATAAACAAAACTCAAATTAAATATACAATTATTTTATTTACATCCGTTTCTATGAAATACGAACTTTTTACGAAGTATACATTATTCATAGTAATGTTTACATAATGTTTTGGAGTTATATGAACAAACGTGAGGGCAAATTTTTTCACATAATTTATAATAATTAATTATGTAATTACCATCCAGTTTTACCACCGCCGACTTCATTATATGTACTCTGTGTTAGTTTTCTGAATTTATTTAATTTACGATGTAAATAGTATACTGAAAAATTGTTACAATGAACGTTATTGTAATATCTATCTTGTTCGCAAAATACGAATATAACAATAGCACACACTACATACTTCTTTATCAGAGCTTATATTTAATTTTGTTTTTATATCTGCACATGACGCGTATACGCATTGATCATTCAGCTGTATCTGTATGAGAAAAAACCCATGAAAAAAAGGCTCATACATAGTTATCAGTAACGGGAATCGAACCCATTACCTCCCGAACAAGGAGATCGTGTTACCATTGACTTACCTTGCATCAGGATAGCAGATTTTGCCAACTACAGCGCATCGTAAACTGAAATGTTCGGTGTCACAAAATGTTTCATTGAAAAACTGTTTTGATAAAACAGTTGCCCAAAATTCTCTTTGTAGCACCGAAATAAAAAAAATTAATTGCATTTCATCACTTGTAACGAGTTAATTCACAGCTTTCTATTCCAAAAAATGATATAACAAATGTGTTTCCCTTTATTTGGCGTTACAATTTTGTAAATTTTAATTAAAAACGTCAAAATGTTATCCTTTTTTTTCATTTTTAAATGCTTCATATTTTCCGTATAAAATCTTTTTTGTTATTGTTGTAACGTAATATATATATTTTTCTTTGGAAGTATTGAACCATTATATTATTTACAGAACTTACTCAATACATCAGTTACCATTGACTTTGTGTTTTCATAATTTGTAGCGGTTCAGATTTTCCGCTACTACAAATAGCTGCATAACTTTTATAGTTTATAGTTTTTACGGACTGATTAAAACAAATTATCTAATTATTACATAATTTAAATTTGGGAGAAAACATTTATTTCGTAATAAAATATTGATCCGTAAAATAATGCACAGAAAATGTCAGATTAAAGTAGTAAAAAACTACGGCTCAACCAACGAAAGCTTAGAACACGAGAATTTACACCTAAAGGATGACTTACTTATAAGGTGTTGATGGTCGTTGTAAGCGAGGCACAATTAGTATAAAGCTAGAATATAATCATTAGGTAATCTCAATATATCTCAGAAAATACCTGAAACAAAAGGAGTCAGGAAAGGAGATTCACTCAACTCACTATTGTTTAATCTCATAAAGAATCAAATAATCGGAGACATGAAAGGAAAACAAGGTTATAAAATGGGAGATAAAGAATTCTGTATTGTATGTTACTCTGACGATGTAGCCTTAAGTTGCTGATAGAGAAGACCAACTACAAAGACTACTACTCCAATTCTCACAACGTGCAGCCAAGTTTGGGTTAAACATATCGACAAATAAAACTAAATCCTTAAAAATTAGCCAAGAACCAATACGCTGTAAACTCGAAATGCAAGGGAAGCTAATAGAACAAGTATCATCATTCATGTACTTAGGAACACAAATAACGAGCAACAAAATACTAATGGAGCTTAATGATCAAGAGAACAAAGCATCTAATTCGTAAAAATAGAACCAAATATACGCATAAATAAGAGCATCACACGACATCTTATGGCCTATGCTGCAGAATCCCGAGCAGAGACAGTAAATAGCAAAAAAATATTATAAGTAACAGAAATGCAAACGTTGTGAATAATTGCGGGAAGGAGTATGCGTGATAGAGTTAGAAATGATGAAATAAGATAAAAATGCGAGATTCAAGAAGCTGGAGAATGGGCGAAAAGAAGAAAACAGGAATGGAACCAACATATATCAAGAATGAGAGAAACAAGATTCGTCAGACTGGTACAACATACCTCCCTCTGAGGAAGAACAAGCCCGGCCGCCTCCCAAAAGATGGAAAGATTATTTGGAATAAAACAGACTTGAAGCCTAATACAAAGGAAGAAAAAAAAAGGTAACGTATAATCAGGCCACTAATTTATTAGAATATGGGCTTGCCATGATGAGGAATTTATCTGTATGTAAATTCAGAACTGTTTAGAACAATCTTAAATGGTGAGATTATACAGAAAGGGCAGAAACTTCTGATAAATATCCGGTGTGGAACAACATACGACTTTCAAAACTACAAAGTAGACATTAAAAGAAATGAAATAATGTTAATTATAATTTTTTAGAATAATTATGCACCTATTTTTAAATTCGTTCACAACGAAAGTATGCTACACTGCAAAAACAACTATAATAATCTGTAAGGTAGCCATTCAAAAGTTTATGTCAGGGGGAGGTTAATAGACTCTCACTTAAGAAAAAATTCCAGTAGTCCGGATCTAAAAAATTTATTTAATTAATTCATAGACTTATTTGGCTCTACACCAGGAAACTATAAATAAAACTTATGTAAAATTATATTTACTTTGAAACATACATAGTTACACATTCCCCTATAAAGTTTAGCGGTATTCAGGTATTGAAGAAAATTGAACTAACGCTAACAAAAATTACACAAGGTAGAGTTAATCGTTACGCCCATGGTCTATATCTTGATATAATTACCAGTAGTTGTTTCAGAAATGTTTTATAAAATCTAAAAACTGCTCCTAATGAACATCCTTCGGCTGCTCAACGCACAGCGACGCATGTCACGCACAGCATACGCACACGCACACGCACACGCACACGCACACTCACACGCACACGCACACGCATACACGCACACGTCAGCACGCACGCACAGCACAACTGCACATCGCACACGCACACGCACACGCACATGCACACGAACGCACACGCACACGCACATGCACACGCACACGCACAAACATACAAGCACATGCACACGGGCACGCACGCACACGCACACGCACACGCACAGATACGTACACTCACACGACACATACCACACACCACACACACACCGCGCGCACACGCACGCGCACACGCACACGCACACGCACACAACACACACACACACGCACACACACACACACCACACACACACCACACACACCACACAGACACACAACACACACCGCACATCCAGACATGATGGCGATCCTGCAAACGCAAAAGTCGATTGCATAACTTATATATGTACATGAAAATTGAACAACGCAACAAAAATACACAAGGTAGAGTTAATCGTTAGCCCATGGTCTATATCTTGATATATGCACCAGTAGTTGTTTCAGAAATGTTTTATAAAATCTAAAACTGCTTAATGAACACGGCTGCTGACACGCACACGCACACGCACACGCACACTCACACGCACACGCACACGCACACGCACACGCCCGCACACGCACACGCACACGCACACGCACACGCACACGCACACGCACATGCACACGAACGCGCACACGCACACGCACATGCACACGCACACGCACAAACATACAAGCACACCCACACGGGCACGGGCACGCACACGCACACGCACACGCACAGATACGTACCAATCCACCCACCGACACATACCCACACACTCCCTCCCACCCACACACACACGCGCGCACACGCACGCGCACACGCACACGCACACCCATACCTACACACACACACACACACACACACACACACACACACACACACACACACACACACACACACGCACATCCAGACATGATGGCCGATCCTGGCAAAACTTGCAAAAGTCGATTGCATAACCTATATATGTACATGCAGGTTGGAAGGGAAAATTGATAGTGGCGAGGTAGTATATGGTTAATGTATCGGTAAGCGATAAGGCCTTCAGCTGCCGAATTTTAGATATTGTTTAGTAAGGATCATTGTAATAATTACTAAATTTTGGAGTTGTAGGCATTTAATCATTAACTGTACCAATATTACATGAGTTATATACCATTTTGGAGTGCTTTATAATTCTTTCGTATGGTGTGTATTTATCTTTTCAAATTAATTAATGTTATTTGTGGACATCTGGATGTGCGAATTTGCGCGAATATAAATTTGTTTTGATGGGTTTAAACCGTAATAAAACGCCTAGCTGGTCATGCTTGTTTCAAGGGTGGTCCCAGAAGGGGGTCAAGGGGGCGATGACCCCCGCCTCCAAATTAGAAATAAAACTCTCACTGAGTGTATTTAACAGTACACCTCAAGTAACATCTAGGTTTTTGCAGATTTCCAAAATAACATAATGAAGCTTTTCAACTTGAATGTGTTGTTGCCACGAACCTCTTACACTGATGAAGATATGCAAATAGTGCGAGAAGTGTCCGAGGCTTACAATGGGCTTTTCCGAGCGGCAGTTCGGTCAGTTGTAGCGGAATATCAGCTGTGGGTAACCAAATGGAAGTCTTCTAAATATAATAGAAGAATATGACAAGCCTGCCTGCATCGAATTTTCGCCACTTTGCCAGTACGTGTTGCTATTGGAGAACGAAGCTTTTCAATTCTGCGTCGAGTAAAATGTTAACTCCGAGCATCCACGGGAGAAGAACGCCTTGTAGGTCTCACTCTTCTAAACATTCACAGGGACATTAATGTTGATGTGGATGCTGTTATCACAAGGTTTTAAAAGGCTTTAAGAGCAAATTAGAGTTTGTGTTGTGCGCTTAATTTAGCTATTATTTGATCTTGAATGCGTACCCTTTCTCTATATTGGCTCCGGCAGTAAATGTTGTAACTTAAAACCCATGGTGATGACCCCCCTCCCCATAATTTTAGGCTAGAACCGCCTTTGGCTTGTTTATTAGCGTTTTAGGGACAGCTCTTCCTAGAACCACGAGTTGCTCAATTTTTTGCGCTTAACCGTCTTATGTTCCGCTTGTCGTTTATGGTTATGGCAAGTTTTTGTTGTGTTTTATTGCAACCACCCTGTTCAACGCCGGCTCCTACTGGACGTCTGACAGTGCTATTTGAGTTAATTAATTTTTATTTTGTATAATTAAAGCACTAAGAAGGTAAGTGGTTTAATCAGGGCAGTCCGAACCTCGGTATTGAACGTAAGAGTGTTTGTGATTTTCGTTACAAATCTCTTAATTCCAAAAAAGAACATAGCGTTTTTACTCTCATCGTTCCGGCATCGTGATCTTCGCCGCTTTGGAGTTACATCTGCTTGCGTACAGATAAGCGGAAGAAGCGGTCATCAGTAGAGGTGCCACAGTCTAGCAGCAAGCAGAAGTCGCTGGAATACAGCAGGAGCGAAGAACGAAAATAAAAGAAAGCATCCAGGACACCGCCACCGCCAACTATAGGATCGACGTCGGGTAAAACAATAGGTACCGCTTAATAAAAAATATTTTTTAATTAATTTTAATTATATTTTTACTTTAACACTTGTTTTCCTCCTTTTTCTATTTGGGTCTCTGATTTCCAAGTCTTTATTCCTCGGGGTGTGAGACTGCACATCGGCGGAGACCCGGCCTTTCTCTAAAACAATCCATATTCTTTCTTTTTATTTTCAAAACCTTATTAACAACAACCTCGATGGTTAGGTACGGTTGCCACCGTGCGACCGTAACGGTTGTATCCCCAACCCCGACGCCGACCGTCCACCTACACCTACACAAACAGCACAAACAACCCTCACATATGCACACACCCTCGCCTCGCCCCACCCCATTCAAGTGCCTCTTCTATTTGCCTCCACAAAACTTTCAAAACCTACACACAAGGCACCTAAACCTACATACAAATCTGCCCTGCTACCTACACCCGTCCAGCAACCTATACCCACCGAGGTTCTTAGACCCGATATCCCCAATTCTAACCCTACCCGCTCTCAATACTCTAGATATTGCATTCGCAATATACCTAAATCCATAACCACCCAGAAAACCGCGAACCTCTTGAAATCCTTAACCTTCCCTGGTTGAACTTAACGTTCAACCACAATCACACCTGTCTTCTTGAGACCTCTCCCTTGCCGGATGGTACACAGATTAGGCCGCGACACCACTTTGGAGATTCTACCGTCACCCTTACCCAACTTTCAGGTCTCCGTCCCTTCAACTCCATTACTCCATTTTCCTGCGTGATTCGTCACGTAGATAAGGACATCCTAGAACCCGAGATCCTCGGTGCGATCGATCTTCCACACGTGAGGATTGCCGTTCGCATCACAGCTAAGGCGACGAACACCACCACATCTCTTATGCGGATCATCACCACTTTCCACACCACCATTGAGTACCTCCTCGCACGCAGTGTTGTCATGTTCGGGCGACACTACAGTTGCGAACCCTCCCTTATCCCTCAACCTCTCCCTAAGTATTGTTCCATTTGCACACAGGTGGGGCATACCGCTGAGGGGTATCCAACCCGCGCAAGCTGTTGTCCCAACTGTGGCGAAAGTCACATATCCTCCTCCTGCAAATCCTCGGTTAACCCAAGGTGCAACAACTGCAGGTAAGCTTACCCTTCGTATTACGTAAGCGGCGGGAACCTCCCAGCTCTCCATCGAAGATGGCGTTCCTCGAACCTATCCTCTCTTCCGAAGAGTCTGACTCGGGAGACACAGCTCACCTTAAACCCTCTCCCGACACCGAATCCCTATCCATCAAAGACTTACTGCAAATGCTCACCCACTCCCTCCTCCAGATGTACGCCGACCAGCGAGATAGGGTTTTTCCGCACCCTAGATTCGTTATCCCGAAACGTCGGGATAACGAACGGAGGATCAAAATCTGCGTATCCGGTACGCGGATGAAGGTCGCCGTAATGCGCCAACGAAATCCTTAACTGCCTCGTAATATCCTAGCAGGGACCGTTAATGCCAAGGGCGTTCGTCGGAAACGCCCCTTCCTTAAACATTGTTTACACTCACAAACAGATGCACACTTCAATTTAACACGCATCATACATTTCTAAAGAACAGCCACCACGGAACCGCCCTCTTAATTAAAAATTGATTCCCATCCACTCCTCTTCAACTTCCTGCGCACCTACAGCATCTTGAATGCGTTGCTGCGACGCTGCGCTTTCCCACTCCAATAATATTTATTTCATATTACAAAACGCCCGGCGCAACACCCTGTACGATGATCCTTTAACCTACGCCTCTAACCTCCCTAATGCAGTTATCCTACGTGATTTCAATGCCCGCGATATCCAATTCGGTGACACCGCAACTAATGGTAACGGTAACAGGCTATTCCCCGCTCTATTGCAGTTGCCGCTTTTGCGCATCGCTAACACACATCCAACATACTTCGAACATTTAGGTGCCCCAATAGTAGATCACATCATAGTTTCCGAACCCATAGCTTACTATTTCGAACGTGAGTACTTTCAAGGCACCACGATCACATCAGATCACATACCACTACTGGTCAAAACTTCATTTTGTCCAGATCCCCCTACACCTCCTCAACACACAGTCATTTAAGATTTTTCAAAAGCAGACTGGAATGTGTTCTCCGAACACATCTCCAGCAACCTTTCTACACCCAATCTTCAAACGGCCCAAGATCTCCAGAGAGCCATTAGAGACCTAACTTCCGTAATTACGGAAGCGATCGATATCTCTGTACCATTAAAAAACATAGACATTTTCCGCACACCGCTCCCACGGCACATCGTGAACTGAAAGAGAAAAGACGAATCTATCGTCAATTCTTGCTATCCAGGGATCCGACTCTCAAGACCGAATACAATCGCTTTAACGCCTTAACCAGACAAGAAGCAAACCTACACACTCCGAAGACTCCTGGACCAAAACCACTTCCCAGTTAAATTATAGAAATGGTAAACTCTTCTGGCAAGAGTTCGATAGACTGACCAGAAGAAAAATTAATCCTACCTAACCGACCTTCAGGGCAACCTAATCTCCTCCGACCAAGGAAAGGCCGATTTCTTTGGTCACCAACTCCAATCCACTTTTCGATCCCCAGATGATCCCCAATTCGATAACCTGTTCAAGGCCTCCTAGAGGGTCGCTTTGAAGAATTCCGCAACCTTAACCTTCCGGAAACCCAACTCGATAACGAGAATCCCTTTTATGCTCCCATCACTCCCGACCACGTCTACACTCATTTTAAAAAGGAAAAATTCTGCTCCAGGTCATGACGGCCGCAAAATCCTCCGTCATTTACCAGACCCAGCCCTCCGATTACTCTCCAACTGGGCGAACCGGTGGAGAATCTCCGTCAATCCATCTAAAACCCAAACAATCCTCTTCCGACATGCTAATTACACCGAAGATAAGTTCCCAAAGCTTGCCTTCAGAAATTTTTCCCTCTCCTTAAACCAAAAAAACACACTCAAGACGAAGTCACCTACCTAGGAATCCTCTTTGCTAGAACCCTCAATTGGCTCTCCGATGTAAAAAGAACACTCAATAGGATTAGAATCCGCACAAACCTACTGACTAACCTAACCTAAAACACTTCAAAACACCTACAAAATGTAGATCCGCCCTGTTATGGATTTCTGAGTACCCATATACACTAATATAAACCCTTTCCTCTATTGATCCTGTGGACACCGAATTTTTATACACATACATAGGTTACCCCTCAGGTACCCTAGTGACATCACGAAATAGCACGCCAACATACCACCAAACACACATAGAATCCAAACACTTCAGAAAAACTTTGCACATAAAAGAATTTTTGGCGATACTATCCCAACCAAAAAACCTAAATTAAAATTCAAGCATCCCCCGCGATCCTTACACAACTCCTCTACAACCTCCCGAGGCGATAGAAGAAGCCATGGATAACATCCCATTTGGCCTCCGCATCCCTCCGTCTATTCGATGACGACAGCATGAAACCGGACAACGAATGGGATAAACCACACTAAGCACGCTATACCCCATTAAATAACTCACACACTTAATTCAATTAACGCATTATTAAATATTCAAACAGATACAACTTTTTTTTTCTTTTTTTTTACACCAAAAATAACCACATCTCATGGTTGTAAACTATACAATAACACAAAACATCGCAATACCAACAAGCAAGGATTGACCAGGGCTGAATAGAAGAAGGACCCTTGAACAGTCTACGACTAAGATATATATATATATATATATATATATATATATATATATATATATATATATATATATATATATATATATATATGCTATAAATAGGTGATTACTAACCATAAGCATGAGCATACTAACAAAAAAAAGAGGTTTATTATTATATTTATTATATACATATATATATATATATATATATATATATATATATATATGTAAGCTATAAATAGGTGATTACTAACCATAAGAATGAGCATACTAATAAATAAAAAGTGGTTTATTATTATGACGGATTGGGGAGTATTTATTACTGTACACGATTTAATTGATTTATTATTATTACTGATAGTCAGTGTGTACTTTAATTTGCTTCTACAAGTTGATTTGTTTGCCTGTTTAGGTTGAACTCTGTAAGATATATAGAATTGTGTTGGAAGACCAGTGTTTCTTTGCCTTATGTGTATTATTGTCCAGGATGCGTAATTAATCTGAGCTCTTTCAGGTCAACATTTCAACTCTATTTTGATTGTGACGATAATCAGAATTGTGACTGTGACTATAGTTTTGATGTATCTTCCGGAGAGCACCACCAGCAGCCCTTTGTGTACATTTAAAGCTCCATAACTTTTTCCTGCCTCGGTATATCAATTTATAGTCAAAAATTCTTATTTCCACATATATTTTCTGCAAAAAAGGTATACCTTATAGATGTCGCTTAGAGCAGCTGTTTCTGTGATAATAGAATTTAAATGTTTCATTGCGTACTGAAATTCATCATAGCCCTTCTTCACACTTTATCCAGGCTTAGATATATATATATATATATATATATATATATATATATAGAGAGAGAGAGAGAGAGAGAGAGAGAGCCAACAGGAAAATCACTGAAGCTAGTGAAAACAGTGCAAGCAGTGAAAGTAATAGGGTACATAAGCAGCAGCACACAACAGGAAGTTAGTTCAGTTCGAGTAACTTAAAGCAGAAGCAGACAGTTACCAACCTGAGGATGGCAAATGGTACTTTTCCGAAACGTCGTTTTGAAACAAACATTCCTTTGGAGACCAGAAGAGCTACGCGGATCAACACCCGAGAAACCATCAGTACATACAGCAGCCGCGAACATCTATATATATATATATATATATATATATATATATATATATACATATACGTAGGGTGCGGCATTAGTGCGTCGAAATACTATATATCCGTTATTAAAGGAGCTTTCAAAAAAAGTTATTCACAAAAATTATAGGAAACTTCTACCTTCACATTATAAAATTATTTTCGTATATATAGGGTGTTACATATTACCAGGGTAAACCAAACATACTTTTTTAAATGGGACACCCTATATATTATTTCAAATTTAGATTAAGCTCATCTCCCCTATACTTCCAATATTGAGTTTCATTACGTTATACAGGCTGTTTCAAAAGTTATGGCCAATTGTACACGAAAATCATTCTCATTTCAACGTCCTGTATACCCTAGACAGAACAACCTAACAATAATTTTTTTCCAGGCATAACCTTTTGACATTAGTACAGTGTTACAAGAAATTGCTATTTCTTCATCATTGCATCAATTGAATATAGAAAAAGCGAGCCAAAAAGTACAATCCAACAACAATTTTTTCCAGGGATAACTTTTTGACATTGGTACAGTGTTATAAGAAAGTTCTCTTTGTTTTTACTTGCACTAATTGAATATAGAACGAGCCAAAACTCGAACATATGACTTTGTCAATTTTTACAAATGAATCACACTGTATTTTATTTTAAAAGGTGAAAACACACTTTATCTTCATTCATTTTTATTAAGCACTCCCTAAAATTATTAATTATAAATTTCTGAGTTATTTTCAGTTTAATAACAGAAAGAGATTTAAAAAAAAAAGTTAGCCGTGAACAAATAAAAGTGTGACAAATTATTATAAAAAATTCAAAAAACACCTTTTATTACGACATAATTCTTATAAAATTAATCACTTCTAACTTGTTATAATAGAAATTTAAAAAAAATCTTTTTCTGTTATTAAATTGAAAATATCTCAGAAATTAATAATTAATAATTATAGGGAGTGATTAATAAAAATGAAAGAACATAAAGTGTATTTTAACTTTTTAAAATAAAACACGGGGTGATTCATTTGAAAAAAGTGACAAAATCATATGTTCGAGATTGCTTTGCTCCTTTCTATATTCAATTGATGCAATGATGAAGAAATAGTAATTTCTAATGTCAAAAGGTTATGCATGGAAAAAAATTATTGTTAGGTTGTTCTGTTTAGGGTATACAGGACGTTGAAGTGAGAATGAGTTTCGGGTACCATTGACCATAACTTTTGAAATACGCTTGTATATAATGAAACCCTATATTGAAGTATTGAAGATGAGTTAATCTAAATTTGAAATAATATATAGCGTTCCCATTTAAAAAGTATGTTGGTTCACCTAGTATTGTGTAATATAACAATAATTTTACAACGTGAAGTTTGAAGTTGCGATAATTTTGTAAATAACTTTCTTTGATATCTCCTTTATATAACGATATATCGTTATCGATATAATAAATACCATATATAAACGTTCCAGATAACATTTAGTGATCTCGCTTATTAAATACAGATTTGGTTAAATTAGATGAATTACTGTAATTTAGTGAAATTATGGACACTCAATTTCCAAATTTCCATGTATTTAAGATTTGCAAGAAAAGAAAAGTGTCAAATTTCTTTATCTTGTAAACTTTTGTTATATTAGACATATAAATTTTATGTTGCACTTTCTTAAGATATTTTTGTGCAGAATTTAAATATCAATTTGGATTTTATTATGCACTTTCTATTTTTAGTTTCAACCATAAATTAAATTTTCTTATGGAACGACAAGTCGACTTTGAAATAATTGATCGTGGTTTTTATCCTCTTTACAATGATATAGCACTGTACTATCTATTTTTAAAACTACAAAGAAAATTTAAAAAATGTATTTTATTAAAGACTCGAACAATAAGCAGGCCGTGAAACATAAAAACACAATCGAATTTAATGTCACTTAAAATTATTCGTTCCAGAATATTTTTGTGTCAAACATGGCTTTATTTACTAATACTGAAAAGTTTGATATGTTGAGTTGTTACATCTTGTCTCATAAAAACAGTTTAGAAGCTGAACGGATGTACTTGAGGCTGTATCCTGAAAGAAGGCAGCCCAGTGCTCGTACGTACAGAAATTTGGTAATTAATTTATAAGAATATAGTTCATTTTCAAAACCTACTAGAAATCCGAAATTACGGAATGAAGATGCAGAACTAAATGTATTACAATCAGTTATTGAAAATCCTTCAACATCTGTTAAAGAAATTGAACATAACACTGGTATTTCGAGAACTACATCACCAAGAATTTTAAAACGTCACAGGTATCATCCGTATAAGTACACCATTCTGCAGGGACTTAGAGATGGAGATCAGGGGAAAAGATTATAATTTTGCCAATGGTATGTTAATCAATGTGAGAATAACGATAATTTCCCAGCTACGATTTTGTGGTCTGACGAAAGCAGATTTACAAATAATGGTCTTTTCAATCGACACAATGTTCACTTTTGGGACCGTGAAAATCCTCACGTTGTTAAGGAAAGTCGGCATCAAGTGAGATTTGGTTTTAACGTCTGGTGTGGCATTTTAGGCGTTAAACTTATTGGGCCCATATTTTTTAACGAAACATTAAATAGTGAAAGGTATTTGAATTTACTACAAACTGATTTAGAAAATAAACTTGATGATTTACCACTGATTGAGAATATTAGTGTCTGCTTCCAACAAGATGGCGCTCCACCCCACAATTCAAACATCATCAGCGAATATCTTAATAATCGGTTTCCAAATTCATGGATTGGTAATCGAGGGCCGATTTTATGGCCACCCAGATCTCCAGACTTAACGCCCTTGGACTTTTTCCTTTAGGGCTACGTAAAAATCGAGTGTACGTGCAAACATTTGAGAATGCCGAAGATTTTCGTGAAGCTGTTCTTGCAGCATTTGGTAGCATTAAACGCCAAAAACTACGCAGAGAAATTACGTCGACACTACGCAGGGCACAATTATGTTTAGAACGGAATGGTCAATTGTTTGAACATCTTTTATAATTGGATAATTATCTCCAATACTATTACCTGCTTAACTCTTGTTGTTATCTATTATTTGTCGTTTTCTCATGTTTCACGTCCTACTTATTGTTACAATCTTTAATAAAGTACATTTTTTTAAATTTTCTTTGTTGTTTTTAAAAATAGATAGTACATCTGCTATATCATTGTAAAGAGGATAAAAAAACACGATCAATTATTTCAAAGCCGACTTGTCGTTCCATAAGAAAAATTTTATTTAGGGGTTGAAACTAAAAAATAGAAAGTGCAAATAAAAATCCAAATTGATATTTAAATTCTGCACAAAAAATATCTTAAGAAAGTGCAAATAAAATTTATATGTCTAATATAATAATAAAGATATTACAAGAAAAAGAAATTTGACATTTTTCTTTTTCTTGCCATAAGTCTTAAAATACATGGAAATTTGGAAATTGTAGAGTGTCCTATAATTTCACTAATCCTTAGGAGTAATTCATCTAATTTAACCAAATCTGTGTCTTTTATAATAAGCGAGATCCCCATCCTGAAATGTTATCTGGGACACGTTGATTATATATATATATATATATATATATATATATATATATATATATATATATATATATATATATATATATATATATATATATATATATATATATATATATATATATATATATATATATATATATATATATATATATATATATATATATATATATATATATATATATATATAAAGTGGTTCTAAATTAGACGCCAACCTTCAAGGAGGTGTTAGTATGACTCATTTGTGATCGATAGAGCCATATTTACTTATATCCAAAAATCAACGGTTTTGGAAATACCGGATGTTGTTGATTTTGATATATCTCCAACACGAAAAAAGGTATTTTTTCATTCTTGGTATATTCAATAGAGATATAAAGTACATTGGTTTTTGCTTATTAATACGGTTTTATTATGTACAGTGGCGTAGAACCCAAGGGTAGTGCAACCTTTTAGTTCCTAATTTTTACGCCAATTAAGTAAATTGGATTTCTTTATTAAAATGCGAAACCTATATGTTTTTCAGATAAACAAGGTGTACTTTATCTAAATCGAAAGATATTAAAAAAAAAGGGATTTTTTGGTTCAACTTTGACACGATGTAGCTCTGTTATTATCAACTTTTGGAGTAAGGTAGATTTAGTTAAATCGGCTTATTTTGAGGTGTACTCTATGTGGAATAGCGTTGAAAAAACCTTTCCGGGACACCTTCTATAGTGTTTCATTAAAAAAAACATAAATTTGATCTGCTCAGTATTTATGGGTCACAGTGGATATTTGAAACTAATGTTAAAATACGCATCCCATGACTTTTTTTCCTTTCGCTTACACCAGAAGAGCTATCAAGAACTACTCACTAAAGTGGACACCAGGTATATGTACATTATAAAGAGGTAAATATATCTATTTATTCATATACTTAAAAATATGCATATATACTTGAATTTGTTTTTAAATGACACATTTGCTGTGCATTAACGCCATCTACCTATGAAGATAAAACAGTACGAGAGCAAAATAGTGTTTTATAGTGTGTGCACATTTCTTTCAAACGAAGCCACTCTATGAAATTTGGTTAGGCAAACCGAAGTAATCGATATTCACTCAAACCACCTGAAATGGTCAGCGCATAAGCTTCTTATACCTATGGTTTGGTTCCCATTGATCAAAATTGCGTTACATTGGATTGAATGCTGTTCAATACATTAAGTAATACTAAAGTACTTTGGCACAATACTTCTACGAGCAACACCTACGTCACACAAGTTGTCTATGGTTTCTATTATGACGGAATTTTTATATCTACTAATTATTTAGTTAAAATTAAACATAAATGTATACTATAAATAAGAAATATATCATATTTTAATAAATTAATGACTATGACTGAATTAATTAGTTATAGTCAAAAAGATACAATCAATTAGTTTTCTCTAAATATTACACCATTTCCTTAAAAATAACAAAAATGCTTTTAATTGTTTAATTAAATTAATCTAAAAAACTGAATGCTGTATTATTAACTACAGCTGTTATTCCTCAAAATCGATAACAATCACCACAAAAAAAGCAAATACATTGTGAACATAATTAAACGTGCTCGTGTAAATTACAATTAAAAACTTTAGTCGACCATCAATCATTCGATTACGTTTCTATTTACGCTCCCCTAGATTGATATTGCTTTTCTCTTGCTATATATCTAACCCTATTCCTGTTTTACGGAGAAAATTTGCAAGCTTAATTGAAAACCTCATGAATAATGTTGCTTTCTCTTAGAAAGTTTTACTAAGTTAAATTATGTTGTTGAACAAGTTTAATAAATATTTACTTAAAAGCATTATTAACACTTTTTTAAAAATAAATTTAATTTATATTTAATCAAAGACAGCATAGTTACACTTAGGTTACTGCTCGCTACCACTTGGAGTCCGTACACACATTTTCAGAACGTTTCTTTACAAAAATACAGATTTACTAATACGCATTTACGTTTACAATGTTTAATTAGGATCTGGACCCTTGTCAGCAAATCAGTGCAAATGTTCAGGATTTACATACCAAATTTAATTACTTATCAAAATCAATAATTGAGTTTCATCTAGCGCTATGTAGCTAAAAATATGCAAACCATTCAGCTTTAACAAAACAAAAAAAGAATTATATTATTTTTCAAGTATTTTAACACGTTTAGTGTCAGACGGTTTTGAAAAAAACAATTACGTCAAAGGAACTTGTCTAGATTTGGATAAAGCCTTAGATTGTGTGTTGTACGAAAACTTAGTCAATAAGTTGCAGCCATACAGCTTTGGCAATATTAGCGCGCAGCTAATAGTGTCCTAATTGAGTAAACTACAACATGTCCATATAACAATGTTACATCTAAAATATCACAAGTTCCTCAGCGATAAGTACTGTTATTCCTTTTTGTGGTCAAAACTGCTAGAACGTATAGAGGGGCTCAAAATAACCCTAGTCTTCAATTGAATTTTTTTTCTATCTGTCTTCGTTATGTAGTTATCGGCCTTCAAAGCCAGAAGTTAAAAATTGAATTTCAATGATAATTTTTTTAAACCGCTTCTTTTGTTACTATGAAATTTGGACACCCTAACTACCGGATAGAAAGGCATTTTTTGATACTTAACGGGAATTCATTGTACCTTTATTGTACAGGTAAAGTCAAAATTAAGTTTCGAACGGTTTCGAAAATACTATTTTATTTAAAACGTAAATTCTAAATAAAAAAACAATTTACATGGATTCACTAAAATGCATTTCTCTCGAAAACGGTAAGAGATATCGAGTTCGCACAAGAGTACCTTTTTTGTTGCTAAATGACAGGGAAATGAAGCTACTAAAGTAAAATTCCAAAATTGGCAATAGTGTCAAAAATTGTGTTAATTTAGAATCTTAATTTTGGCTTGACCTGTACAATAAAGGTACAATGAATTCCAGTTAAGTGTCAAAAAATGGCTTCCTATGAGGTCGTTAGGGTGTCTAAATTTCATGGTAATGAAAAAAGCGGTTTAAAAATTATCATTGAAATTTAATTTGAACTTCTGACTTTCAAGGCTGATAACTCCACAACGAAGAGAGAGAAAAAAAAACTCAAATGAAGACTAGGTTATTTTGAGCCCTATATGTCCTAGCAGTTTTGACATTTTCTGGACACTTATATATATATATATATATATATATATATATATATATATATATATATATGTTTAAATACGAAAGTTGTCTATTTTATAAGCTGCATAATCTAAAAATAGTTTGGTTTCTACAGGGTGTTATATAAAAGCGGTACAATATAGAACTTTTGATTTTAAATAGAACACCCTATATATTATTTTATTTTTCGATTTTTCTTATAATTTTACATCTTTTTATAAAATTACTTAAATCTTACAGTTTTGAGATATTTGCAAAGTTAACTAAAACTGACAATTTTATGTAGTAATTCAAGTAGGCGTGTCTCAGTTATTTTTAAAGATAAAAAAATAATCTTTGGTATAGAATTTATTCATACATGAGCTTACTTTAATCTATGGTCAAAATTGGATTTCAATATAAACGGTGTTCACAAAAATTAATTCAATAACATAAATTTGAAAATGCTATATCTTCATTTTTTTAAATGGCATACCCTATATTTTTTTAATGACTTGTCTTTGCCTATTAATCGGCTTTCATTCCTATTAAATATGTTCTATAGGTACCTATCTCTAATAGTTTCGGAGATATTTAAGTTTGTTCAATTTTTTTCGTTGATAACACTGAAGAAGAGTAAAATTAGTAGGTCAAAGCAAGCTATGAATACATAAGAAACATATTAACTGAAATACAGTCACTTAAAATTATAATAAATGATCAATGTGACCACCATTTTGTTGCTGGCAAACATGAAGTCTTTCAATAAACGACAAATTTACTTTTCGTAACGTGGAAACATTTATATTTTGAATGACGTCTTTAATTCTTGCCTTCATATCATCTACAGTCGTTGGAGGAGTGTGATAGACTTTTTCTTTAACCCAACCCCAAAGAAAAAAGTCCAGCTTTGTCAAGCCAGGCTATCTGGCAGGCCAGGAGATCGGCGTTCACCTTCCAATCCATTTGTTTTGAAACTGGATATTTAAATAATTTCTAACGTTTCTGCTAAAATGCGGTGGAGCGCCATATAATTGCAGCCACATTTCTCTAAGGCTTTGTAAAGGTAGATCTTTAATAAAGGTTTTAAATTCATTGCGCAAGAAGTTTAAAAATGAATCTCAATTGACCGTGTTTTCAAAAAATTATGGTCCTATAATTCTTTCCACAATAATTCCGGCCCAAACATTAAGTGACCAGCGGTGTTGATGATCAACAGGATCTGGGATTCTCAGTATCGTAATAATGGAAACGATGTCTATTAACGTATCCGTTTTTGTGGAAAGTAGCTTCATCAGTAAATAAGATCGTGCTAAAATAGTTGGGTTTTTCTAATTTTTTATTTATGGCCCAATTGCAATAGTTTAATCTAGTTTAATCTATTAACGAAGTCATCCTCGTCTAATTCTTGTGCAAGTTGGACATGGTATGGATGATACTTATATTTTTTTATAATTCTATTAACTGATGTTTTTGAAACTCCAACTTCTAATTCCAATTGAAGACCATGCTGCAATAAGGAGGCAGCTCCCTTTTCGGTAATTTTACAGGAGCAACAAAAAACTGTCCTATGCTTCAAATCTGATTTATTTGTAGGACATTAAAATATAAATTGCTTCATTATGTCGCCAGAGAGCTGTTCATAATAATTAATTTGAAGGTAAAGTCAAGATGGCGATAATATTATTTTTTTTTAATTTGGAGTTGCCTCGTCGTTGCCACCAAGATACTGAAAAAGAGTAACATGAAGTAAAAAATATATGAAAATTTCTAATAAATGAAACTTTATTATTGAATAAACTGAAAAATACAAAAATATAAGGCATTAGTACTATCATTCCGCATCATTGCAACTACCATCATCCGTGTACTCTGTTTCGTTTCCATCTTCATCTGCAAAACCTTCTGCTTTCAAAGACCTGTAATATCACAAATCGTTGTTTAGTACATACTCATTGGCTAGTTTCATTATATTCTCGAGTTTAACCGCTTTTAAAGTCAAAGGACTATCATAAACACGTAAATTTGGTAGTATAGGTATATTATTATTTGTTCTGGTTACAGTAAATTCCGAACATATTAGCGGATTAGATGTCATGTATTACGAGTTTACTTGAATGGTATATAATAAGTCTGTACTTTGATATGGCGAATCTCTCTTTATTTCTATTAATACCTATATTCTTTTTAAATAATGCTGCAAAATGTTCCACATAATTTAGAATCATGTCCTGCGTTACTGGTATTACATTAAATATTCTGGAAGCTTTCTTGAAATGGTTGAAGTATTCATTTGGTAAAAAAAACTCTTTCTATTTTTCTTACAGACTTTTCAACCACTCCAAAACACCTGTCGCATGGCAGGAAACTATGGCCTGGCTCAGGATAGCGATGAACAACTTTTTCAATATTATTTCCACCACTGTGAACCAACGAATACAGAGAACGAACAAGAGAGATGTTCTTATTTTGGGCTGCACAGGTGTTTGAGAAAATGTACAGAGTCGTCACATTTTTATGGAGAATATTTTCAATGTAATGGTGCAAAAACTAATCGGTTCATTTGGTGTTTTTTTCCCGGTTATTTCGTTATACATATAAAAATGGGCTTTTCCAAATTTGGCAGAATGTATGCAAAAATTAAAAACCCAGAGCTGCCGCAAATAATAACAAAAACATGAAGAAACCTCACCTTTTTGTTAAAAAAACGAAACCAACCTTATACTTGTTAGACATTGTACGAGGACGTCCACTACCAGATTTGGCACGTTTGCATTTTATGTCAACACATGTTATTAAACCACACAAGTACTCATCTTGCCTTGTCTTGGATCCTATTTGGTAGAAACTATTACAAATTCTCGTGCGTTGATCGACTGGAACCTTTTCAAAACACTTCCATCTGCAGTTGCAGTCATTGCCAATTTCCTTCTTTTTTATCAACGCTCCTCTGGAATTGGTACATTCTTTGCCTTCTGTTCTCTTCTGCTTGCTTACATTTCGTTTCCACATGTTTGAATTTACAGATTTCCTTTTCTTAACCTTACTTTTAGTGTCTCCTTCTCCTGTATTTCTAACACTTTCTGGGTCGCTTTCGTCGCTATTGCTATGACTACTAGTGCTAGGTACATAATTGTCCGAAGAAGAAACATTATTTTTATCACTTTCTGAACTCATTTTTACAAAATCATACAAGCCGAACCCACTATACTTCACCAACGCGTCTGATGTATGAAACGGACAAGCCACCGGGTGAATAATAGCAACAGTGACGCTGACAGAATATTTTTATTTGGTGCAATAACGAGGCAACTCCAGTAGCTGCCTATGTTTTGCACCAAATAGTAATGGGTGGAAACTGCAATTCATATAGCCACATAGTTATTTATTGTGTCTGTTACGTCGTTCTTGCATCAATAGATGAAGCACTTTTTAGCCTATCAAACCACGTATCTAACTCATTTTCGCTGGAAATTGGAGCTGCCTCCTTATTACAGCAAGGTCTTCAATTGTCGGTAAGAAACGTGAGGATTTTCAATCACGGATTGAAGAACTAAATGTTCTTTACCTTCGTTCATTGCGGTTCTTTCTCGTTCTAAATTGTCTTCGTAATGAATACTGCCTCTTTGCTCGAAACGCTCTTTCAATCTTGCAAATGCTGAAATTTGCGGGTGTCGTACATTTGGAAATTTTTGCTTATAAATTCGATGAGCTAAGAGATAATTTTTATCGTTTTCACCAAGGACGTAAATCATATTAACAAGTTCTTCTTTTGAAAAATTCATTTTGTAATTTAGGAAGTAAGTATACAATACTACACAAATATTAGCACTGTTTGACAAGTTTGATTTGTTCATTTGTTTTCGTTCATCCTTTGTTTTACGCTCTTTTGATTAAATTGTTTAATTTTACGATGAATCGTTTAGAAACTTCTCAAATATCTCTTAAAAATGATGGTTTCATTCAATATTTATTATAATTACAATTTATGTATTTCAGTTGATATTTTTCTTATGTATCCACAGATTGCTTTGATCGACTAATGTTACTCTTCATCAGTATTATCAACGAAAAAAATTGAACAAAATTTAAATATTTCCGAAACTATTAGACATAGGTATAGAACATATTTAATAAAAATTAAAGCCGACTAATAGACGAAGACAAGGCGTTAAAAAATATAGGGTGTGCTAATTAAAAAAGGAAGATATAGCATTTTCAAATTTACGTTGTTGAATTAATTTTTGTAATCACCCATTTATTCAAAGACTTTATGTTTGTCAGCAACCAAATTGTCATTTAATATGTTTTTTAGTTTCTTACGTATTCATAGTTTGCTTTGACCGACTAATTTTACTCTTCTTCAGTGTTATCAACGAAAAAAAATTAACAAACTTAAATATCTCCAAAACTATTAGAGATAGGTATAGAACATATTTTATAGAAATGAAAGCCGATTAATAGACGAAGACAAGGCATTAAAAAATAATACGGAGTGCCATTTAAAAAAATTAAGATATAGCATTTTCAAATTTATGTTATTGAATTAATTTTTGTGCTCACTCTGTATATTGAAATCCAATTTTGACAATAGATTAAAGTAAGCTCATGTATGAATAAATTCTATACCAAAGATTATTTTTTTATATTTAAAAATAACTGAGATAAGCCTACTTGAATTACTACATAAAAATGTCAGTTTTTAGTTAACTTTGCAAATATCTCAAAAACTGTAAGATTTAGCTTGTAAGTAATTCTTATAAAAAAGATGTAAAATTATAAGGAGAATCGAAAAATAAAATAATATGTAGGGTGTTCTATTTAAAAATCAAAAGTTCTATATTGTACCGCTTTTATATTACACCCTGTAGAAACCAAACTATTTTTAGATTATGCAGCTTATAAATATAGACAACTTTCGTATTTAAACTTATCTTCTAAGTTTAATGGCTAAGGAGCTATCGACCGAATACGCACCGTTGGGACACCTTGTGTATATATATATATATATATATATATATATATATATATATATATATATATATATATATATATATATATACACATAAACGGTCATTGCTGAGCCCGTAGCATATATAAACCGTACTCTCTTGAGCCCTAAAAAACCTTGTTGAGCGACCCCGGGCTCAACAACGTACGCATGTGTAAATCCGAAAATTAGATCGGGCTTTATAATGTCCGTTTATACCTACACTATATAGAATAGTTTTGAGGAGGCCGCTTCAGAGGTCACTTTTATATTCAAACTCTCGATCTTTACGAACGGTACGTTGTGTGGCCCAGCATATGACAACGTTGAAATCACTATTTAACAGAAAAACATGTGCGATGTGTTCTTTTTGCACATCTTTAAAATATTGGCAATGTTTACGTGACGTACCGGTATAACAATTTATTAAGTTACTGTAATCAAAATAGTATATTATACAAATAGGTTGAGAAGTGAGCCAATATTAACCGAGGTGTATATAGAATTTTTTTACTACATGAGGATAAAACTGTTAAAATTGTCATTTGATTGAATGCAGGAATACACATGATTTATCATAACTGCACAAATAACTATAACTTTAAATATATTTAGTTAATTGTGCAGTTAATTATCAATTTTTATCTTGTTCAATTTTCGAGTTTTTTTTTTTCTTAGAGTTATGAGTTATATTTCGTTCATTAAAAATAAACAAAATCATTATTTACCTAGGTGTTTTCTTATTTTCATTATTTACCTAGGGAGAGAAATATTACTTCTTATTAAAGGAATGGGGTAAATAATGGCGATTTCTCAGGTCAGTAGTAAAAAAATTTATTTATAAGCTTTACGCATCTTTATATAAGTTATAAATGAAGGCTTTAACTAATGGAAGTTTACCATTTCTTGACACATTAATATCAATAAATAATAATTCACTATCTTTTAAGGTTTACAGAAAGTAGACACATACTGATAGATTTCTTCATAAATTATCCAACCACCATCCACGTCAGAAAATTTGTGTAATTAAATCTTTAGTAGATCGAGCAAAAAGAAGTTGTGATACTGAATTTTTAAAACATGAATATAAATATTAGCAAAATCCTTGCAACGTAATGGATATTCAGTTACTGATAATCATAATGTTATTACGCCTTCTAGATATAACCTTAAAGAAAACCAATTCCTCATGTTGAAACTGATTTTCTTCCTTTTATAGCTAATTTTGCAGATAGGACTGAAAAAATCTTAATTAAATATAGCACTATTTCTAACCTACAAGAAAAATTAAAGAACATTTAAGGTCACCTAAAGATATTTCAAACCCATTATCTACTTTGGGAGTGTATATTGTTCATGTGGAAAAGTATACATTGAAACCACAAAGCGTAGCTTTGATACAAGACGTAAAGAACATATGAGATTTTGTAGATTAGGCAAACCAGAGAAGTCTGCGGTGGCTGACCATCCCTTAAATAATTTAAATCATACATTCAATTTGACAATATGGAAATATTGCCAATTCAAACTCATGTTCGTTTACAACGTGTCGCTATTGACAAGAAGAAAGTCTACGTTTAAATAGGTTTTGCCGTCGTATAATTTTAAAAAAGGACATGATGATACGTCTTGATTTTAATTTTAATTTTAGCTTTTAGTGTTTTTAGGTTGTTTCTGTGTTTTTTCCTAGACCTTGAAGTAAATGCTTACCAATTATATGTTGAATTACCACAGCACTATAATTCAATGTGATTAGTTGAAATTAAATTAAAAAATTACATGAAAACATTCTGCACTATGCTTTTCTTTGTTAAATAGCACTTACACTTATTTATTGATGAAACTATTTCTTTGTTAGGTTTAACTGGATTATTTTAATCGATGTCAAGTTTCTATTTGTGAATGCTTCTATTAATTTCAAATAGAAGTTTTTCACAAATTTACACTCACATCATATTTCGATTAAATTTTGTTAAATTTGTTTCTTGGTTAACATTTTTCATTATTAGCCTTCGACCGTTAGAGGATGTTTTGATTTTCCATCTTAAAGACAGTTTAACAATACTTAATTTTTTAATTCTCTAGTTATTCTTTAGTAAAATTGTATTCTATAGTTGGCTTTATACGTTTTCCAAACTGTTATATTAATAGCAGGTTTATGTTTATGTTTTAGTTTTTCAAATTTCACAAAACTGTTTTGAACATCTTTAACAATTTTATTAGATAATACTACTACTGACGAAGATAACTGTAAGTGTTATCGAAACGTTTAGATAGATTGTATATACAAACACACCAATTAAAAAATTAAAAAAAGATAAGTGTTTTAATATGTATAATAATGGTGAAAGTTTACATTTTCATATTCCGCTATTTTCTGTTTGAAATTTGTAAGTATCGAGTGGTCTTATGTTCCACAATACATGAATTATCTTAACCTTCCGCTACTGGAAATAAAATATTGTGCTAATTAATCAGAATTTGATCCATGGACATTAAATTTCGATTGCTCATGCCTTCTTCAATTGCAAAATTAAATATCAATTGATTGATAGTTACCTAATCATAACGATCTGTTAAAATTACAAATAAAGCTCCAAAAATTAAATGACCTTGTCAATACATAACAAAAGTGTAATCCGTCGAAATATAATTGAAAATAAGTAAAAGGAGAGAGTAATAAGTACATATCTAAGTAAAATAGCTACAAATATCGACAACGCTGCCGGGATTCACAACGTACGGATAACATGTTAGGTGTATAAAATCGGGCCACACAACGTTTTGTATATTAGCGCGGGGGGTCGGGCTCAGTAGAGACCTGTTGCTATACCGGGCTCAGTAAGATACCGTCTATAACTATATATATATATATATATATATATATATATATATATATATATATATATATATAGTTTATTAAGTGTATGCACTTATTTTAAGGGTGATTCCTGAGACGATTTCGAGCCGGAAAGTTCATATGAATGTATGTCCTCAGAAGCTTCGTTATCGATCTACAGGCTGTTGAAGTTGGTGTTTTTTCGGTTTTTTCCAAATTTTTCGAAAACCCTTCTAGATAGTACATTGAAATTTTACATATTGTATAAGGGCACGATTTTTAATTTAACCAGTAGCGTAGATACAGCTAGGTCATGACATAAATTCCACAAAAAAAAATGTGTTACGCCACTGTTTTATATGACGCGTTTACACGATATTCATCAGAAATCAATTTCGAACAAAAAAGGTCTCCATACATTTTCACGTAAAACTCACCGTTTAGGAAAAAATAATTAAAAAGTGTCGTGTCGTTATTACGTGCAGTTTATTTACAAGATAAAGATATGTCACAAAAACACAAGTGAGCTCTGTCCGTTAATAAGGAAACATCGCTATATATTTCGTTAATAATCCTGTCATGTCAGTCTTATTTTTGACAGGCAATATCTAGTTTAAAAATTTGTTCTTTTTGTTGTTTTCCAAGTGTTTTGTCTTCATAAAAGTAAGAGAAATGGTCAATTATGCTATTTCGGTGATGACCGACATGCATTTCGTCTATGGTCTGGCTGACGGCAATGCCAAACAAGCCAGGCGTTTTTACCAAGAAAGATTTCCCAACCGTGCTGTTCCCGATAGTAGAACATTTACAAAAATCCATCTGCGACTGTCTTAATATGGCAGTTTACAAAATGGAAACCGAGGAATCCAGGATCTAGTACACGCAAAATTGGGAGTGCGTTGAATATTTGCCACAAAACTGTATGGGAAATTTTGAGAGAATATTTGCTGTATCCGTATCATCTGCAAAGAGTGCAAGCTCTCCTTCCACGAGATTTTCCAGCACGCAGGAATTTTTCCATGTGGTTTCTCCAGAAGCAAATTTCTCTAGAGAAGCAATCAGAAATTTTCGTAATGCTCATTTATGGAGCGAAGAGAACCCTCATGCTATAGTAGAAACAAAATTTCAGAAGCAATTTTTAGTCAACGTGTGGGTTGGTATTATTGGAGATTTTTTAGTTGGACCATTCTTTCTTCCAAGGCGCCTTAACGGCAATACCTATCGTGCGTTTCTTCAAAATAATTTGCCTGAATTACTAGAAAATGTCCCTCTTCTAGTACGTCAGCACATGTGGTTCAATCACGACGGTGCCCCGGCCCACTTCAGCATTTTGGTGCGTGAATATTTGAATTCAGTTTACCCAAATCGATGGATAGGTCGTGAGGGGCCTCAGTTCTGGCCACCGAGATCGCCTGATCTGAACAGCTTACACTTTTATTTCTGGGGGCATCTTAAAACTCTAGTTTATACACCAGTTCAGACATTGGAAGACTTACGCAACAGAATAATTGAGGGCTGTGCAACCATACAGAACACACCGGGAATTTTTCAAAGAGTGCGTCGTTCAATGAGGAGAAGAGCAGAAGCCTGTATAGAAGCGGATGGTGGACATTCTCAGCATTTTTTATGAATGACTGCACAAAAGTTTTTCCCTTTATTGTTCAGTTTCTGTAAATAGTTTCTATGTTAAGAATAAATGCACGTTATAACGACACGAAACTTTTTAATTATTTTTTCCTAAACGGTGTTTTACGTGAAAATGTAAGGAGACCTTTTTTGTTCGGAATTGATTTCTGATGAATATCGTGTAAACGCGTAATATAAAACAGTGGCGTAACACATTTTTTTGTGGAATTTATGTCATGACCTAGCTGTATCTACGCCACTGGTTAAATTAAAAATGAACTTTTCAGTTGACATAAGGGCCTTCATGCCCTTATACAATATGTAAAATTTCAATGTAATATCTAGAAGGGTTTTCGAAAAATTTGTAAAAAACCGAAAAACACTATTTCAACAGCCTGTAGATCGATAACAAAGCTTCTGAGGACATACATTCATATGAACTTTCCGGCTCGAAATCACCTCAGGAATCACCCCTTAAAATAAATACATACACTTAAGTAACACCTTATATATATATATATATATATATATATATATATATATATATATATATTCTAGACAGATTTCATGTCGATTTTATGTAAATTACCTTAATACAAAAATACTTCCTAAGAAATCTGGAACTTATCTTCAAAATGGTTTCCCTTTAAATGATAGCGTTCTGTACATTTATTTAGTCAAATATGCCCAATCATATGGCATGAACATGAGCCCATAAGCGGCTCGTTTGGGCGGGGCATTGGTCATTGTTATTGATAAGTTCTCTGATTTTCAAAATTTCGCAATTTTAACATAAACTTCAAAAATTGTCGATTTTTTCATAAAAAAATCATTCTTTAATGAAAAAATCGAAATTTGTCTTGTCTGAAGTCGCTATACGACGGACCGTTTTCGAAATAAATCGATTTAAACTTTTCATGTGTTAATCATACTTTTATAAAATTAACTAACGGATTCATTTACAATTATGAAAGATGGCTATGGAAAATAAACAAAATAACAATTGCGCGAACGTGAAACTGCTCTCAGGTCATAAATTAATTTTGTTTTAGAAAGCAAGAAATAAACTCGGGTAAAAAATAATCGTTTTTAATACAAAAAAATGTTGCTGACATAATTAACAATAAAAAAAAAATTCAAAATGACAACAGAAAGCATGAAACACGACACTGAATCAGTGATTTTAGATATCCCCAAACACAAAAATCGCAAGGATTTAAATCTGGAGACCTTGCTGGCCTCTACCGATCCATCGCTCGCGGTAATTGTTATTTAAAAAAGTACGAACATTTCCGCTATAGTGAGCCGGATAACCATCATGTAAAAACCGCAAGTTCCGTCGAATATTCAGATTAATATCATCTAATAAATTCGGTAAAGTATTTTGAAGAAAGTTGAGATATTCTTCGCTGTTTAAACGATTAGGCAATTTTACAGGTCCAAGCAAATTATCACCAAGAACACCTATCCATACATTAATGCTAAACCTTTCCTGATGTTTACTTTCCCTTATCGCATGAGGGTTTTCATCAACATAGGAGTAATAGTGTGCATTGTGCATATTAAAAATTCCATCTTTTATAAAAGCGGCTTCATCACAAACAAAATATTAGAAAAAAAATCTTGGTGTTGATTCTCTTTATTTTGCATCCAATTGGAACACGAGCAGGAAAATTACCTGCGTGCAAGACCTGGACTTTTTTTAAATGAAAAGGATACAAGCTTTCCTTATGTAGAATGTTACACACAGAAGATTTTGACATATTGGGATTCATTACAGCCAACCTTCTTACGCTTATTTCGGGATTGTACTCAATTTCCATTAAAATATTCTGATATGCTTTCATTACATCAGCACGTCTTCCCGTTTCATTATTCTTAGGAATTACCGATCCTGTTTCCCTAATTCTTTGGTGAAGAAGCGTAAATGGTTTAGGAGCAGGATGTCTTCTGCCTGGAAATTTATCTGCTTATCTACGTGCTGCTGCCCGAGCGTTGCATTGCATTTCGCCGTACACTAAATGCATATCGGTATATTATTTATTATATTTTGACGTTCGCGCAATTGTTATTTGTTTATTTTCCATAGCCATCTTTCATAATTGTAAATGAATTCGTTAGTTAATTTTATAAATGTGTGGGTAACACATGAAAAGTTCAAGTCGATTTGTTTCGAAAACGGTGCGTCGTAGCGACTTCAGACAGGACTATCATTCTTTTATGAAAAAATCGAATTTTTTTAAATTTTATGTTAAAATTGCGAAATTTTGAAAAACAAAAAACTTATGAATAAAAATATCCAATGCCCCGCCCAAACGAGGCGCTTATGAATACAACTAAGAAATCATATTCACGCCATACGATTGGGCATAATCCACTAAATAAATGTACAGAACGCTATCATTTAAAGGGAAACTATTTTGAAGATATTTGAATTAAACCGATGTTAGGGCGCCATCTTCCAAGAGCTCCAGCACTCTTAGGAAGTATTTTTGTATTAAGATAATTTACGTTCAATCAACATAAAATCAGCTCTAGAATCTGCAGTTTTCTTTTGTGAACACCCTATATATATATATATATATATATATATATATATATATATATATATATATATATATATATATATATATATATATATATATATATATATATATATATATATATATATATATATATATATATTCAATGTAATATGAGCATATCTGTGAAAGAACGACTCAAAATTTGGTACTGACCTTCAAAAAATCAAACGTCAAAATCATAGACAAGATGCTATGGTACTGGGTGTAACATTAGATTCAGACAGGATAAACATACAGATACTCAATGGGATAAGTTATCAAAAGTCCTGTTTGTAGTACGAAACTTTATGAAAACTGTTTTAATGGAAACTACAATTATCGCATATTATGGCCTCTTCTAAACTGTATTATTTGATCCAATAAGCGTGAGGGTCACTCCCACAAAACGAGAACATTATTTGTCTTTCAGCTCTGAACTACAGAAATTTTTGCCGGAAGAACTACATCAAATAGGATATACAGACACTATCATGTATATGTGTATATATATATATATATATATATATATATATATATATATATATATATATATATATATATATATAGGGTGTTGACGGTCAAGTGTGAACATTTATTTTCCGTAAAACATGAAAACAATCCAATTCCTAGTATATGAACGATTTCGAAACTTTTTAACGAATTTGAGAATACAGCTAGTGTAACTGTGAACCAAAGCAATGCAGGCAATGCTATTAATAATATAAGACGTCATAATAAAGTGAATGACGAATAATAAGACGTATTGGCTCTGAGTGTGGTTTTGCACTATTTAACAGTTTTCAAAATTTAAAAAAAACATGATTATAAATTCCACAAGATCTTTTCCCACTGGATTTTAAATCCAGAAACGATTTTTTTTTGAAATTATACAAGAAAAAGCAAATCGTCACCAGCACTACATTTCATTCATTTGTTTTACAGACGAATTAATTTTTACTTTAAATAATGAAACGATTGGACTTAAAAGTTAATTTCGCGTCAAAGCAAGCCAGTTTTTTACCCGAAATTCGTCTTGATAGTGGTGTGTTGGAGCCCTTATACCGCTTAGTTCGTTCTTTAAGTTTTGAAGGAGGGGTTCTGGGAACAGCACAAATAGAAGTCCTGACATTGGCCAACCTTGCCTTATTCCACCTTGCCAGAGGGATACCTATTGTTAGTTTACACTGCAGAAACTGTTATAGCGTCAATGTACAGTAACTTAATGGTGCCTATAAATTTAGGACCAAATCCAAAATTTTCTAGCATTTGAAACAGATATTTATGGTTTACTCTGTCAAAGACTTTCCCATGATCTAGAGATATAACTGCCAATTGTTTTGATTCACTACTGGCATAGTCTATCAAACCTCGATGAAGATGGAGATTATGCTGAATTGATCCTTTGGGTATGCAATGAGTTTGGAACGTGTCGATTAAACTATTTACAGCTTGCTTAACTCTGTTTGTCAATGACTTTGCATATATTCTGCAGTCTACCGAGAGTAGTCAGATTGGTCTCCAGTTATCAAACTCATTTCGATCTCCTTTTTTGAACACAAGCGTGTGTGTCTGTGTGCCTGTGTATCTGTGTGTCTGTGTGTCTGAGTGTCTGTGTGTTTGTGTGTCTGTCTGTCTGAGTGTCTGTGTGTCTGTGTGTCTGTGTCTGTGTGTTTCTGTGTCTGTGTGTCTGTGTGTCTATGTGTCTGTGTGTCTGTGTGTCTGTGTGTTTGTGTGTCTGTGTGTCTGTGTGTCTGTGTGTCTGTGTCTGTGTGTCTGTGTTTCCGTGTGTCTGTGTGGCTGTATGTCTCTGTGTCTGTGTGTCTGTGTCTGTTTGTCTGTGTGTCTGTTTGTCTGTGTGTCTGTGTGTCTGTGTGTCTGTGTGTCTGTGTGTCTGTGTGTCTGTGTGTCTGTGTGTCTGTGTGTCTGTGTGTCCGTGTGTCTGTGTGTCTGTGTGTCTGTGTCTCTGTGTGTCTGTGTGTCTGTGTGTCTGTGTGTCCGTGTGTCCGTGTGTCCGTGTGTCCATGCGTCCGTGTGTCCGTGTGACCGTGTGTCCGTGTGTCCGTGTGTCCATGTGTGTGCGTCCGCGTGCCCGTGTGTCCATCTGTCCGTGTATCCGTGTGTTCGTGTGTCCCTGTGTCCGTGTGTCCGTGTGTCCGTGTGTCTGTGTGTCCGTGTGTCCGTGCGTCCGTGTTTTCTTGTGTCCGTGTGACCGTGTGTCCATGTGTCCGTGTGTCCGTGTGTCCGTGTGTGCGTGCGTGCGAGCGTTTGTGCATGCGTGCGTACGTAGGTGGGTGCGCGCCGGCGGGCGACGCACGTACACTCGTGTGCGCGTACGCCAGCAACTTGTGTGTGTTAGGAAGTTGTATGTTGGCATGTAGAACTGTTGTACTGTACTTGTGTATTAGGATTATGCAAGGAACTGGAGAGTTAATCTAATGATTAAATAAATACCAATTAGTTCTTTAAATATAAACATTACACGCCTAATAAAATTGGATACGTGATCACAACTATCCAAAATACCTAGTATAGTGGATTAAAACTATTTCATTGAAAGAGGAACTTATTACGAATGGCCAGAAAATATCCAGGACCAAAGTATTAAATAACTTCTTTATGCCAAAAATGTTCTAACGTCCTTGATATATTTTCTACTTCGTATTTCATTTTACTAATTTTGTAAGCATTCTTTAAATCAAAGAGGAATGCCAATATTTCACAAGGAACAGAAGAAATGCAACCTTGATTTAAACATTTACACAATCTTTGGTGTCTTGACTGTCTTTGAACGTATCAAATTTTCTACAGAAAGCAAATTCGTGCAACTTTAAAGCAAATAAAAAGCATTACGGCGGATTGAAGAAATTCACTAAAGGGAATGGTAAAATATCGTTGAAAAAATGCCCTTTCATTTTCATTACATTCAATTTTTCCGTCTTTGAAAATTTCTATTAAGTAATTATATTTTATCAAGTTAACCACGTTAACACTCCAGTCTAGTAATTAATTTCCTTAGCGCCTTAAAAGGAAACCTACTTTTTTCAATAATTGAGGTTTCCTTTTCATTTTGCTTTTAATTGACATAAAATTGTTAGTCTAAAATAAACAACAAATTGATTAGTTAATAATATTATCTAAATTATAACATTAACGTGTTGAAATTTTTAGTACCTCTAGAAGCAGCTAAGTATGAATAATATTTCAAGCTAAAGTTAAAGCAATCATGCAGTATTCACAAATCAAGGGGTAGATGCTCCCGGGACTAACTTAATTATATATTCCAAAATGAACAATAACAAGAAGTAAAGAGCAAAAAAAATATAAATAAAATAATTATAAAAAACACTAAACTGATCCAAAAATGGAAAATTAGAAATCAGAGAAAATTATTATTGTACAAATAAACTCTAAATAATTATAAACTTTATTAAACCAGATTAAAACATAACTTCAAGTTCAGACATCAAAATCATTAACATATTAACTTCCTATATAAAATCGGTAAGTCCCGTATAACAGCTTTAGGGAGAGTCAAGAAAACGAAACTCAAAGAAAGCTAGGGTAGCACGCACTCACGACCACACGCGCGCGCACCAACGCACACACGCGCAAGCACCCACACCCGCACACAGGCGCGCACTCACGTACACCACACACGAACACACACGCACACATACACACACAAATACACGTGCGCGCATACGATCAGGCACACACACACACACATACACGAACCCACACACGCACACGCACACGCACACGCACACACACACACGCACAGGCACACGCAAACGCACACGCACACGCACATGCACACGCCCACGCTCCCGCACACGCACTCGTCTAACTTTGTGAAACGTTGTAAAATGAAGTAATAAGTCGGTTTAGCGATGGTAAAAAATTTCCATTCCACAACCTTCTATACTTGCATATGTTATGCAGTTTAGAAGGTAAAAACGTGTATAAGAGCTGCACGTAATTTGGGACCCACTCAAGGGTTGGGCAGAGCAACGAGCAGATGTGTCCCAAATTCCATTATTGGCCAAAATTCTGTTCAATTATTTCGATTAATGAAGAAATAGACGGTGGATACCTAATAATTGAAGAACAACTAAATCAAGCAATAAACAACACGAGAATAGGGAAGGCAGCGCGATGTGATGAAATAAACACCACCACAAGAATGGACAAATGCAATAATATGGGAAATACTAAAACAAGGAAATATCAGAGACTGCCGAAACCACAGAGGCATGTCGCTAATATGTAGGATCCTAAACATATGAACCCATACTAGAGAAAAGATTACGAGAAGAGACAGACAGAAAATTACAACACGAATAAGTGGATTCAGAAAAGGTCTTAGTATATAAGACCACATATTTACGCTACTACAGCAAACTGAAAAAGCAATAATAAATAATAAATATATATATATATATATATATATATATATATATATATACTCACAACCAAACTTATATGGAATCACCTAGTATTTCTTACTAATATTGCGAAATGTATGAAAATTTTTCATGCAAATAAGAGATAAAGATAACGAAAGTGTTTTGTTGAAAATAACAAAGGTTTTTGAAGTTGTCCATTACGTATGTCGTGATAACAATTGAAAATTGTTGTTAGTTGTGAAACTAAAGTGACAGCTTAAACTTTTCAATTTAGAAGTTTGTGTTCAATATGCCTTACGTAGGCTTGTCCGAAATTCAGAGGGGAAGAATTATTACTCTTGTTGAGCAGGGAATGTCACAGAGGCACATAGCAGCAACAGTTGGTGTGTCTCAGGGTATTGTTTCCAAAACGTATACAAGATTTTTGGAATTGGGAACACTGAAGAACAGACCTAGTCAAAGTCGTCTCAGAGTGACTACTGATGAACAAGACCGATATTTAGCTCAAATAGCTAGAAGAAATCCAATCTCTTCTATTCCGGAGCTCAAAAGGCAACTAGTGCAGGCTACAGGTGTTGGTGTTTCTCTTGAAACAGTACGAAAGAGACTTCGTGCCCGAAATTTATTTAGCAGGAGACAGTTCAGGGTTCCCGAGTTATCCAGAGAGAACAAAATTAGTCGGCTAAATTGGTGTCTCGAGCACCAGAACTGGACAGTTGAAGATTGGCAAAATGCCCTTTTTTCGGATGAAACCAGAATTGGTCTGAGATCAGATGACCGTAGAATTCGAGTTCTAAGAGGTCCAGGTAGACAAGTTAGACTGCAAACGGCCAGATCTGTCCCAAAATACAAAGGAGGAACGGCAATGTTCTGGGGCAGTGTCATGATAGGAGATAAAACTTCTTTGGTTCCACTACGCCATAGTTTAACAGGTCCTAGGTACGTTGACTTGGTGCTAGAACCAATAGTTAGTCTGTGGAGATGTGCAGTGGGAGACAATTTCGTCTTCATGCATGATAATCCCCCTCCACATACCAGCCGAGTTGCTACAGAATTTCTAGAAAGAGAAGCTGTGACGGTTCTGGAATGGCCTGCCTCTTCACCAGACCTGAATCCCATTGAGCATGTGTGGGACTGTGTCAAAAAAGAGATTAGGGCTAGAAGAAATGCTCCAGGAAATGTGGAACAGCTCATTCCAGCCGCCCAAGAGGAATGGGCAAACGTACGTCAGGAACACGTTGACACGTTGATTAGAAGCATTCCTCGTCGAATTGTAGCTTGTATTAGGGCTAGAGGTGGTAATACTGACTATTAAAGTGAAAAACATGTCCGAAAAAAGGTATCTAACTTTTGTTTAACCAACTACCTACATCTTTAATTTTCGCATTTTTATTGTTTTTGTTCCTCTTAAATCTTTGTTGTAATTTTTTCTCGTTGTAATTTAATAAACTAAGTTATAATAAAGTCCTTCTCACTTTCTATACGGAATTTGTCAGAAATACTGAATAACATCGGAAATATTGGGTGATTCCATATAAGTTTGGTTGTGTGTAATAGGTATATTGGTTTAATCGTCAAATAAAAGAGATTAATTATAATCCAAAATTCGCAATATTCCAGTTTCGGGTGAAATTATCTTCAGGGTAGATTTTTTAAATTAGTTTTGACAATTATTTTAATGACAATAAAATAAAATATCAAATTTGATAACACATTGTAGCTTAAAATTTTTCTAAAATAAAATTATAACAATTGTGTATATCTTCTGAACCTTTATTATTGCAAACATTGTTGTTGTTAATTTTAGTACACAACATTTCTAATAAAAGTCTTTTTTGTTACTGTTTTCTACGTCAAAAGTTATAGTTTTCGTTATATTTAAAATTATGCTTCGAATTTAGAATATGTTGTGCCAAAGCAGTACTTTTTGGTTTGACTCTCACATCTTGTTTATGTTGAATTATTCGATTTCTTAATGTTTGCAGTGAAGTTGCAATGTAAGAAATTGAACAATTCATACAAGGAATTTGAATTTGGAAAATAAACACATACCTTTATTTTGAGGTATAAAAGCTGGTTTTAAATTAAATTACGAAAGAGATTTGAATATCAAAAATTTTTTATTTTTATATGGAATTGGTGTACAAATAATTTTGTTATTATTAATTGGAGTAATTTTTGAATTATTGTAAAAAGAATTGACCTGTGTTTTTATAATATTTAAAGTTAAAGATTTAGGATAATTATTTTTTATAAATGCCGTAGGAGTTGAGTTTTGTATCAACACAACGTTTTTTAAATATCAAAAGCTGTTTTTTCCAACAAAAATTTGGTTGTGCTATGGGTTCCCCAATTTCAGCTACTGTAGAAAATTTAATTATGGAATTTTTAGAAGACGAATGTTTTAAAAGACTATCCTTACACCTTCATTTTATTTCCGTTACGTAGACGATATACTTATTACCGCCAAAGAATCAGAATTAGAAGGATTTGTAAATTCATTCAACAATTTTCAGCCTAGAATAAAATTTACTATTGAAATTGAAAATAATAAGACGATTTCGTTCTTAGACACAAAAATTATTAGAAACAATAATAACTCATTGTCCTTTGATTTGCGCTATTTAAATTTTCGTTCAAATCATCCGTATAAAATTAAATGTAATATTATTGCCAATACTATATACAAATGATTAATTATTTCAGACCCAAAATTTAGACAAAATAACATACAAAAAATTATTTCGGCATTTATAAAAAATAATTATCCTAAATCTTTAATTTTAAATATTATTAAAAAAACAGGTCAATTCTTTTTTACAATAATTCAAAAATAACTCCAATTAATAATAACAGAATTATTTATACAACAATTCCATATAAAAATTAAAAAATCTTTGATATTCAAATCTCATTCGAAATTTAATGTAAAACCAGAATTTGTACCACAAGATAAAGGCATACACTTATTTTCCAAATTAAAAAGTAATATTGAGAAAGAATTAACTACAAATACAATTTATCAAATTCCTTGAATGAATTGTTTAATTTCTTACATTGGAACTTCACTACAAACATTAAAAAATCGGATAATTCAACATAAATCAAATGTGAGTCAAACCAAAAAGTACTGCTTTGGCACAACATATTCTAAATTCGAAGCATAATTTTAAATATAACGAAACTATAATTTTAGACGTAGAAAAAAAGACTTTTATTAGAAATGTTGCATATTAAAATTAACAGTGATAATAAAATACTTATCTTTTTTGGGATTTTTAATGGTGTATTTAAATTATACAATCTAAACGTTTAGATAACAGTTACAGTTATCTTCGTCTGTAGTAATATTTGTAAGAATTGTTAAAGATGTTGTAAACAATTTTGTCAAAGTTGAAAAATTAAAACATAAATATCAACTTTGACAAAACTGTTTACAACATCTTTAACAATTACAATATTACTGACGAAATATCTGTAACTGTTATCAACGTTAGTATATTAATACACCATTAAAAATCTCAAAAAAGATAAGCATTTTATTATGAGTGTTAATGGCGAAAGTTTACATTTTCATATAACAGTGATAATGTTTATAATAATAAAAAAGGTTCAGAAGATGTACTCAATAGTTATAATTTTATTTTAGAAATATTTTAAGTTACAATGTGTTATTAAATTTCCTATTTTATTTTACTGTCATTAAAATAATTGTCTAAAATAATTAAAAAAATCTGCCCTGTAGATAATTTTACCCGAACTTGAAATATCGGCAATTTTATACTATAATTAATTTCTTTTGTTTGACGATTAAACCAGTATACTTATTATTATAATAATATACGTCAATGAAATAATAAATTATATATATATATATATATATATATATATATATATATATATATATATATATATAGGGTCCGGCAACAAGGGCGCCTTCGTCTATATCTTCCGTTTCATATAAGCTAGATTAATAAAATTTGGGATAGGGTTATAGTTTAGTTGTGTGCATATTTTAAAATTATTCACGTGTATACAGGTTGTTTATTTAAAGATGTCCAAACTATAATAAAAAAAAATTAAATGGAACACCCAGTATATTATTACTTTTTTGAATTCTACACATTGTTCGTAACAAATTCACAATATATTTCCCTATCCCTAAATATAGCCGTATTTGAGTTATGTCAATTTTTATAAAAATAATTGAAATTACAGAGATAGCTTTGAAGATGTACTTCCTTAACCGTTGAAAAACAAAAGTTATCTAATTTAAATCAGAACAAGTACACAGATAGAGCTTTCTTATAGTGCAAAGAAAATGTCATAATTGCATACAGGGTGTTTACAATTGACTTGCCAATCAGACATTATGCCAACTAGTAAAAGTTTACTTTTTCAAATAGTATATTATTCCGTTTTTGGTTTCTACATATTAACTCTTATCAATTCGATATACAATTCCCTATCCCTAAATATAGCCGTTCCGAATTATTTTCAATTTTTCAAAATGTATAAGATTATTGGAAAATTTTTTAAATCCATGGCCTCGTATAAATAGAAAAAAAAACAGTGGAAAACAATTGTATTGCAAATTAAAAAAACGCAACAGAAACTAATACACTATAATTATTAAAATTATTTTTAAAAATACAAAACTAATAAAATAAAAAAAAAAAAAAATTTAACGTTAATCATTAGCGATAATGATTTATAATAATTGTTCAAAATGTTGTCCGTTTTCTCGGATGCAGACCTGAAGTCGATCTTTAAAAGATTGTAGACAATACTTTTTATGTATCCTCATAAAAAAAAAATCTATTCTTGTCAGATCAGGGGACCTAGCTGGTCACCTCACAGGTCCATTTCGCCAAATCCATTTATTTGGAAAGACTCTCTTGAGATAATCTCTTACATCTGCAGAGTAGTTAACAGAAGCGCCATCATGTTGATACCACATTGTGGTTCTAATATCAAGAGTAATATTTTCTAATAAGCCCGGTAAATCGTTACGCAAAAGGTTAAGGTACTTCTCACCATTCAAGTGTCCATCAAAAAAGAATGGACCGATGACATAATCCCCAACGATGGCACCCCAGACACTTAAAGACCACTTATGTTGATTATCAACTTGTTTTATTAAATGTGGATTTTCTGAGGAATAATAATGAAAATGATGTGTATTAACAAATCCATTCTTATGAAATGTTGATTCGTCTGTCCATAAAATATTATAAAAAAAATCTGGGTTTTGAGTAATTTTTTCTCTGGCTCAGTTACAAAATCTTACTCGATGATCGAAGTCTGCATCGCTCAAATCTTGGTGTAACTGAATATGATAGGGATGTAAGCGATTCTTCCTTAAAAGACGGCCTACGGATCTCTCACTTATACCAACTATTTCACTTATGTCCTTTTGGCTTCTGTGATGATCCTCTTCGATGGTGAGAAGAACCCTCAATTCACTATCTTTATTTGTAGAAGGTACGTTCTCCACAGGTGTTTGTCTAGGTGCAAATGAAGGCGAATTTGAGCGACAGTCGGTCAGGGTGTACATGTGAATTTGAGGAAGAATTCGAATTCCTCTCGGAAGCGCGCCTTGTGGTTTAATAAAAATCCGTGGAAGGCGGGGAAGGCTTCAGGTCGGGCGTTATTTCAGAGATTGGCTATTGTTTGGGTAGTGGGACTGGAGGGGTCGTAGAAAATTCTCAACGTTTTCGTATTGAGGTCGGAGGAGATAAAATTAATGAATTAGCAAATCACTAGTAAAAGAAATTGGGGAAGAGTTTCAGCTCTTTAGAGTTACATCACACAAACACCTGATATTTACAAAACAAGTTAGTATGTTCACATGCTCGACTAGCCAATTACTTGAGGCCAGTGTCGCCGAGTTGATAGTTTATAAGCTGTACATAAAGTGTTTCGGGTACCGCAAAAACGTGTTTATCAGTTTTAAAATTACATCAGCTGATCGGATTGTTGCTAACTTCAAATGGATACAATCAACGGTCATGTGTGATCTGTGATTCTTTAAGAATAAAATAAAGGTTAGGTTAAGATTATTTGACCCTATTCACCTAGCTTTACGGTACATTGCTAGTACAGTACATTCTGTGCACAGAAAATATATCAGATGAAGCGATCAAGTATATTATTGGATTACTCACACATTTTATAATTATTTCTCAATATACTTAGCTAAGTTACCATTAATAATTTTTGTGTATCGTTAGTGTCTATTTTAGAAATTTTTTCAGCTTCAGTTTTATTTGAGTAAAACTGTTTACGTATCTACTATTGATTAAAGGGTTGTTTACGATTCCGAATTTTCTTACAATTAATTACATTTCTTTTTTTTTTCTCTTTTATATATAAAAACTAGACGAAAAAGGATTCTTTTCACCCCAATTCCCTTTATATAAATAATCTTGTTTATTTAGTGACCTATTTAGAATTGGTCTCGTCAGTAGTTTATAGCGTATTCGGCGTCTAAAGTATGTTTTTGATTTTTTGATGCGGCTAGAACAGCTACGATAAAATTGAAATTCTGCCATTTAAACTTTAAGCAAAATTATTACATCATTTAATTATATCAATTGAGTTACTGGTATGATCATGGATTTTCGCATTTAAAACAGATTTTTATTATTACCGATCTCAGATGTGAAGTGCAGATGGAGAAGCATAAGTCAGATGACAACTGTTAAAGTACAGGTGGTTAATTATCAAATTCAGATATTAGATGTCAAATATTTTTAATGACATGTTACATATTACGTACATGTTAACGCGAATTATATGTAAGAAATATTGTGCTCTGCAAGGGTTCGTAAATTTTCGCATTTGTTTCCGATTTTTGCTTTTGTGGCTGCTTCGACGTTTGTTTTCCGTGTACCGGGTGTCCCGATAAGAATGGCTCTAGGCCATATATCAAAAAACACTTATAGTACAGCTTCGAAAAAATTTTTTTTAGCAAAGTGGCCTCGAGAAGCACCTGGAAATTATTTATAGAATTGTAGGACCACCGCTAGAGGGCGTAACTGAAAATTAAAAAATAAATATTTTACATATTTTGCATTGAAAATACGACCATTATATTCTTCTAAAATTATGCGTATAGTTGATTTCACAAGTTTTAGTCCATCTTTTCAAATAAGAGGTGTGGGAGAGTGGGAACCTCATTATGAACAAACTCCTGTAACTCCGGTTCTGCTTAATCGATCTTTTCAACCTTAGTTTTGTTGAAAACAGCCCCTTTTCACTAATGTAAGAGTAATAATTTCGACACAACCTAGTAACATGCACGCTAGAGGGCGGTATTTATTTATTTTTTTTAATATAGTTAGTTTTCTTTGGAAAATATTAAATAGGAATATGCAGTTTTAGTCGTGGATTCCAAAAGTAGACCAAAGTAAGAACAAAACTGCGAAAACCGCAAGTCGATATTTTTTTCCTATCCCGTGATATCTGTAAATTTTAAGCATTTTCTTTTGTATATACTCGGGTTTTACTGAACGAATTTTAACAATTTTGACCTCCTTCTGTATTGTAAGCGAACAAAACTGTGGAAATAGGCCGACTAACCCAATTAACAATTTTGAACTCCTTAACCTTTACTTTCCTTGGCCTATAAATAATTATATCAATTATAATTTCAATATCGTCACTCGGAAACGGCGTTAAGGAACAAACATTTGCCAAATGTTAATATATGTATATATGATGTATGTATATATATATATATATATATATATATATATATATATATATATATATATATATATATATATATAATGTAATGTTGAAACAGATTTAAAAACAAGCAGCACTATAAAATATAACAAAAAAATCAAGTTAACTAGTGACGACTTTGACAATATTACTGTTACCGTCACGCGGAAACGGCGTTAAGGAACGAACATTGCCAAATGTTAGTATACTATATATATATATATATATATATATATATATATATATATATATACATATATAATGTAATGTTGAAACAGCACTATAAAATATAACAAAAAATCAAGTTAACTAGTGACGACTTGTTGTTCAAATTGACAATATTACTGTTACCGTCACGCGGAAACGGCGTTAAGGAACGAACATTTGCCAAATGTTAGTATACATATATATATATATATATATATATATATATATATATATATATATATATATTATATATATATATATATATATATATATATATATATATATATATATATATATATAATGTAATGTTGAAACAAATATAAAAACAAGCAGCACTATAAAATATAACAAAAAAGTTAACTAGTGATGACCTAAATGTTCAAATTGACATATGCTAAATTATTAAACAGAGTAATTCGTTCGTTTACTTTTCATTGCTATTTATTCGTATCAAATTCGATGTAAAATTTACTTTAAAAGTTAAATTAACCCGATACTAGAGTTTTTCGACAACTTATACGACAACTCATACGACGGGAAATGTAAATCTTCCTGTTTATAGAACACGCGGTAGAGGTCGCTCAGGGCAAACACAATAACTGTTTTGGCATATGTGCAATTTATTTCTTTTAGGTTACATCCACGTCACGTAGAACTGTATCACAGGTTGAATCATCACGATTACGGAAGAAGGTTTGATTATTGCAACTGCTACATCATGTACTAGACCAACTACCCGAAGTCAAACACACTCGTCCAGATTAAATTTAAATTAGTTACCTTGTTTCATATTCTGTACTTGTTAAAAATAGTTACTTTATTTCAATTCATGTAATTGTCAAAATAAATTCTTGACAAAGGGAACAAAGGACGTTCCCGAAACGTTGAATTAATTTGTACGTTTATTTACACAAGTTTCAAAGAAAAAATGTCTTATTTAAACATTAATACTTGTGGAAATCTAAATAGAAACATATATATATATATATATATATATATATATATATATATATATATATATATATATATATATATAACATACACATTTGGCAGAAGTTTGTTTTCATGGCCCTCTACTTGTTTTAATATATTTCCATTTTAATTTCCTTATCGCCGTTTCCGCGTGACAGTAACAGCAATATTGAAATTATAATTGATATCATTATTTATAGGACTAGGACAAGGACAGTAAATTTTAAAAAGTTAATTGTTAAAATTCGTTCAGTGAAACCCGAGTAATCTATATTCAAACGAAAATGCTTAAGATTTATACATTTCTTGATATCTCGGGATAGGAAAAAGATATCGACATGCGGTTTTCGCCATTCTGTTAGTAATTTGGTCTACTTTTGTAATCCACGATTAAAACTGCATTCTCATTTTAATATAAAACTAGATTAAGAAAAATAAATAAATACTGCTCTCTAGCGTGCATGTTACTTACTAGGTTGTGTCGAAATTGTTACTCTTACGTGAATGGAAAAGAGTTGTTTTTAATAAGACTAACTTGGAAAAGATCAATTAAGCAGAACCGTAGTTACAGGCGTTTTTTTCATAATAAGGTTCCCTCTCTGCCCCACCTCTTATTTGGAAAGGTAAACTAAAACTTGTGAAATCAAATATACGCAGAACTTTTAGAAGAAGGTAATAATCGTATTATCATTGCCTCTTAATTAGGCGAAATTTGTAAAATATTTATTTTTCAATTTTTAATTTTAAGTTACGCCCTCTAGCGGTAGTCCTACAATTCTATAAATAATTTCTAGGATTTTCTCGAGGACACTTTTGTTATAAAAATGTTTTTTTCCGAAGCTGTACAATAAGCTGCTTCTGATATATGGCCGAGAGCCGTTACGAGTGTTTATTTAGTTCAAATAAACATTAAACTTTTATTCCCTTACTGTAGGAATTTTGTGTGCACAACAATTAAATATTTTTTTGTCTTTTATACAGGGTATTCGGCCTACTGTTCAGTACTTGTGTTTATTATTGCCATCTAAAAAAGTTTTAAAAAAATTGCACCGTATCAAGTTCTCCGTATTGTAAAATTATTTAAAAAAATGGCAGACGTCGGGATGTAACCTTGTTAAGTGCTACGAAACATTTAGCCCAAGGGTTACCGATATTTAATTATTCGTAAAATTTTAGAAAAAAAATTCTCTTTCAGTGTCTGTAAGCTTATTACTAGGGTACTCGTGGTAATTTCACAAAATGGTCAAAATCGAGCAATAAACGACAATTTGGAGCCACCTGCTTGAAACCTGTATTGGGAAAGTCGTGAATACGATTTAAAATTATTTGCATAAGCAGGAATTGAATTTTTCACTCGGGTGTAACGAGAATATTATCATCTCTATCGTTTAAAATTATGCTAATAGCTATTTCGATAACAGATTAAGGTTTTGTTAGTGAGCTATTCAACAATTAATCGCCACGTAAATTTTTTTATAAAGTAATATTTTACATAAAATTGAATTGTCAATCGTCATAACTACCATTATCATGACATACAGAATCCTTATTGGATCGCTAAGAGAAGTAACCAGTACAGTGGTTTGTGAATGTGTGGATGGGTGGGATTACGTATATACATCGTCAATTTATTCTTAAGGATTTATGTGCAGTTCCTTCAGAATAATTTCTACAAATTGTTAATGAGATTAGATAAGATTCGTGGTTTCAACACGCTGTGGCTCTACTACACTATCCCACTAAAGTTCACCAATATTCGAATGCTTATTATTCTGATCTCCCGATCGGACATAGTGGATACATCAGTTAGCCACCAAGATCTCCAGATCTTTTCTTTTTAAGGTAAAAAGTAAAGTGTATGCACCAGTACCATTTACTGCAGAAGATATGTATCTTTGAACCTTGGAAGTATTTCAATAAATTATTTCGGAAGCGTTCAGCAAAAACGATTTAACTTTTTACACTAGTTATGCAACTAGGTTCATAACGAAAATAGGCAACATTGTAAAAACAAAAACGATAATCTATGTCAAATGGACGTTTAAAAATTCATGTCAGATACAGGTTAATAAACATATAGATCCTAACTTAAAACAGATTCCAAATCCGCCTGTAAAATACCGATAATACAATTTAAGCATTTACAATCCTATTTAATTAATTTTTAGACTTAAGTTAAGAGCTAAGAAACTTTATAAAGAAAAGCTAGGTAAAATTAGATTATCTTTAAAAAATATGTCTTGTAAAATTAATCATTGTTCATATATTGAAAAATTTTAACTCCTCCTTCGAAATTTTTTGCCGCTAAATAACGCGTCGCATAAAAAAATTGCATAGAACAAAATTAATTGATACGTATAATGTCTATATGTTGGTATTTTTTATACACACGCACGAACGCACGTACGCACGCACGCAAACACGTACGCATCCACGCACTCACGCATAAACATACACTTAGCAAAACTTTGTCAAACGTTATAAAGTGAGTTACGAGATCGATTTAGCGTTAGTGAAAAAAATCGGTTGCATAACCTACACTACACCTACATATGTATACGTAGGTTGTAAGGTAAAAATGGAATATCTACTCCTTGTAAAGGACCCCACTCACACAGAGGGAGAAATGCGCGGGCTTAAGTGCACACTCTTGCGCTAAGTTAAATCTTTAAAAACTCAGAACCCGTACACGAAACGGGTAAGTCGTCAGATTTGCGTCGATGGCCTCACGAAAAGATTTAATGTTGATGACAGTGGCGTGTTTAGTAATAAAAAAACAAAGTGCTACAAAAACCAAAAGATCTAGATCCAGATGGGCTAAAACGTTCGCACGTGAACTTATTATCAGAATTACGCCTACAAGCTGCTGACTGGCACAATTATTTAAGAATGGACGAAGACATTTATTTAGAATTGTTAGCTCTTGTAAGTCCTTGAAAAGTATGATACTCAAATGAGACCGGTTATAATACCTCATGAAAAATTAACGGCTACATTAAGATTCTTAGCAACCGGCAGGAGTTATGAGGACATAAAGTTTACAACTATAACATCACCTCAAGCCCTAGGCCGTATCATACCTGAACCATGTGAAACTTTATATTCGGTATTGAAACCTGATTACTTAAAGGTAAGGCAACTAAAAGTTATACCATTTATTAATAATGAAAGTCAGTACAAAGTAATATGTTCAGTATAGTCAGTTCGATAATTATTGTACTTCTCTCTCGGCCATTTTGTTTAGGTCGTTATTCCCATTGGTTGCTATCAATATCATATCTCAAAAAGTTTTGAACATAGTTGTGTGCGGTCATGGTGTTCGCTTCAGTAGCAGCCTGTTAGTTATAGGAGCATTCTGCACTTGTGCTGTTCTGCACTTGTGGTTGGATATAGGCTGAAATGCCTTGCCCTAAATGTGAATGAGCAACAGAATTGCTTGGCTATGCCTCCGCAGGACGGTTAAGTGCAAACCGGGAATTTTCGTTTATGTAACCCAATTCAGCATAGTAAAGCACATTATTAATTAGTTTTTCAGCAGCTACTCGTGTTGAGGTTTGCGTGCTACGCTTTTCCCAACTGCGTCAAATTCATCGCCACTGTTTTCTGAGGCTTCCAACTTGCGGCCAATCGTAGTTAGTAGTTCATCACCCGTCGTTGTCGACTGTTGCGTGCGTCTCCTGAGTGGCCTGTTGGAGCTAGCTTGCGACGAAGGCCTTACGTAGCTACCTCGCGAGGAAGCAGCTCCCGACCGTTCTGCAGCAGTTTGCGTTGAAGCACATGATTACTCGTCCACTGTTGTTATTTCGTCACCACCGTCCTCCTCTCTCTGTAATAAGGAAACAAAATATGTTATTACATTTACAAAGAATAAATAAATCTAAACTGAAAATTTTATTTTCAGTTTCCATCGACCGACGACGAAAGGAAGCACATTGCTTGTGACTTCTAACGAAAATGCAACTTTCCACACTGTTTAGGTGCCGTCGACGGGAAGCGTATAAGAATTCATCCTCCTTCGGGATCTGATTACTACTTTTGGAATTACAAACGGTATAACAGCCTTGTATTGATGGTAACATGCAATGCCAATTACGAGTTTCTATTATGTGACTTTGGCACAAATGGTCGTATTTCCGATGGTGGGGTAGTCAACAACACATTATTTTATAGCAAGTTAAAAAACGGAGGTTTGAATATACCCCCTCCTGAAAAGTTTTCTAACAGTGAACGACAACTACCTTTTGTTTCCATTGGCGACGAAACTTTTGCTTTTCTAAAGCCGTTCAGTCAGAGAGATCTCACACATGATCGGAAAATATACAATTATCGACTTTTGCGAGGTTCAGAATCTTTCACACAGGAATCGCCGTTGACCTACCTCGTATTGATAAGATTGTTATGTCTGCCTGTGTGTTGCACAACTTTTTACGAAAGAAATGTTCGAGCACCTATATTACCTCAGAATGTGTAGATCAAGAAGACTGCATAAATGGTGACATATATCCCGGACTACGAGGTGACTTATTAGCAGGGAACAATAGGCACGCATCCGCTGCAGCTACAACAGTGAGGGAGGCCTACATGAATTATTTCAATAACGAAGGAACGGTTCCGTGGCAGGAGAACATGATAAAATAAATGTAAAATCGGCTTAACTGCCTAAAGGGTGTTCCAAGAAAGAAGAACAAGAAATTCATGGAACTACTAGCTTTTTACCGATAAATAATATAATATAGGTAGTTTTAAAAACCTCGTAGACACGTTCAATAATTTGTAAACGTATCTGCATATTTTTAAAAGCCACCACAGTGCTTAAGAATTAATAGTAGATTATTTTAATCATTAAGGATGGTACATGTTTATAAACTGCATTTTTTTAATTTTTGAATTAATTAATTTACACGCAGAGGTAGGTTAAAATTAAAATTTTATGACAAAGTTATTTAGAATAAAAGCCTGTTATAACTACATTAATTTAAAGAAATTAAGGGAAGGTGGATAGGGCTTCTTCGTTGGGACGCCTTGTAACCATTTAAAAAGTAAAATTACAGAGGTATTATCTAAATCATTACCATTTTTTAATCACTACTTACCTCGCTGTTATTATTAAGCACATCGTCATGTTTTGCTCCAAAAAAAAAACAGTAATAAATGATAATACCATAAGATGGGATGGTACACGTCATTTGTACTGCTGCCGGATTTCATAGACTGCACTTTTTTATGTTCTTTCCAAAAGTACCCCCGTATAGTATTAATTTTTTTAATGACTGTTTCTTTCGTTGCGTTTTTGTCCACTTTTTTCAATTTTATAACCAATTCCTCATACGCTGTATTTTTCTTGTTGCGGTCACTGTAGTTTTTACTTTTCACCTGCCACCAACACGGAAATTGTTGATATAATTGAATAAATTCCGTTAAAAACTCGCGTGAAACAATGCGTAAATCCGACATTTTGATGCTGATGTTATTATTTTAAGTTATTGGCGGTATCGCCACTGTAATAAACCGAAGCGTGCACGGACTTGTTTACCACTCACTGTAACTCTTCCCCGTGCGGTTATAATTGCACGCGCAAAAATCAAACAGCGCTTGATTCCCAACTACTTCACTGTGCACGCCGCACGCGTACCCGTACACAGTGAGTTTTAACTGTACCCCGTAGCGTGCGCATTCAAGTCTTGAGTTATCCCTCTGTGTGAGAGCGGCCTTTAAGGTCTTAAGTTCAACGTAGTAGTGTTGTCATGTGCATGTGACTCTCATATGGAAAGGGGTAATCTAGTTAGATTAGAGCTAGAATATCTCTTTTGTTTATTTTTGTGTTTGCTTATCCAGTTATGAATAGGATAATGAATAGTTTTAGGCTTAGCATGTGTGTGTTTATGTGATTGAGTGGGAGTATGAGTCTGCGCGTATGTGTAGCTGTGTTTGTGTGTGTGTTAGTATGCATGTGCGTGTGCGTGTGTGTGTGTGCGTGTACGCGTGAGCTTGCGCGTGCGCGTGCGCGTGCGCGTGCGCGTGTGCGTGTGCATGTGAGTGTGAGTGTGCGTGTGCGTGTGCGTGTGCTTGTGCGTGTGCGTATTCGTGTGCGTGTACGTGTGCGTGTGCGTGTGCGTGTGCGTGTGTGTGCGTGTGCGTGTGCGTGTGCGTGTGCGTGTGCGTGTGCGTGTGCGTGTGCGTGTGCGTGTGCGTGTGCGTGTGCGTGTGCGTGTTTGTGTTTGTGTGTGTGTGTATGTGTGCGTGTGAGCGGGTTAATCCAGGATTGGATTATTAAAACAACAAAAAATTGTTTTTGTAAGTCTATGCCAATCGATAAAACGCTGGCTACCTTTTAATGAAATTAATTAATTTATTGGTTGGTTGCATTTCATATAGGGTTTCTCTTTCTTCCTTATCCATAAGTAATTTGCTGTGTACTTCTGAATAAGATTTCTGTAGTCTATCGCACTAACGTTTGTTTATAATCTTGTATAGTTGCCAACCGATACCATCTTTGTAGAGTGTGATTTTCTTGTAGTACTAAAATGAGGACAATCTCCATGTTATAGTGGTTGTACACTCGTAAGGTAAGCATCGTATTCAAAAAACCATTCAGAATAATAGACCAATTGAAAGAGCGTGTTGTCTTCGGCGTTTGATAGCCCTAGAGAAAATGTTTTCAGTGCAAAGCTGCGAACAGTTGCCTTTCAGAATGCAAAATGACTAAAAAATACTACTTAACTTATTTTTTGAGACGTCAAAGAAGTTTGCCTTTAAACGTTCCGAGGAAGTTAAAGCTGACTTAATCAGCTCCGTGGTGATACTCCCGTGAAATTGTTTATTTTACTTGCAAGGTTGGTGGTGAGGTTCCTTCAGTTTAGACATAAGCATATTTATGCGCAGCTATATTTGCTGCTTTTCAAATCCGATTGCTTAAAAAGATATCGAATTACGTTGTGAGATGGCGAGGTTTTGCGGAGACCATGGTTTATTTTGAAGAGGGCGTCGGTGTGTTGGCGATTCTACATTCTCATGGAATTTTATTTTTCCTCGTTGGTTAAGTTGATGGGGTAACCAGAATTAAGGAATAAGGGAGTAGTGTGTCTTTAAGAAGACATCGAAGAGGTCAGATGTGCTTATGAAAACGGGGTTTCGGTCCTAAGTTCTCAATATATACCTATATGACGACTAAGAGTATCGTAATCTTGTTATCGCACATAGCGGCTTAAGTGAAACAACTCAATTGCCATCTCCTAATGTGTGTTGATGATACCAATTTTATGCTATGTTATGTCCATATGACTTCCAATCACTTTCCTTTCAGCTTTGACCCTTTGTCCAATCTCGCCCTCCATTGTACCATCTGCAGTAAACATTCTCCCCAGATATACCAGCTCGTCCACTTGCTCCAGAATTTCATCTTGCAGAGTAAATACTCTACTCTCCTTTCCACCTTCCCGATTGAACACCACAATCTTAGTTTTGTTCACGTTTACCTTTATGCCCATGCTCTCACAGACTGTACCAAACTTCTTCAAAGCGGTTTGTAGCTCATCCACACTGTTACTTAATAACACTGTGTCATCTGCATACACCAGAAGTCGTGCATTTACGTCACCAACCATTACATCATTTGTATCGGTACTTGCTTGTTTAACACATTTATCCATGCATACATTGAACAACCACGGTGACATCACACAGCCTTGTCGCACTCCTTGCTCAATATTAAAGTATTCACTCACACCTCTCACCCTAACACATGCCTAACTACCGTTGTATACTGCCCTTATTCCATTTATTATTCTTTGGCAACTATCTCGAAGAGGATTTCGAAGAGAAATATACGTAGAGGAGTAATCAGCACCTTATCATACGGCAGTCGTTTCCCCTGGAAGCCAGCCGTTGGTAAACAGTGATTAATTTTTGGTATCCTGTTGGTAGAACCGTAAGGTGACTTATGATTTGTGAATTTTATTCTATAAAATTGTTGTGTAAATTTATTATCAGTTTACACCTCGAGTTGGTTTTGTGTGCATTAGCACAATTACCTCTTATGCACAGTTAGTCAGCAGAAAGTTTCATATTCGATTATCTGTCACATTGATTTTACCAGAAAAAGCCGGGACAGGTCGATTATTGTTTTAAGGGGGACACCTTTTCATGTAAGCATCACTCTCGTTTGTCATCAGTCAGGAGTAGGGGGGGAGTGTCACTGAAAAACTTTAAATGGCAATACCCCGCTTGTGACCCATTACTAGAAAGCAGTTGTCATGGGGAATACGCCTAATGTTTGTTTTTTAAAATCCGATGTCATTTGCCCCTTCTATGACCATCCAAAACTAATATATTTTAAAGAAATCTGAGCCATTTATATAAATTTAAAGTATTAAAAGTACAGTTAATCACTTTATCAAATGTTCAAAGTGTCCACCACCAACCACCATACAGAAGTAAAGCCTACAGTCAAATTCCCTTGGCACATTTGTCAAGATCTCTGCAGTTATTAAGCGACATTCATTCACTATTCTTTCCCGTACCTCCTATAAATAATTGGGAACTGTCGAGTAAACCTTATTCTTCAAATAACCTCATAAAAAGAAATCCAAACAAGTACAGTTTGGAGATCTCGGTGGCAACTTGATGGGACCTCTCCTTCTAATCCATTGACCTGGAAACGTTTCGTTTAAGAACCCTCTACCTGCAACAGCATAGCGTGGGGGAGCCCCATCTTGTTGAAAGTGAATACCAACTTCGTAATAATTAGGGTCATTTTCAATTGCCTCCGTCATCATGGTTGCAGTATGCTCCTGCAACAAGTTTAAATAATTATCTCTGCTTAGGTTATTGTCAAAAAAAGTGGACCAATTATTGTATTACCTGAAATATTATAATAATTAATAAATAGTTGTCTTCAGTATGAAATAAGTATTAAGTGCAACGAACATAAGGTAACCTACCAAAAATTGCCGAAACGCTTAATTTTTCAGGATCATGATATTGTGTATGTGCATCTCTTGTTATTCCAGTATTGCTATCGATCAAGTATCTACAATTATGTCGATTAATATTTCCATTAAAAAAAAAATAACCTCATCGGATAAACAAATGTGTAGTAAGGCTATCCATCAAACGTTGAGTCATAATGTCACAGAACTCCAGTTGGCGATCAACCTCATCTTCATTGAGTTCGTTCACAACATGGATTTTGTATGGATCAAATTTTTGTGATTTTAACATTCGATACACTGGTGATTCTGGGTTCTCGAAATATAGAAACCGTGGCCCGCGCGCCTGTTACGCAGGCGCCGATTCTGCATAGGAAGAAGGAGTCCAGGATACAATTGATCCTACTTCGCCAGTCGCGATTTGTGTAAGGACTTGCAAGCAATGTTCAATGGTCCGTGGTTCAGAGCCAGGGGTTGCTTTTAGATGTGCGGTGTTTTTCGAGTCGGACCTTCGGAAGAAAGGATTGGGTCGAGAGTTATCATCTTCGACGGGGAACTGGGAGGTTCTCACCGCTTCTCACACTTGAAGGAGTAAGTTGGGTGAGATTCCCCGCAATTGTTATAATGGTTAGCAGAGGATTTGTACGAGGGGGATTTGTGACTTTCGTAACAGTAGGGCCAACAAATTGAGTCCTCAACGGTACGGCCCACGTGAGGATAGAGCAATACTTGGTGAGGGGTGGTGAGATTAGTGAACGTCCGCACCGGTAGTGTTGCTCGAACATGGCGGCTCCGTGTGCGTGGAGGAACTCAAGGTGGTTTTGGATGAGGTGATAAGGCGGACTAGGGGGGTGGATTGGTTTGTGGCCTCTGCTTGTTGTCTTGCGACTTCTAGTTGCTGCTACTAGCTGTAGTTCTTCTTCTAGAAGGTAACCGCTTCTTCGTATTGTATGTATGCACGCAGTGACAGACCTAATTTAGAACCGGCGAAGACCACGATGCCCGCGCCGTTAAGCGTAAAAACGTTAAGTACTTTTTTGATAATTAACTGCTAAAGCACGACCTCTCTGCTTAAATGCGACATCAAAGGGGCCACATTCGTCGGTTTATATCATATAATGTCCTGGTATGATTGGGGTGGGGATAATCCGGGCATAATCTGCGGAGCCGCACCCTTAGCCGGTTTCGGTGAAACCATACAGAAAAATGCATTTGCTTCACATATGGATACGAACATACTTTTTACCTTTCAACCTATACATACATACGTAGGTAAAGAAGGTTATGCAATCGACTTTTTCTGCACTATAGCTGAATCGACTAATTCGCTCACATTTCACAACTTTTGGTCAAGTTTCGCCAAGATCGGTCATCGTGTGCATGTGTGTGTGTGTGTGTGTGTGTGTGTGTGTGTGTGTGTGTGTGTGTGTGTGTGTGTGTGTGTGTGTGTGTATGTGTGTATGTATGTGTGCGTGTGTGCGTGTGCGCGTGTGTGTGTGTTTGTGAGTGTGCGCGTGCGTGTGCGTGTGCGTATGTCCGTGTGCGTGTGCGTGTGCGTATGCATATGCATGTGCGTGTTCGTGTGCGTATTAGTGTGCGTGTTCGTGTGTGTGCGTGTGCGTGTGCGTGTGCGTGTGCGTATTCGTATGCGTGTGCGTGTGCGTGTGCCTGTGCGTATGCGTGTGCGTATGAGTGGACGTGGGTGTGGGTGTGTTCGTGTGTGCGTGCGTGCGTGCGTGTGTGCGCGCGTGTGTTTGGATGTACGTTAGTATCCACGATAACCCCAGAACGAACTTACCTACGCACTCAAAACTTGATATTTAATCTTGCTTTCAATTGGCTTAGAGCTAACTATGTTTTGGGAAAATTCCAGAGGTGGAGAGGGTGGGGGTTTATTTGGGTCGGTTTTTGGCTTTTATCAAATATTTCTAAAACAGCTGGATATTTTAAAGATATAAAAATACCCATATATAGACGTTAAACATATCAATTAATTTTTTCTTTTTAAAAATCCCAATGCAGAATTTAAGTTTTAATATTTTTTCATTATCTGAATAACGGTTAATTTTATAAGAATAGGTGTAAACGTAATTTTTAAAGAAAATTTAATTTTACATAAATTTTCTTTCAATGTGAGACGAAATAAATATGATTGAAAATGCTGAAACTGTATTATAGATATTTTTATAGAAGCGGGCGCTTTGGAATTTTTTTTACATTAACATATATTTATGTCTATGAATCTCTATCTGACATGGTGTTTTAAACGTCATTCCGACATAAATTATTGTTTTTGTTTTTACAATGTTGCCTCTTGTACAAAAAAAGAGGTTGCATAGTTATCCAAAAAAAATTGAAATTAAAACTATTTCATTTCTTTTAATTTCAGTTAACATCTGGATGTCTATTAACTTCTGTTTGTCATGAAGTTTTAAACCTTTGTTTTACATAGATTATTGTGTTTGCGTTTACAATATTGCCTATTTTCCTAGTGAACTTCTTATAAAAGAGGGAGGATAATTATCCTTAAAAAATTTTTAATAAAACTATTTCATTTCTTTCAATTTCAATTTTTAGGTTGGAAGGTCGTGTGGTGTTTCACACCAGATATTTTTATTACATTAATATGTTCAGGTATGGTGACATCACTGCGTATAATTTAAACGTTTCTATACAACAGCAACAGTCTAATTCATTAAGGTAAATTTGTGTTGTTAGGTTGTAAAGATCCAGCATCCTTGACGTATGTTTTTTAGAATAAATTATTCGCGGACCACCCTATATTTCAAATTACAAAAGATTGCGCTATATTACACCACAAATAATTCATTAATCACCACTGACGTGTATTTCTAAAAACCAGTAAGTTTTTGCACGTCAGAGCAATTTAAACCAATCCAATAACGGCATCCCCCGCACGGTAGCCACGAAGCCGCCCACCGATCCACCTTTATAAACCCGCGACGCACTGCAGATTAGAGAGACTATAAGAAGACGCGAATAACCCCGAGACGAGAAGAAGACGAGAATAACCGAGAGACACCAGAAGAAGACGAGCCCGAGACCAGACCAGACCAGAAGATATTGAATGCACTTCGCTTCGTTCATTCATCCGTACCGTACGTGAAATACCGGCTCGATCGTGACCGAGACAGCTACGCCGTTCCTGATATCCGGTAGCCGCCAGTACCGATTGCTTCTTGTAATCACCGACCTGTTAATCGCCGCCGCGGAGTCCATCGTGATCGTGTGACCACGCGCACCACTTCGCGCCGGGCGACCTAAAGTTTGTTACCGAACTGCTATTAAAATACAAGTAAGTTGTAGAGTCATATAATCTAACAATTTACAACAAATCACTACAGAACGTAAATAACGGCGGGCTTAGTCTCCAGGAGTTATAACGTTAACATTACACCACCACATACAGAAAGGGCGTAACGAAGGGGAAACCCCGCGTCGCCGACTCATTACACTAACAAAGAGTGTAACGCAGGGTAGATCCCGACGTCACTCGCAAACACCTGAGGGTGAAGTTTGATACAGGGCTGTAAAGACCTACGACCTTTTCTTAGTCAAACAAGTTAGACAAGCAGCTGCCTACAGTCTACTGTTGGAGCTAAGGCCCCCGCTTACTACACATACATACACCAGCTACAGACAAACACAATAAAACACACAGTGTCTTTAATCGCAGAAAGTACACGAGAAACCTGTTGCATAAATTTGTATTAAGAATATACGCCGGAAATTAAAACATTAGATAATCCGTAAATTATCGAATATTAATCTGTAGTAAATAATAAAAATACGACCGCGTGTATATTACGATATTTACCTTAACAAAAGTAAATTCATTTTAGTGTAGCATTTTCCATAGCAAGTATTTCGTTTACTTTATAATTTGTATATAATTGAATTTAGTCGCGCGATTAGGACTTAATCCAGTTGTTTAAATAGTGTGAACGCTTTTTGAGAACAAAACGCGTTCTCAAACCGGTTCTAAACATATAATTATAGTCCAGAGATCTCGCCTTTACTTTACGCGAATCTTCCGCGTGTATTTTTTCGTTGGAGTACGACTTACAAGCTTCAGCGCTCCAGAGAGACTGAAGAGTTTAAATATCCAGTGCGCATAAGCGGGGACAGGTATTGATTTTCCCCCGTGACCTAGAAACAACTCGAGTTCATTGCGCCTGCGCTTCCGACCCATATCTGCTAAGGCTACCGTATACGCTGCTGTAAGACAAGACCATAATTTAAATATTAAGAATACATTCCATTTCAAACGCGAGTGGAAAAACTAGGTAGGGAATAGATTAAGATATTTTATATATATATATATATATATATATATATATATATATATATATATATATATATATATATATATTTGTTCACAGAAACGACTTCGCACCTAATAACCAGGCGAGAGCAGGAGCCCCGCTGATACCCATTATATTTAGTTTGAGTTTGTTATTAATATTATTGTAACATTATAAAATAATATACGTCTTAAACCGTTTTAGTATAATTATTTAAAGTGACAGTGTTCAGGCCACTAAATAGTACGAATCCACACCCCGTTTAGCCGAGGCAAAATAAAACCGCGCTGGGTTGCACCCAAAGAAGGGCGGTTATATATAATAACACTCCGACTTCAAAGGAGGGGCATTATAAGGTTACATGTTAGCATTGATTTCTATTACAAATTTTTTTCATAAATTGAAAAAATTATACCGTGTGACGTCATGACCGTTCTGAATCCTTAATACAATTTTGTAGGTTTTGTAATTCTCTGTAGCATACATCTCAAACTCAATGTTTAGTTTTTTTTCTTAATATTGTTTTAATGTTATATTCTCTTGAATTTTGGTGCTTTTTTATTATTTTAATTTTTTGCAAGTTCCCTATTTATTTTGCAAGGGTGTCGTTAACTTGCTGTTAATGTTTGATACAGAAATATTTAGGTTTCGTAATTTCCATACATCCTAGTAATAATATTAACTTTAGTATCAATTTAAACCCTAAGATAGTTATGTACTAGTATTGGATAATTTACGTGTACAATGGTACTCGTTAAAGTAATTTTCTCATTTTATTAGGTACATATATGTGTGAGAGTCCTATTTTCATATTTTGCCCACGGGCCTGGGCCCAATTCTCGACAGCTCTGGTCATTTAGCTTTGTTTTTTACTATTGTGAATTCCTACCGTATCTGTAGCTGTTAAATGTCAAGTAAATCGAATGTTTAGAAATTCCACGCTTGTCGAGTTAGCTACTATGATACTTTTTTGCGCATGTCTTTCCCTCTATATATCACGAATATCCGTAGTGTATTTAACCTATGAACAATGAAATACATTCTTAATAGAAATAAAAAATAATTAAATCACTTGAACACTTTAACTTTAATCAAATAATTTTTCATATTACAGCTGATACATTTTAATCTAGTTTTTCATTGCTCACTCATTTATCAAAATTTATCTCTATTCCATTGTGTTCACTACTACAGTAAAAAGCACATCCAAGCAAATCACCTAAATGGCGAGAAATGGCTGCACACTCTTCAAAGCATTTTTCTTCCTGAGCTTCAGAATCAGGTGCTTCTACCACTTGTCGTTTTCCTGAAAATAATTTTTAAAACTACTTTTTAGAAACATAGAACTTACGGCAATCCACCAAAACGGCAGAGAATACGGCCAACGCAACAAAACTTATAATCAAGCGCATTTTGAGTTATAATTTTTACCGTAATTTTCTATATTTATACCCAAGCTTATTAACAAATTAAATGGATAAGGATCACTTATCAATAAAGTTCGATAATAATAGTAATTTGAATGTGAATTATCGTATTTTCTAATTAGTTTTCATGTTGACCAATTTGGCTTTGCTTAGAATCACTTGTTAAAGAAACATGTGCAACAGTTAACAGTACTTTAAAAATTATAGAATACAGGAACGAGTATACTTTTTTCAAAATGAATTACACACACCAAACATATTTCATATCGGGCTTATGGTGAACTGCAATTATATAATCATTTTCCGGAAAACAATTCTTTATCAATGATTAGCAATTTTTTATTATTTGGTTCAAAATAATTTAGTTTAGCAACAAACAACATAAACCTTTTGTTACTAATGATGAAATAGAGACCCTATATAGAATGATTCGAGAGATTTACTATATCACCTATTAGGAATACGTTATGGGTGTTATTGCCATAATGGAAATCTTAAACGATTGAATAAAAATAAGAACTGTTGCTTTTGGGAGGTATCACACCTACCAAAGAATACGTTTGCCTTCTAAGCAGTTTTCAAACGTATGATGATAGGGTAAAATGGGATAAGTACCTCCCTAAAATGCAATGTGCCACTTTAACATCCTGTAAAAAAATTAAGTATAATACTGATAGTGATTTTTTAAAGAATCTATAAAATAATCTAATTAACCAGATTAAAAATAGCAATTTACACATGGAATTTTAAATGTTACACTTCCGGTTTAAAAAAAATGGAGGCTAGCGTACTTACTCCATTCAATAAGGGAAGTCAACAGATTTTATGAACTATAAAATCTTAGTCAAGAGCAAACTTTGTAAAGTTCAATCAATCAAATGATTGATTTTTAATAGGTTACATAGGCTTGTTGAATTCTTTTCTGCCAGCTTAATTTACGTGAAAATACCTACTTACGTGTGAATATAATTCTTTAATTTGTGGCGTTCGTCTACAGAAAAAATGTATGGCAGCCCTGTTGAGCGTTGGGACCTCCAGGATCATGGTCAAATTGTTCACTATTTTGTGGATAAATGATTGTTAGGACACATTCAGATTGAACAGACTTTATTTATAATAATGATATCAAATAAAAAGAATACTAAATATTAATAACAAATAAACGAAAAAGAAAGACTCCCGGAAAATAATAAAAGAAAATAAAATATAATTCTGGTAACCCTTCCGGAACGAGACGGCACTGTCCAGTTTAAACGCCGCTGGAGGCGCCCTCTCTGTTTGAAACTGAAATTATGTGGGTTAATTGCAACAGGTGGTTTTAAATATAATTGAAATCAGAAATGTTAATTATTTCGGTAGTTATTGACTATGCGTATTGTGTTTCGGGGTTATGGGTAGCAGGATTAATTGTGTGTGGAAATCAGGTCAGTATAATTTTGTATAATTTTAGTTAGATACGAAATGTGTTTGTCACACAGACCAGAAGGTGTGAAACGTTGCAGTTTGTAAAATTGGGATTGCATATATAAAGTAGATAATTAGGGAGGTTGAAATGTGTTTATGGTATTAATAGGGAATTGATCTAATAGAGTTTAAGTACGAGAATGAGTGTTTGGGGTAAAACCTCCGTTCACCTTCTATAGGGATACTGAGATGGTTTGGGGTTGGTTGATGTGACTATTTGTTCGGGGCCGCAGCCTCCGTTGAAATAGTGACGTCTGTGCTGGGTTTAAATTACATCCTTTTTTAAATTACTTTTCTCTTTTGTGGTGGAGTAGTATAATTATAAGGGACGCACTACGTGAGAGTACGGGGTGGTACCTCCGGAAAATCACGTACAGCGTGCCTTTGATAAATTTATACCCCGAGCTTGGTGCTATTAACAGCCAAGCCTGTTTGATATAAATGTGCCTGCGTCAGGGTAGTTAGAAGTAGGGAAACGGATTTATGGATGTCTGGTGAATGTTAGTGGATGGTTTTGTGGTAGCACAGGTGTGCGTGTGCTTGTGCGCGTGCGTGTGCGTGTCGTGTGCGTGTGCGTGTATGTGTGTGTGCGTGATCGTATGCGCGTACGTGTTTGTGTGATATACGTGCGTACGCGCGCGTGTGTGCGTGTTTGCGCGTGTGTCCATGCGTGCGCGTTTTCCTAAAGCTGTTATACGGTACTTATAGGAACTTAATATGTTAATGATTTTTATGTTGGAGTCTGAACTTGAAATTATGTTTTAATCTGGTTTAATAATGTTTATAATTATTTAGAGTTTATTTGTATAATAGCAATTTTCTCTGATTCCTGTTTTTCCATTTGTGCGTGTGCGTGTGTGGTTGCGTGTGCGTGTGCATGTGGGTGTGCGTGTGCGTGTGTGCCTGGGAGTGGGTGTGAGTGTGCGCGTGAGTTTGTGTATCTGAGAGCGTGTGTGTTTGTGTGTGTGTGTGTGTGTGTGTGTGTGCGTGACTAAGTGTGTGTATTTGTGCACCTGTGTCCGTGTGTGTATGTGCGTGTGTGCGTGTGCGTGTGTGCGTGTGTACGTGTGTACGTGTGCATGTGCGTGTGCGTATGCGCGTTCGTGTACGCATGCGCGTGCGTGTGCGTGAGGTTTGCGTGTGCGTGTGCGTGTGTGCGTGTATATGTGTGTGTGTGTGGGCTTGATCGTGTGCGCTCACGTGTGTGTGTATGTGCGCGTGTGTGTGGTGTACGTGCACGCGCGCGCGTGTGTGCGTGTGTGGGTGTTTGTGCGTGTGTCCACGCGTGCGCGCGCGTGTGTCCGTGGGTGCATGCTACCCTAGCTTTCTTTGAGTTTTGTTTTCCTAACTCTTCCTAAAGCTGTTATACGGTACTTACGACCTTATATAGGAACTTAATATGTTAATGAGTTTTATGTTGGAGTCTGAACCTGAAATTATGTTTTAATCTGGTTTAATAACGTTTATAATTATTTAGAGTTTATTTGTACAATAGCAATGTTCTCTGATTTCTGTTTTTCCATTTGTGCGTGTGCGTGTGCGTGTGCATGTCTGTGAGTGGACGTTAGTGTGCGTGTGCGCGTGAGTTTGTGTATCTGAGTGCGTGTGTGTACGCGCGAGTGAGTGTGTGTATACGTTCGTATCTGTGCGCCTGTGTGTATATTCGTGTGTGCGTGTGTGCGTGTGTGTGTGCGTGTGTGCGAGTGTGCGTGTGTGCGTGTGTGCGTGTGTGCGTGTGTGCGTGTGTGCGTGTGTGCGTGTGTGCGTGAGTGCGTGTCTGCGTGTGCTCGTGTGTGCGTGTGTACGTGTGTGCGTGCGTGCGTGTGTGCGTGTATGCGTGTGTGCGTGTGTACGTGTGAGCGTGTGTGCATGTGTGTATGCGTGTGTCCTTGTGTGTGTGCGTGTGTGCGTTGGTGCGTGTGTGCGTGTGTGCCGCTGTGCGTGCGTGCGTGTGTGGGTGTGTGCGTGTGTACGTGTGTGCGTATGTGCGCAACTGATTGGATCTATAAACATGATGTAGTTGCGCGGAAGTAATTAGGAAATGAGGTTTGATAGGAATTAGTTTTTAGGAGCGGAAGAATTAATTGTAAGGATTTTAGGATCATTACAACTCACAAGTCACGAGAAGAATTTGATAAAGCTTAAGCTGCTTCTTTTCGCAACGTTAATAACCTTTAAGCTACATATTAGCACAGCAAGTGCAAGGAAAAATATATTTTTGCTTTGGTCTGTTTACGATTGTGCAGACCTGTTTTAATGCAATTTCAAAGCACCTCAGTAATTAAATAATGGATATGGGAGTAGAGTTTTCAACGACTTCTAAAGAATATTCTGTAACTTCCAGACGCAGCAAAATTATAATGGGACCTTTATAGAGTAGTATATTATTTTGTGGTTAACTAACCCAGGTGACTAAAGTTTAACTTAATTAGTTTTAGGTCATTGACATGGCTATTTAGCTAAACATCTCTGTGTTAACTTCTACCTTTCAGCTCGGGTTAGATATTGGTTTGATTTACACGCAATTTGGGTGATTCATTATTCAACAACGGTAAATAGAACAGCAATTTTTACTAGGAAGGCTACAACATTCAATAAATATTGTGATCCCCGTCATATCGTAATATTTACTGAGCGTCTAGACTGAAGTATTGACAGAATTTACTACGGATTTCAGGATTGCTAGATTTCCGAATTACGGATTGATATTCCACGGAAAGTGCAGCCGCGCTGTCAATATTTGTTACTTCAGTACGTTCCGTAGCAGCGATGGAATATGATGTACCATGCGAGCCGATGGTGCGCCAGTGTCACCCGCGCTTCCAGAACCTTCCACTAGTGACCAAAAGTAGTTAAAAGAGGTTATTCTCAACCTGGAAATACTGCCCCAAATTTACGGTCAAACTACAGAAAAAAAATTGTGGAGCGTTCGGGAGCTGGCAGCGAAACATTTATAAATAGGCTAGCAAAAACTAATATTAGATTATTTAGGCTTATTTTTAAGAATTAGAAAGGTTTACTTCATGAGAGATACCCCCTTGCCCCAATATAGCTTCCCTTTGGGGTAAGTGGAGTAACAGACACTAGGCAGAAAATGTGTAAAAAAACAAAATGGGAAGGGGGGGGTCGAGGTTGCTGATTACGGGTCTGCATGGCACCTGGAAAAAATTTGCAATGTTTCTAAAAATTGAAAAAATCATTAGAAAACGATAAATTATTTATTTTGAACATATTTGAATAAATACTGGAAAATGAGAAAATTGGAAAATTCAAAATAGCGCCGGAAAACTGATTTTTAGTATTGGAAAATAACATATATTTTTAAGATTTCCATAAAATTTTTAATGAGAGCGACTGGTACACATTTATATTACTTGAATACGTAATGTTGGAAAAATTGGGAAATAGGGAAATTGGAAAAGTCAAAATGGTGTTGGGAAAATTATTTTTATGAAAAAATAGCTTTTCTTTGAAAAACTTCTATAAAAATCATTATTATAAATTTATATTACTTCGATACATATCAATGGAAAATGGGGAAATTGGATATTTCAAAATGACATCGGAAAAGTATCAAATTTTTATTTAAAATATGATGTGTATGGTGTGTAAATAACTTAACTTATTTATTGTAAAACATGTTGTATCAAAATAAATGTTTTTCTTTGATTATAAGAACATATTATTGCATACAAAATATTTTGGAAAATAAACATTTATTGTAATAAAAAAAGGTTTAAAAAATAATCATTTAAATAAATATTTAAGTAAATAGTAATAATTATCGTCACTTTCAGTATCAAAGAAATCAGAGTTAATGTTTTCTATTGGTTCAGTGTCTGATAATGAGTAATTTTAGTTATCAGTTGTCGGTTATTCAGAATTTAAATCTCCGCTGCAGTTGTCAGCATCTTCTTGGGTATCATCAGCAATATTAATATTTTTAGAATTAGAACAGTTTTACCTTCACAATTAACGCAACCCGTAGAACATTTCATTTTTTTAGGACACCCATAAGCATTTATCTTGCAACCTTTTAAGCATGAACTGAGTTTAAAACATTACGTACCAAAGCTTGGACTTGAAAATAGACTCTCTTTTGTTTTTAAAAATTTTCAATCTAGTGTTGGTTACCCCAATTGTCCCAAGGAGGGTTATATTGGGGCAAGGGGCATCTCCCACGAACCATACCTTTCTAATTCATAAATATAAGCCTAAATAAGAAAATTGCGAAAGATTACATCAAAATCTCTGCTGGCCAAAAAGTTTCTCTAAGAAATTGCGATTTTCGGTTCAGTTTTCTGGCCTAAAACCAAAATCGTGGGTTTCCTGCGTGTTACGCTTTCTGAATAAAACTGAGCAGCCAATAACTCCGGTAAGTGTTAAATTTTGTTTTCATTGTAATACTACCATGTACTCATATATAGTATTTGTTAATATTCTTAACACAATATTATGAGTAATTAAGTAATACCATTATATTTGAATACATTTCTTGAAGATGTACGTGTAATATGGTGGGTACCTACTTAAAGTGTTTTGGCATGTTTGCTACAAATATTATAAATACGAAAGTATCTTTGTTTGTATGTATGTTTGTTGCCACTGACCTCCGAAACGGCTGAACAGATTTACACATAGGCTACTCTTTATCCGAAAAACAAAAATTAAGTTTCCTGTAAAACAGCGTACAAAACCGCGAGGCACTGCTAGAATAAAACATCGTGCGTAATTGGTTTTGTGACATTTATTTCATAGCGAAGTGATGGTTAGTTATAGTAATGGCAAAAATTATCTTTAATCGCTTTTACATCAACACCTGAATTTGGATTGGACGTCCGCTGTAATTGTTGAAGCTGAAAGTTATCGTTGTCTTCATAACACTCGACAATAAGTAAATCTGTGGTATATTTTTAATGAGATAATTATGTAAATAGCGGCATGCTGCAGTTATCATTGTAGCTTTTTCTAGACTGAAACTAGTAGCTTTATGAAAAACATCATATTTGGTTGCTAAAATGCCAAAAGCACATTCGAATGTACATCTTGCCCTAGATAATCGTTGGTTAAATATTTGTAGCTGACTTTTGTGAATACGGTTTTATGAAATTAGGTTTCAGTGCAAATGCTTCATCCGCTACAATTACATATGGAAATGATTCAATGCTGTTTAGTAATGGTGACGGTGGTGGCACGTTTAAACAGTTTTGATCAAATAATTCCCAGAATTGTGTATAATAGAACAACACCATCCGATACTGGCCCATTCGATCCGAGGTCAACCACTATGAAGTTTTTTTTGGCATTAACCAAGGCCACAAGAACTATTATATAAAATCCTTTATAATTGTAATACAATGACCCTGACCCATGTGGATGTCTAATTTTTATATGCTCCCCGTCAAGAGATTCAAGGCAATTGTGGAAATGGTGTAATGTACCAAAGTCACCGGCTATATTTTCCCATTCTTCTGCTTTATTGGTGTCTGAAAAAAAATAAATATCAATACAGTAAACATTTATTCTTTTTTTCATAGTGATCCTGGCATATGTGAAGAACGGCAACAATTTGAATCACAACAAAACGACGCAACAGGCACAATTCAGGAGCATTTTCTTCCATTAACGTACCGTCACCCCCAAAGCAACGAAAAAAAGGGCCAATAGCAAGGCAAAATGAACTTCTAGACAAAGAGTGTTCATTCTTATCTACTGTTAATTCACCATCAGATAATACTCGTTCTGTGAATCCGGTATCTTTATATTGGAGTTCTAAATTCGAAAAACTAAATCCCACGTAAAAATCTGGAGAGAGATTCAGTAAGGATTTATCCATCCACCACGTAATCTAGGTATCTAGCAGTCTCCGTCATCGTCACCAAGACCGTCTACTACACCAACTGACATACATGCGCCTTCTTCATCACCAATGTCGCTCAATATAGCCAATCTATGTGCTCTATCATCAACAGTCGTAACTTATTTGCCTTCACAACTACTTATTGCAAGGAATTCTCAACTCCCACAATATACAAACGATATCACTCTACATGGTCCCACACAGAAAGAGATGGAGATTCGTAAAAACCCAAACAACAACTTTACTATATATGCTTCCGGAGAAGATGGCTTCACAGAAGACAATAGTAATGATTATTCAGTGGCACCCCTTTTCACTTCTTTCAAAACCAATTAGTTAAAGTGTGACTAAGTTTGTTTAATTTTGTTCTGAGTACTGAATTTAGAAAAATAAATTATAATTAGGTATTGAATTTTATTTTTGGTTTACTCACCTTTATGTAGTCTCGAATCACATAGATAATATATATATATATATATATATATATATATATATACAGCTATTATCAAAATAATAGCTATACAGGCTTTAACTTGTCTTGCAGTACCCATGGTAGCGTCCGTACCGCACAAAGGACTGACCTGATAAATACTGAACGTTTGGATATGACTGTGATCCTCCACGCTATATCAGTCCATGTCGGCATATAGATCATGATAATTACTTTACGTGTAGCCTTCGCCTAAGAACATCCAAGAAACCATAACATAATAACCGCTGTTGAAGATGTATCTTCGACTATTAGCAATTCTTGCACGTTTAGTACTTGTGTCGATGCAGATACATACTCCAGCAATCGTTTGCAAATACCTAAAAATATGACAGTTTCGGAATTAATTCTTGACACATTTTAAAATTTTCTTCAAAGCTCTGCTTCCCAAAAGAGACGATAACCAAACACTACAGAAGTTCTTGAGTGTAATAATATTACCAAGACGAGGCAAGATTGGAGTATTAAAAAGGTAAATTTTTCCAATTCAGATTTTAGCGTTTCTTATCTGATTATTTTTTATTTATTTATCACGTCCAAAACGCTATTGCAGAAGATGCATCGATTTCCATCTCAGATGACTCCTTTAGTCTTGAGGAAACTGACAAGGCTGAAAACCGTAACTGATGACTTCAAAATTTAGAAGTTAGTGCTTTGTATAAATGAAATTCCCGATAACTAAATGTGTGAAATCAAGACAGATTTAAATAGCCCACTGAGGAGAACAGTGCTCTGTTGTAAAAAATGAAATAATGCAATATTTGCGCAAACATTGAACAAACTGTCACCGTGTGTTAGAGGTTTTTGCCAGATAGTGGGTGCTTGATTTTCTGATGTTTTTGAGTTAGAGAGACCACAGGCCTGAGTTCAAAGAAGTTTATGTTTGAGATGTCTGTTGATAACGAATGGAATGTGTATATATTGAAATACATTTAGTTAGCAAGATAAGTTTTCAAGAGTCAGCTTTGTGGTATAAATTCAGTTTACACTGTTCCGAAAATTGTTTTTTTAAGTTCGGTTTGGCACGCTCTATATCGCAAGAAGTGGAGGTGCTATTTTTAAATTATGGGCGAATGTAAATGATGTGTGTAGTTCGAGTTTCTAATAGAGAATTGGTCAGATTAGAGTAATGAGAGACTTTATTTGAAACTACAGTGCAGAAAACTTGTGAATAAATGTATGCCCCGGTGCCATGGGCCTTTAGATGGTGTGGTATTGTAATTTACCCTGTTTCTTGCGAGCGTGTGCCAAGTAAATTCAGGGCCTTTAAGATGGAACGGTTTCCCAATATTCGCAAAACGCGATTTTTAGAAAGCAATTTAAAGCCATACACTGTACATTGTTAAAGGTCTCCTAGTGAACATTAATATTTTGAAGTAGTCCGTAGTCATATTAAACAAGACCAAATTCAGGACCTGCAGAGCAAAAACGAAATTAGTGTTACTTTAGTTCGTGGTATTTTATATCTTTCTTTCCAAATAGAAGAGAAGGTTTTAAAGTCATTTAGATATGTTTAGTTTAATATGTGCTTGTTTTCTATGTTACTCTATGATGAATTCTTTCTTTATTATTCACATTTGAGTAGTGTACTATTTGGTTGCATTTATTTTTGTTTTGTGATGCTTAATGTGGTCTCATAGATGAGCATCGTCTCTCACAGTAATCAAGCTAGTGGATCAGAGGTTACACAGCCTTCTTAGCATTCAGAAGGTGATGGGTTCGATTCCCGTTGCCTACTGCATTGTATGATATTTTTCGAAGGGTTTCCTCATAGAAATATAGCGGCATAATCACTGTGTACACGCACATTATGTGCGACTATTTAGGCAAACGCTGGGGTAGCAACTTCCCTTTCAGAAAGCTAACTCCGTTCCTTCCCATCCTATTCTGACCTCATCGATCCTTTATCCCATCATGCATACATAATTGATGTATTTATATTTAGAATTTGTCACTGTAGGTGCAAGAGCTTGAAAAGCTCAAGCAGCCCGCCCCTCCATAAGCTTAACACACATAAATACGATGGATAACATTTCTAACTATTTCTTACAATAAATTAGGCTATAGTCTACAACAAACAGTGAGGATTTGTGAATATAAGTATTTTTCATAAATGGTTTTTGGCTTGATTTTACACCAATACTGGCAATTTTTCGTTTATACAAAGCCAGTTTTCCACAAGCATTATTTTTCAATTACTAAAATAGTCTTATAAGGATGTAGGTCAAGATTTTTACGCAAAATTCACTACGTTGTCACTGTTGAAGGGTCCAATTGTTCAGAACTTTGACGAATGGTCCCTTACAATAGCAGCACTGTTTTTAAATAGCATATTTTTTATTTAATTGATTTTTTTTCAAGTAGTGTTGATTCCTCTAACAGTTTACAATTTTTGAAATTTTACTCTAAAGGTAAATTGATTTGTACCTTTGCGTTTAAAAGTAAGGAATGTTTTTTATCTCCTTCTCCGAATAAAACTTCGTTATCTCCTAGAAGAATTGTTCGCACATGTTTTAAACGTAATGTTTTGTTAATAGAAGTTTCATTCTACAGTTAAATTAATCAACACGTAAGGGTTTAGAAGTTTTCCATTTCATTCCTATAATTATACGCTCACTCAAAATGAAGTGGATCTACATCAATTAATATAATATTTAAATGTGTGTTACAATATAACTGAACTGATGTTAGGAATGTCTTTTTAGTTCATTCCCTTATATATCACCCTCATCCCCTAGATGACCTATTCGTACATGGCTTAGACAATGTGTTTTGATATTATAAATATTATTCTAAAATTAAATTGATCAATATTATCTAAACCAACCGTTTTTGTATATTAGCCGTTCATGACGTGATGTGTTCTAGTTGTACAAGCGTGCAAGTGCATTTCTAAAAAATGTTCATGCCTATGACGTTTAAAACAGTGTTGCATATTGAACATTTTCTATAAAAGCATAAAATAAAAAGTGAACAGAACAATCCGAAAGACGCTAATGGTCTTTAAAAGCACCAAACCAGTACCCAACAAATTCGTAAATGGGCAATAGCGCAAGCTTATCAAAGACAGAAATTATAATGTGAAAGTATGCATATTGTTGAGAAACTTTCAAATGCCAAATTGTAATGTAAACCGTCACTTTACATTAACAAAACTGGCAGTTTTCATGGATGACCGAGAACCAGAAACAGTTGGAACAGTTTATAACATAATAGATTAACAGTTTTAGTTTGTTTTATTTCACTCTTTCTCTTTCAAGATATGTGTGTATTTTAATATCATTTAATGTTTTTTATTCTACTGCGTTATTTTTTACATAAATTTTATATTTCCTGTAATGATTAAATCTAGTTGAGAATTATCTCCTCAGGGAGGGCGTTAAGGAGTTGTGATAGGATTGCGGGGGTGGGGGTTGAATTTGAGTTTAGGTTCTTTGCGCAAGAATGGAGGGAATCGGTAGTTGTAGGGCGTGGTAACTTTCTTTGTAATGTTTTTATTCTGTTTGTGATGGGTGGTATGTTTGTGTGTTGTACTCTGAGCTGGTTATGGTAGAGGATAAGTGATTTGGGTTTGCTTTATACATGGGTGTGTTGTAGTATTTTGGGGTAGAAACCTCTGCTTCAACCGAGGAGAGTGCTCAGTAGGTTTGCTCGGTTTCGAATCTTGTTAAATGCTCTTTGTAAGTCGGGGAGCCCCTTTAGGGTTTTGGTGAAAAGAATTTTTAGGTGACTACTTATTGAGATGTGAGTCTTTTGTTGATTAGGGCATGGAAAACATTACTGTCGGCCAGGTAGTTAGAACGTTGGAAGAGGATAATTTGTGGTTTGGTAGGATTGACGGAGACCATCCACCGATTGGCCTGTTTGAAGAACCGCATAACCTTGCGGCACGTCCGCAGTGGGTTGAAATGGACCGGGGATCGCCTACTTTAACTCAAACCGACCGATTAGTTAGGTACGAGAACAGAAGCATCCAGAACGGATCAGAGATCTTAAGGTTACAGATTTTCTGAAGGAGAACGATATACCAGACCCGGTCAAGTGTTTACGTAATATTGAGACGTACAGCTAGGTTGCATTGCATATGATTGAATGTATTGCTGGTCTCTGTAAGCAGCTTCAACAAGGGATCGTGTCACGTTTGGTTGGGACGGAATCGTAATTGGCTGTTAGGAAGGAGTTCATTGAATTCAAGGTGGTGTCTAAGTCCCCTGGCTATAATCTACGTAAAGTATTTTTCGAGACAGCTTAAGAGTGAAGTAGGCTTATGAGAGGAGGGTGTGGTAAGGTTGGAGTGCGGTTTAGGTATTATGACGGTCGATTTCCAGTTCGTCGGGAAGTGGTATAATGCTAAGCATTTGTTATGATGTCGGTGAATAATCTGAGGGCTGGGTCGGGAAGTCAGGAGTCTTTTGTGTGTTTGTTGGTAAAGCGTTGAGGCGATTGCATTCGGTTTTGTGAGTCGAATCCCTACATCTAAAAAATTAACACGTGATTCGTCTTTTCTCTTTGATCCAGTTCATGTTTTGCCGTGGAAGCGGTTTTGTGGGAGATGTCGATGTTTTGGAATGGGACTGAAATTTCGTCGTAGAAGATTTATTGTGGGAAGGTCGTTGGAGGTGTGTTGGGAGAAAACATTCCAGTCTGGGTTTGAAAAATCTTTGGTTACTGTATAAGCGCTGGGGGGGCGGACAAAGTAGGTGATCTGAGGTGATCGTAGTGCCAATAAACCACTCCTACATGTTGGGGAACAAGGATGTGATCTATTACAGAAGTACCAAAATGTTGTGTGTTATTGACTCGCAAAAGTGGTAATTAAAACAAAGCCGATGATAGCCTGATAACGTTGCCATTACTTTTAGAGTCTCTGAATTGGGTATGGCGGGCATTGAAAATCACTTAGAAGTACTGCGTTGGAAGGCTGTAAGCGTAAATTAGGAGGCCAGCCAAAATGGTATTGTGGCTCGGCGGGTTGTAATAAGAGAATAAAACCATCGGAATAGGGAAGTGCACTATCATAGCAACAGATTCGAGATGCTGTAGGTAAAGAGGAAGTTGAAAACGGGTGGACGGGAAGCAATTTATGACGATAAGGGCGGGTACATGGTGGCTGTTTTGTCGGTAGGAGTGGCAAGTTAAATACGCACCTGTCTGTTAATTTTGTTTCAGTAATTGACGGGATGTGTATGTTCTGTTGGTAGAGTAAGTTTTTAGGTAGGGAGCGTTTCCAGCGAACGCCCCTGGCGTTAACTGACCCTGCTATGATATCCATTTTGAAAGGATTTAAGGACAGAGTTCTGGAAACATGGCAATCGTGGTCCGCGTGCCCCGGTCCTCCAATGAAAGAAAGAGTCGAAGATACGATTGATCCTATTTCGCTGGTAGAAGTGTTTAACGGTTATTGGTTCAGGATCGGGTGTTGATTCTAGATATGCGATGTCTTTAAAGTCGGACTCTTCGGAAGACAGGATTGGGTCTAGGGTTGTTATCTTCGACCGAAAACCGGGACGTTTCCGCCGATTCTGACACTTGAAGGAGTAGATTTCGTGAGATTCCCCGCGGTTGTTATATTTTGGGTTAGCGTAGGATTTGCAGGAGGAGAATCTGTGATTTCCGTCACAGTAGCGCAACGGATGAAGCGGGTAGGGCATTCTTCAGAGGTACGGCCCACCTGCGCGCAGATAGAGCAATACCTGGGGAAAGGTAGTGGGATAAGTGAATGCTCGCACCGGTAGTGTAGCTCGAACATGGCGACTCCCCGTGCGAGTAGGAACTCGGTGGTGGTTTTGGATGAGGTGATAAGGGTTAGTTGGTAGACTTCGAGGTGATGCGAATGGCTTTGCGCAAAGATGGTAGAGCAATTGCATCCAGGACCGCTTCAGCAAGGATATCTTTATCTACGTGAGAAACCACACAGGAAAGGGAGGGAGGTCTAGGAGTGGAGTTGAAGGGATGAAGACCGCAGTGGTGTGTAAGAGTAACTGTGGGATCGCCGAAGTGATATCGCAGCGTAAGCAGCGTACCCTCCGGCAAGGGGAGATTTCAAGGAAGCAGGTTTGGTTGTTGCTGAACGTCAAGTTCAATCACGGGAAGTTAAAGGATTTTAAGGAATTGAATAAGGTTTTTTGTGTGTTGATGGATTTTGGGATATTACGGATGTAACACCCTGAGGATTGGAAACGGGTAGGATTAGGAATAGGCTGGGCATCGGTGGGTTTGCATGTAGGTTCTGGTTGTGTGTGTCTGGGTTGTGTCTGAGGGTTTCGTGAAGGTCACGGAGTGTGTAGAAATGAAAGAGTGTGTAGAGGTGGTTGAGATGGAGTGTGCATGAGGAATATGGTGGTGAAGCTAATGTGTGTAAGTTGGAGTAGGTGTTAGGGCAACGTTGGGGGTTGAGGAGGCAACCGTGAGGGTAGCACATTGCAGCGTAACCCGGAGGAAAGATGGCCTCGTAGTCCCAATAGAAAGGGAGGAAAGCAAGTCTTAAAATAAAACAGACACTGCTTCTGTCCCGATGTCGATCCTAGGTGGTGACGATGGCGGTGTCCTGGATGTTCCTGTGTTTCTTTGCCTTGTATTCTTATTTGATCCTCTGCGTGTTGTCCTGCGGCTTCTGGTTACTGCTACTAGCTGTAGTTCTTCTTCTAGGTGGTAACTGCTTCTTCGTGTTGTCTGTATCCAAGCAGTGACAGACCTAATTTAGAAATGGCGAAGACCACGATGCCCCGGCCGTTAAGCGTAAAATCGCTAAGTTCTTTTTGATAATTAACTGCTAAAGCACGACCTCTCTGCTCGAATGCGATATCGAAGAGGTTACATTCGTCGGTTTGTGCCATATAATGACCTGGCGGGAGGGGGGTGGGTACAATGCGGACATAATCTCCGGGGATTGGACATTTAGGGGGCCTAGTGAAACAGAATGAAGAAAAATGTATTTTTCGGATTTTTAAGAGTACTTTATTTCTATTGATAACAAAATGGGCCCAACGTGAGTCACATTTACAGTTTGGATACGAGACTTGCATATACTTTTTTTATTACATTAGTATGGTCAGGTATGTTGACATCACAGCGTATGATTTAAACGTTTCTACACAACAGCAGCAGTCGCAGTAAAAGTAAAGTAAATTTGTGTTGTTAGGTTACGTGTTTGCATTGGGTATATTAAAATTTTTTTCATAAACTGAAAAAAATCATACCGTGTGACCCCACGACCTTTCTAACCCAATGTTCTGTTTTTCTTTTTAATATTGTTTTAATTTTATGTTCCGATTAATTTGTAGTGCTTTTTATTATTTCATTTTTTGAAAGTTCCCTATTTATTTTGAATAGGTGTCGTTAACTTGCTGTTAATGTTTCATACAGAAATATCTAGGTATCCTATTTCCATATAGCCTGGTAATAATATTAACTTAAGTATCAATTTACACTTCTAACATAGTTATGTACTAGTATTGGACAATTTACGTGTACAATGGTACTCGTTAAAGTGATTGTGTCATTATATAGGCATGTGGGGGCCCTATTCTCATATTTTGCTCCCGATTTTCGATAACCCTGTTCATCTAGTTTTGTTTATTACTATCGTGAATTCCCACTCTACCTGTACACTGTTAAATGTTAAGTAAATTGAACGTTTAGAAATTCCACACATGTTGCGCTAGCTACTGATACTTTTTTGCGTATGGCTTTCCCCCTATATATCACGAACATCCGTAGCGTATTTAACTGTGAACAATGAACAGTATACCTATTTAATAGAAATAAAAAATAATTAAATCACTTGAATACTTTAACTTTATTCCAATAATTTTTCATATTACAACTGATACATTTTAATCTAATTTTTCATTGCTTACTCATTTCTCATAATCCATCACTATTTCATTGTTTTCACTACCACAGAGAAAAGCACATCCAAGCAAGTCACTAAAATCCTGAGCAACGGCTGTACACTCTTCGAAACATTTTTCTTCCTGAGCTTCAGAATCAGATGGAGGAGCATCTACCTCGTCCACATGTCGTTTTCCTGAAAATAATTGTTAAAACTACTTTTTTGAAACATAGAACTTACGGCAGTCCACTAAAACGGCAGAGAATACGGCCAACGCAACAATACCTATAAACAAGCGCATTTTGAGTTATAATTTTTACTGTGATTTTTTGTATTTATACCCAAGCTTATTAACAAATTAAATGGATAAGGATAACTTATCAATAAAGTTGAATAATTATAGTAATTTGAATGCGATTTATCTTATTTTCTATTTACTCCTAAACATATTTCATGTCGGGTTTATAGTAAACCGCAATTATATAATTATTTTCCGGAAATCATTCTTTATCAATGATTGGATAACCATTTTCAGGAATTTTATGATTTATTAAATTGTTCAAAATAATTTAATTTAGCAACAAATGAAAACCTTTTGTTACTAATGATGAAATAGAGACCCTATATAGAATGATTTAAGAGATTTACTAAATAACCTATTAGGAATATGCTATTAATGGGTATTATTGCCATAATAGAAATCCTAAATGATTGAAAAAAAATAAGAACTGTTCTAGAAGTACGCAAGGTGTCACTCCTACCAAGAATAAGTTTGCTTTCCAAACAGTTTTCAAACGTATGATTATAAATGGGATAAGTGCCTCCCAAAATGCAACAAGCGACTTCAACACAAAAAAATAATCAAGTATAATACTGATCCTGATTTTTTAAAGAATCTATAAAATAATCTACATGAACCCGATTAAAACTATCAATTTACATCTGGATTTTTAAATGTTACATTTCCGTTTTTAAAAAAAGTGGAGAGTAGCACGCCTGTCCCATTCAATAAGGGAAGTTAACAGATTTTATAAATTATAAAATTTAGTGACAAGCAAATTTTACAAAGATCCCCGACAAAAAACCTCTAAAAAGTAAAAAACTTTCTTGAATCATAGAATATAGAACCAAAAAACAATCTCGATTAAGTCACCTCTCAAACAAAATAAATTAAATCAAAAGCGGTTCATGCGTTTGAGAGCTACGATGCCACAGACAGCTCCGAGAGGGTACCCAAAAAGAACCGTAATTATTTTTTAAAGGCCATATATTTCAATTTTTTTACATAACCACCTTATCTCTTTCTAACTACTCTCCATTACACTTGATATATTTGTCCCAGCGGTCTTTCCACTGTTCCAAACATTTTGTACTCTTCTTCGGTAGCATCTGTCAGCTCTTCCCTCGTGTTTTTCTTGACATCACCAATGTTGTCGAATCTGAGTCCTTTATGCCCCTTTTCATGCATGGAAATAAGAAAAAATCACACGGTCCCAGGTGAGGTGAGTAAGGTGCGTGGGGCAGCGGAGCTATGTTATTTTTTTCCAAAAACCGTTTATCAGGTGTGGCTGTGTGTGCAGGGGCGTTATCATGGTAGAAACCCTGAATGAACCACTCCCTTCACATCAAAAAGCAAATAACCATTGTATTGATGTTTGATTGAACATGACGTCTTACTTTAGACGGGGTGACAATAACGTGTTCCATTGGCTTGATTGTTGCTTTGTTTTGGGTCATAACGATAGCAGCACGATTCATCACCAGTAATGACGCTCGGCAGGAAATCTGGATCAGTTTCAAGCTGCTCTTTCAAAGCACGGCATGTTTCAACTCGGCGGTCTTCTTTAACGTCAGTCAGAAACCGAAGCACAAACTCGGTAGTGACCCTTTTCATTCCCAAATATTCAGTTAAAATTCGCTGAACTGAGTTCCAAGAATACCCCACTAATCTCTGACATTTGAACTGTGGTCGGTCGACGGTCTGTGAGCACAATTTGTTTAACGTTCACCACATCAACAGACCATTTTTAAACCGAGCGATCCACAACTGCACTTGAGTTTTCCCATAGGATAGTCTTTGTAAGCTATTTTCAATATTAAAACAGTTTCAGCGACGTTCTTACCTAGCAGGAAGAAAAATTTTACAGTCGTACGTTGTTCAATCTGACTTGCTAGCATGAAAAACGAAAAGAGCCTAAAATAGCACTAGCAAAAACTATCACTACAGACGAACAGAACAAACCAGTTCAACCAACCAGGTGGCAACGAACTGGTATTGAGTTGCGCTACACATACCTAGCGGAAACAAATTCATACTGCACAAGCCCCACCTAGAGCAGAGCTATTCTTGTCAAGGGTCAAAAATATACTCTGAAAAATTGTTAAAATATACAGATATTTGCAGTGGAATATCACACGACCTTCTAACCTACAAAGTGGAAGTAGGAAATAAAATAATAGTAATCCTTTAGGATAATTATGCAACCTCTTTTTTAACGCCATCGTAACGAAAATAGGCAACGTTGTAAAAAAAACAATAATCTATGTCAGATAAAAATCTACAATTTTTTGTCGGATAGAGCTTAATATACACCTAGATACTAACTCGAAAACTCCAGAGCCGCCCGCTTCTATAAGAATATCGATGATACAGTATAAGCATTTTCAATCCTATTTAAATAATTTTTACTGGATTTTAGCTACGTACGTATTAAAATAATAAAGTTATGTGCTATTAAATTACCTTTATGTATGTGTTCACGCGCACACGCACACTCACGTACACGCACACGCACACACACACACACACGCACACGAACACTCACAATCACACGCACACGCACACGCACACGCACGCCCACGCGCAGGCACACGCACACACACTCACGCACACGCACACGCACACGCACACGCACACGCACACGCACACGCACACGCACACGCACACGCACACGCACACGCACAGGCACACGCACACGCACACGCACACGCACACGCACAGGCACACGCACACGCACACGCACATACACACACACACACACACACACACACACAAGCTGTGACGGTTCTCACATTGGGGATCGTTTTGTAACAGGTGAGTTACCTGCGACTATTACCTTGCTTGCACATACCTGGCTACAAAAAATAATATTTTGGTTCTTTTTCAATCTTTTATAATTTTAAAATCATTGAGTAAAAAGTTTACATTGTTTTTATGAAAATGTGAAATGATTCCATTTTAACCAAGTGGTTTTAATTTGTAAAGGTAACGTTCATCAACTAAACTTTACTGTTGTTATCATCACATTTTTGTTTGTTTAAAACTATAAATAAACTTTAATAATTACTCAACAAATTCCTTTTTCCTTTTATCGGGACGCTCCAGCTAGCTTAATAATGTAACAAATGGTTAGTATTATCATTCATCAAAATTATCCTCAATCCGATTTTATTAATTACCTGTACTTTGCAATTAATTGAACTTGCTTTCTTCAGTATTCACATATTCAGTGTTTGTATAAGCTTTTTAATATTTGTAACAGTCAATAAGAAAAATGAATCAAAAGTGATAACATTTAATTAAGCCAAATTCTAAATGCAGACTGTTTTGTTTAAAGTGTTAGTTTTTTTTAATAGTAACATGCAAAAACAATCCTATAAAAATGATGAGCGAGGTATATTTTCGTTCAGAATTTGAATTTAAACATAAATTTAAAAATAAATAAAACTCAAAGTTCCGTTTATTTACACTATAAATAAATCTTACTTGTTATCACTTCGTTCGAGCTAGTGACATAATGCTTGCGTTTCTTTGGTAGTTGAAGAGGCCTCGTTTAAGTTGATGACTTTCTCTGTCGCCAAGCTGGAACCGCTCTCCTTTGTTTTCTCTATATTTTCTTATAACTTTGTTATAGATGAATACGCTTCTAATTTTCTTCCCACAATTTAATAGTTTTTGTAAATAATTGCTTGATATATTTACACTATCCAGTTTTTACTTAATTGTTCAATTTTAATTACAAACGGCGGGCACAACAAACTGCAAGCAAGCTACGAACGGCTATGCTCTTAATAATCAATGTTTTTGGTCATTATACTTTATACATCGATCTGTTATACTGGATCAATTGTCTTATGTTATAGTTATCACTCGCTATCGAAATATCAACTGGGAATACTTTCAATACACACTTAAATCGCGATTGTAAATTATTACGCAATCTTTTTATTATCACCAACTTGATAACATTTACACTTTAGTTCGTTTTAACTTTTACTAGCATTAATAAGAAAATATCACTTATATTGCCTTAACACAATACTAATTGAATTTTGTTGTAATTTCACAATTTTGATGGCAGCATAGCTTAAGCTGTAGCAGTCGCTTTTCAACTATTTTGTTACCTTCAACCAACTCTGATCGGTTACTTACTGCGACCGACTAACAAATACGTCGTTAAGACAGCTCTCCACTTGCTCCCTTTTACAGAACAGTCATGACCCGCAAATTACCGCGTATATTTAAAAGCTTTCCAATTTAATATGTCTCGTCGAAATAAACTCAAGCTTTTCATTTTAAGATTAATCACATATACACACAAATAACCAATAACCATTTAATGTCATTTAACAGCGCGAAATTAGAATTTTTAATGTCTCCATTACAACTCACACACACATACACATATACACACACGCGCGCGCGCGCGCGGTTTATTGGGGGCTGTTTTTGATTAGTATCAAATATTTCTGAAACAGCTGTATATTTCAAATGTATAAGACTAGCAATATATACATTAATCATATAAACTGGTTATTTTCTATGCAATTTTTTGATACGACGACATATTTTTTAAAGAAATCTAACTTCTTTACAGTTTCTTAATATACAGGGTGTCAAACACTTAAGCTGTATTATGGGTATTTTTACCGAGGCGGGCGACTTTGGTATTTTTTTTAGTTAGTATACACCTGGTGGTGAATATTGGGATGCACCATAGGAAATCCAATGGAAAACCATAAACTCTCTAATTCCTGCTTCCCTAATTAATTTAGGTAAAAACCCTACAAGAACTTTTCTTTAAAAAATTGAATTCTCTATCAGATGAAACTATTAAAAATATTTGCAGCTTACGTTAATTTCAAAAATTGCAAAAACTGTGTACCACTTCTGCACATCACCAGGGCAGCAATGAAATGTCAGGATGATGTTACCTTTCAAAATTATTATAAATATTGTCATGTTATCACTCTATTAGTCATGACAATAGACTTAACAAATGTCGCACACCGCTTCAGAAAGAATAGAAATTGTAAAAATGTTTAAGTAAGTGCCTCATTTAGGGCGAAATGCCCGAACCGTCCGACTCCAAGCCATACTGCAATTGGAAGAATTATTAACAAATTTGAAAATAGTAGAACGACGCTTCCTATGTGTAAATGCGCCAAAAAGTATGAAGCCAATATTCATAGCAATATGTTCGAAAATGAAAATACTACAAATGTATTAACTGCAGTTGAAAATTCTGGTATAAGTTCTCGAGAAATTGCGAACCTGTTTTCCATTCGTACAACCTTCAGTGTCATCAGTTGCTAGAGGGGGATTTTGTGAGAAGTGAAAATTTTAAAGAGCATTTGTTTTACGGATGAGTGTACGTTTACGTTAAATAATGAACTAATGGTCCATAAATATAGGATTTGGTCAACAAAGAGACCTGAAATTGTTGATGAAATCCGATCTCAATGTCGTCAAAAAATTAATTTTTTTGGGTAGGAATATTCGGACAACATATTATTCGACCACTTTTTTTATCACAAACATCTAAGCGCGTGCAGGTTTTTACCGACTCTAGCAGAACTAGCTTCTGAGGAAGAAGAAATTTGGTTTTAAGTGGATGGTTTCCCTGCTCACAACAGCCTAGAAATTAAAGACTCTGTTAACAATTGTTTTAGTAACTGTGTAATCGAACCAAATTGTGCAAGATCTGTAGATCTTGCCCCAAATCACTATCATCTCTGGAGATCAGTGGAGAGGGGATGTCTATTAGGGCAATTTAGTTTTTGTCAAATATTTCTAGAACAGCTACATATTTCATAGATATAAAAATACCTAGATATAGACGTTAAACATATCGATTAATTATTTTCACTTGTAATCTCCCAAGTGCTTGGATTATTTCCGATAATTAATTCAAGCACGTGGGGATTTAGTAAGAAAATATCCCAAGAATATTTGTTGCTATTGACGACGGGATATTTTCTATGCAATTTTTTGATATAACGCGTAAATTAGCAGCAAAAAAATTCCTAGGGCAGAATTTAAGTGTTAGTTAAATATTTTTGAATATCTGAATAACGATTAATTTTTTAAGAAAAAGTGTAAAAGTATTCTTCAAAAAAAAAAAAAAAATTTTACATAAATTTTCTTTATAAAGTTTTTTAATGTAAAGCGAAATAAATGTAAAAATTAAATAAATATGATTGAAAATGCTGAAGCTGTATTATCGATGTGGAATTTTTTTACGTTAACAAGCATTTATGAAGTTTTGGACGTCATTCCGCCATAGATTATTGTTTTTGTTTTTACAATGTCGCCTGTTTTCGTTATGTACGTATAAAAAGGTTTTTTTTTAATTTAATAAGTCAGCATCTAGATGTCTATTAATCTCTGTCTGTCATGAAGTTTTAAACGCCTGTTTGACATAGACTATTGTTTTTGCTTTTAGAACGTTGCCTATTTTCGTAAACAACTTCTTGTGAAAGAAGGTTACATAATTATCCTTAAGAAATATTTTTTTCTGTGACGGGATAACACCGATGTAATATGTGTGTTATATATATATATATATATATATATATATATATATATATATATATATATATATATATATATATCATACATACAGTGCGTTCAATATAATTGGACGCACTCAATAACTCTTTTGTATTGCGTTTCACAAGAAAGTGTTTAAATAGTTTTTTATTCATTTACGAATACTCTATTAAGTGCTTGGTTTAGATAATTTTTAAGCTTCCGGTTTGACCGGAAGCGCACATAATTTTATTTTTTTAAACCACACTGTATACCTATATATTTTTGCATTTTTGCATTGCCTATTTTTTTCTCAATACATACGTATAAAATTCTTATAGGGTTTTATAACACAAAATTAGAGAAAAATGCCATCGAAAGTTTTTCAATTTTATTATATGGTTAGAAAAATTAAACAAAATCAGTTATAATTAGCGAATAAATTGTTTAAAGTTGCCTGAGTTCATGGTTAGTTGCTTTTTTGATTTGCTGCGTAGTTAAATTAACACATGCAGTTCTAATTTAAGTCTATAACATATAAAGGTGGATCGGCATACACCACTGTTTTTAAATGACCCCACAAGAAAAAGTCTAACGGTGTAAGATCCGGTGATCTCGCAGGCCATTCTACCGGGCCGTTAGTTCCTATCCATCGTTCATTGAACGTTTGGTTAAGATATTCTTTTACTATCAACGCGTTGTGAGCTGGAGCTCCATCTTGCTGGAAATACAATTGTTGTCGCAGAAGCACGTTATCTAAAAATTCAAGATACCTATTGACGTTTAGATTACCATCATAGAAATAAGGCCCTAGTAATTGGTTTCCAATTAAACCGCACCAAACGTTAGTACCCCATACGGTTTGATGGTTAGTTTCCATTCACCAATGGGGATTTTCATCAGACCAATAACGATTGTTTTGTTTATTAATAACTCCATTACTTGTAAACTTGGATTCATCTGTCCATAAAATATGATCTAAAAATAATGGATTGTGATCACATTGCTCAACTATCCATGCAATCAAAGTTAATCTCCGATCAGAGTCTTGAGGCCGCAAGTGTTGAACCAAATCGACTTTATACGGCAGCATTTTGAATGTTTTTAATGTCCTGTGAATTGAGTCAACTGATACACCTACTTCTTGCGCTACATGCCTAGTAGATGACCGTGGATTTACTCTAAAATAACCCAATATTTGTTCTTCAATATCTTCGGTCAAAACATTTCTTTGTTGTTCTAAATTCTGATAATTTACTCCTGGTAATGCTCCACGCATTCTAAGCGATTGTTCAATTTTTCGTATGTAACTTTCGGAAGGATGGTATCTATTGGGATATCTTTGTGCGTGTAATTCTACCGCTCGTCGAGAATTACGTTTACATTCACCGAAAATTAACAACAGGTCAACTTTCTCACTGTTATTCGTTTTAAACAATTATTTCGATTGAAATCAAATTAAACTTTTATCTGATTGTCAATTGCAATAAACGAAAAAACAATTGCGATGCGATTTTGTTGACGTACGCTGCCTACGGTTTTGTTTGATTCTTCTAATCGTATAATAAAATTGAAAAACTTTCGATGGCATTTTTCTCTAATTTTTTTTTATAAAACCCTATAAGAATTTTATACGTATGTATTGAGAAAAAAATAAGCAATGCAAAAATATATATACAGTGTGATTTAAAAAAATAAAATTATGTGCGCTTCCGGTCAAACCGGAAGTTAAAAAAATTATCTAAACCAAGCACTTAATAGAGTATTTGTAAATGAATAAAAAACTATTTAAACACTTTCTTGTGAAACGCAATACAAAAGAGTTATTGAGTGCGTCCGATTATATTGAACGCACAGGTCCAAACAGGTCTAATAACGGTTTTATAAATTAACAATTTATTTTCAAGACTGAATTTTCGACCTAAGAGCCAGTAAAGTTTTTTGAATTTAATGCCCATTTCTTGCCTCTTCTTGGATGTGCACTTTTCAAGTAAGTCGTTAGCCTAGGTGCATTCCTACACATTTTACTTGTCTGAATTGTGTAATTTTAATATCGTTTATTAATACCGGTGAGCATAGTTGTCGCCTAAGCGTAAATGTTACTTGCACGGACTTATTGTTCGCACTGTGGGTAGATCAGCGCTGTATATCAGATACAGGAGTGGTCCAAGGACACTACCTTGTGGGACACCAGAATTTATAGATTTGATTTCCGAAAGTTCTCTACCACTTCTTACTTGAAAATGACGATCTGCCAGATAGGATTTAAGGATGAGAAAATATTAATGTGGAAAGGAAGTTTTAATTTTAAACAGTAGTTTTTGATGCCAGACACTATCAAAAGCCTGCCTGACATCAAGGAAAACCGCACAGCAATATTCTTTGTCTTCAAATCATTTATTTATGACATCGACTGGACGGTGACATTGTGAGTGCTGGAGTGCTCCTTTCTAAAACCAAACTGATGTTGAGGAATAACATATACAAGGAAGGTATCTACACTAATTCTTTTAACTATTAATTTTTCCAAGAGTTTTGATAATATTGGAAGTAGACTTATCGGTCTGTATGAAGCAGGTTTGTTAGGTGCTTTTCCTAGTTTTAATATCATTAAAATGTGTGAGAACTTTAGTTGACTAGGCCAACATGTTAGGCGGAGTATGGAGTTGAATAGTATAGTTATCAGTGTTATACCTTTCCTAGGGAGTTCTTTTAGTACCCTCGCTGTTAAAAATGTTCATATCCGGATATTTCTTGCTATTTAGATATTTTATCTGAGTTTGTATTTCCGCGGGTGAGAAGTCTCGGATTGATGGAGATAATTGCAAGGGCGCAGTTGAGTATTCTTCCACTTCTTCATCATGTTCATTTGTGTGAGCGTTGAAAGTATCCGCTAGATGTTGAGCTAATACATTCGATTTTTCTAGATCTAACCTAGCCCATTGCCCTGTTTGACTTCGTATAGGAGGATTTGGGATCTGAGGTCCTTTAAAGCTTCATTACGAACGTCCCGTAATTTCTTTCTCAGCTGGTTACGTAGGCGGTTGTAAATTGTCCTGTCTTGTATATTATGTGTATGTTGCAAGCCCGTGCACTTGGTTTCTGGGCTATTAAATTTTTGATGTCTAGTGAACTATTTACTGTCTGTCGCTGTCTGCAATATGTTGATGGGGTAGAATACCAGCCTGTTTCTTGAATTGTTGTTATTAAATGATTTGCTACGCTTTCCAGTTCTTCCGGTTCTTTCAGTCTGATTTTAATTTGTTATTAATAAAATTCCGAAATTATTCCCAACCTGTATCTTTATTACACATTTTTGGATAAGATTCTCTGAATATAACGGTTGTACTAACAAATTACTGTATTAAAGATTCCTTTGAATTCAAAAAGTTCAGCCATAGTGTTAAAATTTCAAACGCTATAAATTAATCTCATTAGATGTGTCCTCGCTATATACCAACATTCCAGTAGAATTAATCATATAATAATAATAATATTTATTCAATCGTTAGACCACAAAGTGGAATAGATTAAGTGAAAATATACGTACTATACATAAAACTAAATTTAAGTAAGGTCATTAGTTAACATCTAAGTATATACAGACAATGTACTACAATAATAGATAATATAGGATAATAAATATTAATAAATAAATATAAACGTAAATACAATGTGTATAAAACAAAATAATTCAAATAATGTGGCAACTAGGACTAGAGGTTATTGTTTTTGTTTCTGCAGCAGTAAAAAATTACTCCACATTATATATGTAATGTTGCATTAAAAGTGACTTTATATTACCGTTAAATTGCATGAGAGAGCCACATTGCTTTAAGGATTGAGGTAAATAATTGTAAAGCTTTACACCAAACCAGGAAGGAGCTTTTGTAGTCATATTGGTTTTATTGACAGGATTACGATAGTCATTCTTTTTCCTTGTATTGTGTACATGAAAATCTGAGTTTTTTAAACTGGTATTGGTTCTTATAGACAAAGCATAGAAGCTCCAGAATGTATAAGCTTGGTAATGGCAATATATTATATTTTGTAAAATAAGGTCTGCAAGATTCCTACTTTTATACCGGCCATGGTTCGAATTACCATTTTTGGTTTAGAAATACTTCTTGCGCTAATATTGATAATCCCCAAAACAAATACCATACAACAACTTTGAATGAACTTGACCATAGTAGAAGGAAATTATAACATGGAATGGAACTACATACTTTAAGGATCTGATTTGAAAGCAAGAACTATTAATTTTTTTATCAAAGTAGAGCAATGTGTTTTCCTATTTAAAGATTCATCGAGTTGAAGACCGAGAAATTTTACTGCTGGTTGTTGTAATACATCTGTATTATTTATACTAAGTCCATTACTTAAAATATGTTTATTGAAAGACATAAGACTTGTTTTGAAAAGTTTATGTATAGCTTATTTTCTATAAACCACTCATTTAGGTCCTCTAACAGTGCATTTGCCTTAGATATCAAATCGTCTGGCTTTGTACTAGATATTAGAGCAGGTGTATCATCAGCATAAAGATATAGCGAATAGTTTAAGAAATCAACTATATCATTAATAAAAAGCAAAAAGAGTTGGACATAGTATGGAACCTTGGGAACCCCTACTGTAACAGGCAAAATGGACGAGTGGCAGTGATTAATGACGTGGTTGGGTGATTTATAAGTCACTCTTACAAACTGGGATCTTAGTGAAAGGTAAGATTGAAACCATTTGGCGACGGTGCCCCTTATACCATACCATTCTAATTTCTTTAACAATAATGAATGATTGACGCAATCAAAAGCTTTAATTAGATCGCAGTAAATTCCAACAACAAACTTTTTCTCATCTAGAGCTTCCACTATTTCATGGACGAAAGAGTGTAAAGCAGTAATGGTTGACTGTTTCTTTCAAAAACCATACTGTCTATCAGTGATAATGCTATTCAATTCTAAATGACGCAGAAGTCTTGATAGCATTGCATATTCAAAAATTTTGAAAATGAAGAGTTAAGTGATATTGGGCGGAAACTATAAACTTCGCTGACTACCTTTTTGTGCACCGGAATGACTAGGGCACATTATAGTAGTGTAGGAAACACACCGTGTTAAAATGACAGATTAATTAGTTTAGTGATAGGGCTAACAATCGCTAAGTGAACTTATAACTTGTAACTACACTTGTAACTACACTTACAATTGGAATAAACTCAAAGCACACACAAATTTAGAAGTAACTGATTTTATAGAGACAATGAGATTGGAATCACCAATCTCGTCACGTTCAACTACCATACTTAATACACTTAACAGTTTTCATAAAAAATTCAGTTCACCATAGAAAACAAATTAACAACAAAATAAACTTCCTAGACCTAACACTAATTCACGATAATAACATCAAAACAAAATGGTTCACTACAGACACCAGGTCAGGACGATACATAAACTTCAACTGAAATCATCCTAATTCACATAAAAATAGTGCTATTATCGTATTAGTTGATAGAGCTTTAAAACAAGTCCTGAATACAGCCCAAATGTCCTAAACAAAATAAGAATGACACTAATACATAATAGTTAGCCATTACATAAAATTAATTCATTAATCAAACAACGAACCCAAGAGTTATGCAATCACCAAATAAATAGCAACCAAATAACTGATGAAAACACTGCCATATATAAAACATCTTTCAGAAAAACTTAACTCTATATTAAATAAACATAACATCAAGGTTAGCCATAAAAGCCACAATACTACAAAATTCATTTATATAGAAAACTAAAACCAAACAATTTTAACAAAGAAAGCTAACGTTGTTTATCAAATTCCATGTAGTAATTGCAACAAATCATATATTAGTAGTATGCAATAGATTAAATGGTCATAAATACACAAAAAACTGTACAACAGCTCTCAGAAAACATGATTACAATAAAACAAAAATTTTAGAACAAGAATTACATGATCAAAAACGCATTATTAAAGAATCAAACATAAGTAGTAACAAAAAATATACAGTGAATCACAAAACAGACATTGAACAATGCAGTAAAATTTATAATAATCTATTGAGTTTCATAAAATCAAGCAATTAAACCAATTATAACTGATCACAGGCATTTCCAATATAACTTTAAAAATATGTCGTTAAATATATACCTAAATACGTTATAATTAGAGTTAATTTCAATAGTTTTTAATATGCCGTTAATTTGTTGCTTTTTACATATACCGTTTTCATAATATTATTAACAAACAAAATATTTTAAATCTGTAGTTCTCATATTTTATATATCACACAGCTCAGGTACGTACACTATCAATTAGTATTTCAATTTATTCTTATTATTGTAGTTCACAATAAAATTTTGAATAATGCTGTAAATCCTAACTGAACAATTCATTCCCAGAAATAATTTTACATATTGTTAAATAAATAAGGTTCAAGAAAATAAATACATTTAAATGACTTATATATATATATATATATATATATATATATATATATATATATATATATATTTTGAATGACGTCTCTAATTCTTGCCTTCATATCATCATCTACAGTCGTTGGAGGAGTTTGATAGACTTTTCTTTAATCAAACCCCAAAGAAAAGTTCCAGCTTTGTCAAATCAGGCGATCTTGCAGGCCAGGAGATCGGCCCTCCTCTTCCAATCCATTTGTTTTGAAACTGGATATTTAAATAATTTCTAACGTATCTGCTAAAATGCGGAGGAGCGCCATCTAATTCAGGCACATTTCTCTAAGGGTTTGTGAAGGTAAATCTTCAGTAAAAGTTTCAAATTCGTTTCGCAAGAAGTTTAAAATGAATCTCCATTGACCGTGTTTTCAAAAAATATAATCCTATAATTCTTTCCCCAATAATTCCGGCCCAAACATTAAGTGACCAGCGGTGTTGGTGATCAACAGGAATTATAAATCTGGGATTCTCAGTATCGTAATAATGGAAATTATGTCTATTAACGTATCCATTTTGTGGAAAGTAGCTTCATCAGTAAATAAGATCGTACTAAAATAGTTGGGTTTTTCTAAATTGTTATTTATGGCCCAATTGCAAAAGTTTAATCTATTAACGAAGTCCTCCTCGTCTAATTATTGTGCAGGTATGGATGATGTTTATATTTTTTATAATTCTATTCACTGATGTTTTTGAAACTCCAACTTCTAATTCCAATTGTCGGCAAGAAACGTGAGGATTTTCAATCACGGATTGAAGAACTAAATGTTCATTACCTTCGTTAATTGCGGTTCTTTCTCGTTCTAAATTGTCTTCGTAACGAATACTGCCTGTTTGCTCGAAACGTTCTTTCAATATTGCAAATGCTGAAACTTGCGGGTGTCTTGCATTTGGAAATTTTTCTTATAAATTCGATGATCTAAAAGACAATTTTTACAGTTTTCACTAAGGACGTTCTTCTTTCGAAAAATTCATTTTGTAATTTAGGAAGTAAGTTTACAATACTACACAAATATTAGCACTGTTTGACAAGTTTAATTTCTTCATTTGTTTTCGTTCATCTTTTGTTTTACTATCTTTTGATTAAATTGTTTAATTTTACGATAATCGTTTAAAAACATTTCAAATATCTCTTACAAATGGTGGTTTCATACAATAATTATTATAATTACAATTTATGTATTTCAGTTAATATTTTTAGTTTCTTATGTATCCACAGCTTGCTTTGATCGACTTATATTACTCTTCATCAGTGTTATCAACGAAAAAATTGAACAAACTTAAATATCTCCGAAACTATGAGAGATAGGTATAGAACATATTTAATAAAAATTAAAGCCGACTAATAGACGAGGACATGGCGTTAAAAATATAGGATGTGCTATTTAAAAAATGAAGATATAGCATTTTCAAATTTACGTTGTTGAATTAATTTTTGTGATCACCCGAATATTCAACGACTTCATTTTTGCTAGCAATAAAATGATGGTCACATTAATCATTTATTATCATTTTAAGTGTTTGTATTTCAGTTAATGTTTTTAGTTTCTTATGTATTCATAGCTAGCTTTGACCGACTAATTTTACTTTTCTTCAGTGTTACCAACGAAAAAAATGAACAAACTTAAATATCTCCGAAACTATTAGAGATAGGTATAGAACGTATTTAACAGAAATGAAAGCCGACTAAGGTATTAAAAAAATTTAGGGTGTGCCATTTAAAAAAATTAAGATATAGCATTTTCAAATTTATGTTATTGAATTAATTTTGTGATCACTCTGTATATTGAAATCATATTTTGACAATAGATTAAAGTAAGCTCATGTATGAATAAATTTTATACCAAAGATTATTTTTTTATCTTTACAAATAACTGAGATACGCATACTTGAATTACTACATAAAAATGTCAGTTTTCAGTTAACTTTGCAAATATCTCAAAAACTGTAAGATTTAGCTTGTAAGTAATTCTTACTAAAAAGATGTAAAATTATAAGGAGAATCGAAAAATAAAATAAAATAGACAACTTTCGTATTTCATATATATATATATATATATATATATATATATATATATATATATATATATATATATATATATATATATATATATACAGGTGTCCGGAAAAGATGCGCAAAAATTTAGATGCTGATTCTACACGAAAATGAGTGTGACAAGTTCCTATAACACTTTTTCGAAAACTCAAAAATAACGGAATAATTTTTTGTAATAACTTTTTATTGGTAATCCGTTGTCTTCAAATTTGGTACACTTCTTACTTGTGATTTTTTGTATTATCGTTCAAAAGTTGACATTTGTCCCTCATTGCTAAGGGATGAACTCAACCTTCCCATCCACTTAATAACCTATAACTTTTTGGTTTTTCGGTTTTTGTTGTGTACAGTTTCAAAAATAAAGGCGCTTAAAATTACGCAAAAAGGTTTACTTGTTACATCTCTCTAAAATAAGCCGTTTTCAGAAATCTACTTTTAAAATTGTCTTACGCTTTGAACAATACCGCACATTAAATTATTTTCAACGTTTTAACACTTTTTTTTATAAAGACTCAAAATTTGACCTTCATCCTTTAATGTTTAAAGCTGGATACTCACGTGGACGAATCTCGCGACTTTTGGTATCACGTGATGTGACGTGTTTTAAATAGACCGATCATGTGACAACTGTCAAAAGTCAAAATTTGCATATGCATATCACGTAATTCATAACTCGTAAAATTACAATTGAGGTATGCACTAAGTATACCTTTTTTGGGTGTTTTTATATGCTCTTTTGTCTCATGCACTAAAACTGATACAAAATCCAAAATAACGGATCTACAGGGTGAGTTCAAACATTTTATTACTGACAAAACATTTTAACACTCATTCTTACACTTTACAATGTGTCAAAATTGCTTTTACATGTGTCCTCGTTGCCATAGAAACCACATCACTTGTTTCCACAGCACGCCGTGTTAAAACGTTGAAAATAATTTAACGTGCGTTATTGTTCACAGCGTGCAAGACAATTTTCAAAGCAGGTTTTCTCGAAAACGGCTTATTTTAGAGAGATGTAACAAGTAAACCTTTTTTGCGTAATTTTAAACGCCCTTTTATTTTTTGCAACTGTACACAACAAAAACTGAAAAACCAAAAAGTTATCGGTTATTAAGTAGATGGAAAGGTTGAGTTCATCCCCTTAGCAATAAGGGACAAATGTCAACTTTTGACCAATAATACAAAAGATCATAAGTAATAAGTGTACCAAATTTTAAAACAACCGGGTTACCAACAAAAAAGTTATTAAAAAATTATTTTTTAAATCTAACTTTGACGCCCTGTAGATCCGTTATTTTTGAGTTTTCGAAAAAGTGTTATAGGAACTTATCACACTCATTTTCATGTAGAATCACAACTAAATTTTCTGCGCATCTTTTCCGGACACCTGTACATATATATATATATATATATATATATATATATATATATATATATATATATATATATATATATATATATATATATATATATATTACAAAAAGTTGGGCTAGCTATACGTTTTTGGATTTTATGGACAATTTTGAAAAAAAAACAAGGATAACTTTTTCGATTTCGGCTTCATTTAGCCTAACCGCCATTCTGTATTTTTTTAAATAAAATTATGTGTTGTTTTTAAGATATTTTCATAAAAATTGGTACACGGATGTATCTTACAAAGACGCAACATAGAAAATATTCATTTACGTAATTTAATTTTTTCAAAATGGCGGCCATGTCAATTTTTAACGTGGAATTACGAAAAATCGTAGCCCAAATGAAAATTTTAGAAGAGACTAAATAATTTCGAAATTAATGTATCTTTCTAGTGACGCCTTGTTTGTTGCAATCGGTTAAGAAATAAGGAAGAATTTAGTTTTCACGTTACGCGTTACTAGTTAATCGCGGTGCAGTAATTCAAACAACAAGTAGGCGGCAAGCTTTGTTCGCACAAGAAAGGACGTAGTCGACAAATAAATAAATACAATAGCGTAAATAGCATAATTAAATAAATACAACTGTCACTGCAACAATCAATTTATTTACAAAGGAAAATAAAATTACCTTTTCAGGCTAAATTTATGTTTTACTAATTAAAAGAACAACTATAAAACTTTCACAACAAAGTTAGCGATCGGGACTCAGCTAGGTCGCTATTACTGATTTATTTGAAATTTATCTAAGTAAGGTTAGTAAGGCATTTAGTATAAACACATTCAATGTCACTTTATTAAAATTCCGGTATACTGTTATCTAACCTGCTACATTTTCAATACAATGCCGCAACAATGAAAACATCAGATAATAATTAACGAACAGCTCTTAAATGTAAACGAAACAAACGCATTACTACCAGTGACAGTTCCGTGTTGACTTTTATCTTTAGGGACATTTAAAATCCCTGGTCTACGCAACTCCGGTTGCCAATGTTGGAGAGCTGAGACAGCGGATTGAGCATGGAATGAGATGAATCAGGATACGCCAGGACTGTTACAACGAGTTAGGGAATCCATGTTACGTCGACTGCGGCAATGTGTTTTTAGCAACGGTGGTCACTTTGAACACTTAATATGAGCAATTTGTTGACCAAAATATTTATTGGATTTGCTTTATGAGAATTGTTGTATTTATTTATTTATTTATGCATTTATTATTATTTATGCTATTGTATTTATTTATTTGGCGACCACGTCCTTTCTTGTGCGGACAAAGCCTGCCGCCTAATTTTTGTTTGAATTACACGCGCACCGCGATTAACTAGTAACGCGCAACGTGAAAACTACAATCTTCCTTATTTCTTAACCGATTTCAACAAACACTAGAAAGATACATTGATTTCAAATTATTTAGTCTCTTCTAAAATTTTCATCTGGGCTACGGTTTTTCGTAATTCCACGTTAAAGAATTGACATGGCCACCATTTTGAAAAAATTAAATTACGTTAATGAATATTTTTCCGATGTTGTGTCTTTGTAAGATACATCCGTGTACCAATTTTATGAAAATATCTTAAAAACAACACAGATATAATTTTATTTAGAAAAATACAAAATGGCGTTAGGCTAAATGAATTCGAAATCGAAAAAGTTATTCTTGATTTTTTTCAAAATTGTCCATAAAATCCAAAAACGTATAGCCAGACCAACTTTTGTAACACTGTATATATATATATATATATATATATATATATATATATATATATATATATATATATATATATATATATATATTATATATATATATATATATATATATGATACTAGTACAGTGACTCTACTACTGTACTACTTACTACATAAACCAATAACTTAGTATTTCTTTCTTATTCAGAACTGTAAGTGCATGTTCTTGGGATTTTCTGAATAAGACACTTTTAAACAGTAATGTAAAATTTAATAGATTTCTAAATAGTTTTTGTGATGCTTTATAAATAGCGTTTCCAAAAAGCTTGTTGAAAGAGTGTAACCGAGATAATAATATTAAATGGTTTAATAATGAATTGAGTGATTAGAAATTTATCACTTAATTAATGAGTTGAATGAAAGATATAAATCTCAAACCGCTTCTTAATCTCAAGTGGCGGTTGCGCAACAAGTACAAGAACCTAATTAAAAAGGCAAAAGTGACGGCCAATAGGCTGTTATTAAGATTTGCTCTAATCCTGTAAAAACTATGTGAAGTATTGTTAACTCATTAGGAACACTTAATCAAAACTTAAACATACTATTTCCGCTGAAGATTTCAACACTTATTTTGCTAATTTGTGTAATGCAGGTAGCGATACTGTACAGGGTGAGCGAAATTCGATGTCTCAGCTTAAGAAAAGAAAACACGCTAGAAAAAATCTGAAAAGAGGTTCTTAAATGGGATTGAGTAAGGTTCATTTTAAGTCAAAATTGCATATTTTTTCATATTTGGAAATTGAAGTAATGACGTCATCAAAATTTTTCTCTGAAATTTTCTGATCAAAAGTTTCATCTGCCAATAATTAAATATTATTTATTAATTTAGTATTACAAAACACATAATATGTAACTACCACGGTGCGATCATTGTTGTTTGATCGTGTCGTTCCTAGAACATAGTACTGTTCCGCATCCTTTAAATGAAAATTGTGCTATGTCCAGTGGCGTAAATGCATATTAAAATAAATACTACCATAAATGACAAAAACGTTCGTGAATGACGAATTATTTATTATGTAGGCGTACAAAAACTTTACGTTTATTTTGAATTAACACTTAATTTTTTAGATTTACCTTTATTTAGTTAGATTTACGTACATAATACAGTAGGTATATGTTTATTATTAGTTAAAATAGAAAAATAAAATCAAACGTGACCACCATTGTTTGCGTTACAGGCATCTACTGTTCGTAAATGGAACCATGCTTCATCCATAAAGAAACTTAAGTTCAATATTTCTTCATCTCTTAAGTTGTTGTTGAACCATTGGTGCAATATTTTAAACGCTTTTGAAAATCTAAAATTCTTGCACAACGGTTATTTCTTAGGGATGAAAATGTAATTGACTTTTGGCTAACATAAGGAAGGCCTATAACAATTGCTTATATTGAAATATGGACAATGTTGTCAATCTAACTTTAATTATTTAATGTTTTGATTTATAAGATTCTTTTTATTTTATTTCTTAAACATACAAGTCAATCATGTTTTGTATAATGTAAAGTTACCTGCTTGCTGGGCCCATTGTCTTAATGGTTTTGTCGGACTTCTTTCCAAATGTGTACGTACATTTTCCACTACTTCCTAAGTACAGTTGTGCGACCCGTAGATTCTCCCTTGCAAACACTACCATGCTCATGAAAACGACCAACAATTCTTGGAATGTATTGACATAAAACATCTAATTCGATGTTCTGAAAGTGATTTCGATATTCTTCAACACACAAAATCGCACTGAATACTTCCAGTTTCAGCTACATCTTTTGGCCGTTTCGGAAAAAAGCTTCTAAAATAAACTTGTCCTGTAAAGACATTATAACCTAAAAATGTATTTACGAAAAGGCATAAAATACATGAATTAACACCTTGAAAATCCTAGTTAATTTATTAATGAGTTTTGAAAAACTATTTTATCGTAATACAAATATAGATAAAGGAATAATTGAAAAAGCAAAAATCTATGACGTTTATAAAATGTCAATCGAAGTTGACATAAATATTTGTGCCTATCTTCACTAGAAACTTGGAATAAACGTTTGATAAAATTCTGTAAAAAGTAGTTTTTTGTCGGTCAATCATTGTTGATACTTGAATTTGAGTGTATCAAGTTAAAATATATTTTCATTGTTGGCGGTAAAAGACAGTAAATAGCTTTTCAGATAGGAAGTTATATAAGATATGTGGATAAACACTTACTTAAAATTAAAACATTTTACATTTAATTTTAATCAATTAATGAAATTAGTATGTTTTTAAAATACGTATTAGAAATTGCCCTTTGCTATAACTGAAAACAACATTCGGCGATTACGTGAAGGTGGACCTTTCTTTTTATTTTATTACTTATGGGATCTTCATTGTTATAATTATCGTTACATAATAATAATTGTAAAAAAGTATTATCAAAATTTACCAATAGTCGCGATTTAAACTAGTAGTTGAAAACAAATAACAAAGTCGCATCTGTCATTAATTCAACTAATGGTTGACAGATATCGATCGCTTTGTTGTCATTTGACTTTGAAAAATGTTCACGCACAACGAAAAAATTGACATGTTATTAGTTTATGAGGAATCTCAGAAAAACTCTAGAAGATCAGTTAGTTCATTTATACGCCAAGAGATACCCAGAACGGGTTGTTATTCCAAGCTTAAAAATATTTCAAGACTGGAACACAATTTACGTGCAAATAACGGGGCATTTTCTTCTCGAAAGGAAGAAAAATTGTTAAAGGGTCAACTCTGGCAGTACCGTTGCCACTTTTTGCAGTAGTTTGGAGACCATACAAGCAACGCGATTCGGCAAGCCTGTCCTGAGTTGAATTTAAAATATAGTTCAGTACGAAAATTTTGAAAGAAATTGGTTATCAGGAATATAAACTTCATAACCTAGAACACTTGTTAGATCAACATGAACAACGAAGAATTAAAGTGATGGTAAACATAGAGATCAATGAAATCAGTTGTTCCACCATCTGTTGTGGACGGACGAAAGCCGTTTTGTTAGTAACAGTAAGCTCAATAAAAACTAGGTGAATGCTAGTGCATTACAGGACTTTCCTACAAAATAATAAAAAGTATATGTATTTTACATCTTTGAAATATTCAGCTGTTTTAGAAATATTTAATAAAAACAAAACTGACCTTAATAAATTTCTGCCTCTGGGTTTCTCCAAAAATCTAATCAGCTCTGAGCCAAATGAAAACGAGCTTAAATACAAAATTTTAAGCACGTAGATATTTTCGTTCTGGAGTTATAGTGGATACTAAGATACATCCATACTCGACATACACAACACACACACACACACACACACACACACACACACACACACACACACACAAACACACACACGCACGCACGAAAGCACGCGCAGCAGACACACGCACATCACACACACACAATGGGCATTTGATTGGTCCACATTTTACGAAGGAATTTTAGATAGTGAGCGATATTTGCAATTTTCAAGAACAACTTCCTGTGCTTCTCGAAATGTGCCATTATAGTGTGATAGGATCACGGTTTTCTAGCGATTTACCGTCAAATGTTTGCTGCTGAATTGCGTTTTATGGATAAATTTGTTTAACGTATGTTGCGACCTTTAAGAAAGGTGTGTTGCGAGCTTAAGTTTTTTTGTTTGTGAATTACTATTCCGTAATTTAGATTATTGTCATTATTATTCCCCGTTTACTGAATGTTGAGTAACGTATTATTTGTATATAGTTGTATATAACTTTTATTTCGTTTGATTTCCTTAAAATTTGTTAGAAAGTTTTGTAAAATTAAGTAATTTAAAGAAAGAGTGTAGATTTATATGTGTTTGATATCGGTCTGGCGACCGGAAGTCGAGTAATTATAGTGGTTCAGTTTAATATTGAGTGTGTTGGTTTTGAATAGTAGAGGTAGAATGTGGGACTAACTACTTGTGCTTTAATGAAAATACAGAGATATTTTTCACGTTGATTCTGCTGACGTTTACACTTTTGAAAATTGCCGAGTCCTTACGGATGCAAACGAAGTTTATGTGTAGGGTATCAAATCTTCTCCTTCCGTTTCTTAATTGGTGGAACTAAATTTAATGAGATTTTTTGTGAGTGGTGGGATTCAAAATCCAAGATGGATTTTGGATATAATTTGGATGATTCTGAAACTGACGGTGCTCCGAGTAGTAGTACGGTGACATTTGTTGTTACGGTTGAAGTGGTTGTTTGGAACGTTGATATATTGGACCTTTTGGTGTTTAACGAACGTAGTTTTGTGTTGTAAGGGTAGTTATCTACTTTTTGAAGAGAACCTGTGACGGATTTTATTAAAATTGTTCAATCACCAAAGGATTAGACCTAGTGCCGATTTCGATTTGTCGTAATCAAGTTACCTAGAGATCATCGTCGTGTTATTTTAGTGCTTCTGTGAACTCTTTGGTTTATCTCGCTTCTGCGGACTTATAAAATTAACGTTCTTGAAGTGCCACTTAATTGGCGTGCAAAGCGTGTTGAAATATAAATAAACTTTCGCAGAATACTAAAATTATAGTTATTTAAATAAAATTAACAACCTTTTGGATTGTTAGTGTAAAGAAATCTATTTGAAAGATAAAAGTTAACAAGCAAGTTGAGCGCACCAGTTATTATTTTAAAAGAAGTTTTAATTAATACAGTAACATTTACCGAGATTCAATCAAGGAATTGTTTGCGTACAAAATAATTTTAGTCAACATTTGCATTCATCATTTTGTCAGAGCAGGAGATTTCATATCCGTGGTAGCAGTAATCGACCACCTGGTTCGTTGTCAATTGTTGTAACACAGGAGGTGTTAATCTAGACAATTAGGTAGTATAATATTGTGTTTTTTATTGAATATTTTCAAGATTTCTTGTGTGTCTCAATTGTTTTTTTGTTAACGAAGGTTTGAAAGCGAGGCGTGTATCTTTTAAATTTAGTTGTTGTTTTGGTTTATTTATTGTAACTAATCATAACTCTGACGCTCCGCCTTCATATTTTTATTTTAGTATTAAGGGCACTTGACCCTATAGTAGTGTGGGTAAATAATCCACGATATACATATACATAGGTTAAGCCATTTAGCACGGCGTTACGCAGGATCCTGGGATTGATTGCGGATAGGTAAGCGTATGTTTTTGTATGTTTAGACACGCTATGTACTCGTAATTTTGGCACGACATCCCTTATTTTCACTACCAAACATTCTGGCGCCCAAAACCGATCTGATTACGTCTTCATCCCTATTTTGACTTACGTACGATTTACTATTCTGGATGTGCAAAATTCATCAACCTCATACCCACACCCATACGCTGGCTAGTCGGGCAAAAGGCCAATTTATCTGTAATCGTTCTACCACCCGTTTATATCGTTACAATAGCTGCGAGCAAACATATTTTTACGATGGAATTTTATACATAGTGAGCGGTATTTGCAATTTTCTTCAAGAGCAACTTCCTGTGATTCTCGAAAATGTGCCATTATAGCTGCGAGCAAATATACTTTTCCAACATGACGGAGCTCGGCCGCATAAAGCAAGAATTGGATAGGTACAAGTGGACGCGTAGATAAGCGGACTTGGCCCTACTAGACTTTTTCCTGTGGGGAACTTTGAAAAATGAAGTTTACAGAATATCATCTTTTAACTTGGAACATTTAAAAGAAAAAATTAGAAATGCTTGCGATGAACTATCGAGCGAAACGTTTCGAGGTGGTTACATTGAAAATTTGTTGTAGTGATTTCCTACATACCTTGTTTCTTTCTATGGTAACAGCAGTAACTTATGTGTTTTGTACTGTTAAATTAATAAATAATGTTTAATTATTGACAGATGAGACTTTGCTATTTATTTCCAAAGGCTACTTGTTTAAAACTTGACGATTTTAGATTTTTTTCTATCGTTTTTCCTTTTCTTATGGTTGTGATGTACCACAACTGGTGCATCTGTACCTACTTTATTTTATAAATCAGATGGCGGGTAAATATGAGTGGCTGTTGTATATATTGATAGTAAAAATAAGGTGTGCTTAGAGAGAAATTGTTAGGAAAAATAATAGAGGGTTGTTGATTTTGGGATTTAGAAAAAGTATTCTTTGGGTAATGTTATATCTTCACTAACTGCTATTGTCTAAATGAAAAGGTAAATTAATTATATTATCACAGATTGATTTAAAAACAGAACGTTCTCTTACAAACTGAAGTAAATAGGTATTGAAAGGAGTATATGATTTGCATTACAATACCATGGTAAGAGTGATTATTTCATCTAATATAAATTAATATCAAGGATAATTTGAAAGTTAATGTTCCATAACAATCTGGTTATCTAAGTAGAGAGGTCTTTTGATTGCATTACTGATGTATTTTATTTTGACATTTCACACCTATAATGTAGCATATTTTAGGATGGATGTTCCCTTGTAAAATGTTGGAAGTGTAAACGGCTTTCGGGTAAAACTGGCAAAAAGCTGACCTAGGGAAGATAACCGTGACAACAGTGAAGCATGTTCTAGTTGTAAGAAGAAATATGTTACCTTTTGTTTCGTTGATTGTAAATGCAGACCCTTAACATGATGTGATGTTTTACTTATGTTACAGTTAGCTAACTGTATAACCTGGTGATCACCATTTATGATAGCAATTTAATCTTGCACTAACAGTAGAGTCTAAATACGTATTGATCTAGGTATTTATAATTAATACTGATATTTTAATTAAGTTGTTATTCTTGTTGTAGTATGAAGCGGTGAGGATTTCTTTTGTAGTTCTTTCCTCAATCCGCAATAAAGATATCAGAACTACATTACACTTGCTTATAAATTTATATACTGTGTTTTATTGTGTTGCCTTTATTTTATCCTCCTTAGATACCGCAACACATATATCCTGTAACAACTCTTTTACACAACCTAAGTGGCCCTTCGTGGTTTCCATGACGATCATTTGACTTAAATTAGTTCGCGCGCCAGTTGCTAGACTGGTCTGGGTACATTACACAATAGAGCTGAGACATCGAGTTTCGTTTACCCTGTACAATCAGATACGTTAAAGTATTCTAAAACGTAATGATATAATATTTACTTAATATTTATTTTAACTTCACCAGTGGACGTAAGACAAATATTGCTTTCACTAAATAATAATACTTACAAAGATATTTATGGTATCACTGTTAGCCTTATAAAGCACAATACTAGCTTATACTTACTCTTTTAAATTAATGATGTATTGTCTGAAGGAGTTTTCCAGATGCTCTGAAACTGTCAATAATGTTGCTAACTACAGACCAATATCCATACTAACTAATCTTTTCTAAGATTTACGAGAAATTAATCTCTCACCGAATTATTGCATATTTTGAAAGTAATAGACTTTTCTCAGTTAACCAATAAGGTCTTCGATCTGAAAGGTGTACAACGGATGCCATGAGTGCATTTATAACTAAAACTTTAAACTGTTTTGTAAGTGGACAACATGCGAGTGTTTGAAAATGTAAACTTTCACCATTATCTTAGTCAGTAGTAAAATTACAGTTATATAACTGTTATATTAATATCAGGCTTATGTTTGCGTTTTCAATTTTTCAAATTTCACAAAATTGTTTCAACATCCTTAACAACTTTGAAAAATAATTTTACTACTGACGAAGATAACTGTAAGAGTTATCAAAACGTTTAGATTACATAACTTTCATTGTTAATAAATTGTTTTCATGTATATGTTAATTAAATTTGAAATATCTAGAAAATTGAGTGCTCTACTGAGATAAACTGAGACTACCTCTTCTGTGGTAAACTGTGTGAGCAATAACTATAAGTTTTAATTTTTATGATATACAGGTTGTACAAAAAGTTTAGCTCAAAATTATTTGATTACTCCCTAATTATACGCCAATGGATTATCCTAATTTGTCGAAATACAGTGTACTGATTCGTCGTATCGAATAAGTAACATGTACCTATTTTCAAGTTAATGTCTCTAAGTGAAAATATTTAAAAATATGTATTTTTCAAATTCATGTTATTTAGCATTTGTTAATAACTCGTTAAGTACTATATTGTACCAAATTTACGGTACCTTATTATGAAATACCCTGTATATATATATATATATATATATATATATATATATATATATATATATATACTACATACAATCCTCGAGGTAAAGTTTTCGTTCTAACGCATAGCGTGTATTCAGTTTTCTGAATTCAGACGGTAATAAGAAGAACGAGTACGTTATAAGGAGTTTAAATAATGCATGTGCCAAGAAGGGATAACGATCGGATAATGCATGTTTGGCGTGGCATGGAAGACATCCACTTAAAAGCGTAAAGCAGTGACACTAAATGTTTCACTTATTTTTACGTATAACAATGTTGTACATTGCACGTATCATTAAACCTAAATCTTTAATTTATACAAACCCATACGTAATAGTGGTTAATAGAAGGTTTTAATGAGGTTTCAATCATGTATGTACAATAGGTGATTAATAATCATTATTAAAGTTTTCCTGTCACTTATGGGCGTCTTTATCCATCGAAATTGGTTTTTTATTATAGTTGGGTACATAGGTAAACTTTCCATGGACCGCTAGAGAAAGCAATTAAAGTAATTATAAAATTAGTTCATATTGTGAATGCTTTGACAAGAATAGTAGTGATTTCCCATTTGTTTGCACTAATTCGGTAATGTGAATTATTACAAAACATTTTACCTACAAATGTAAATATGATTAGTAGAGAAAGGATTTAATGTGATTTTAATAATCTAATGATGATATAATTAGAACGGCAAAAATATATAACCTAACGAGCAGTATTAGTATAGGAGCTAATTCGGAACTCTAATAATACAAACAAGATTAAAGTGTATTGCACTTAGCTATCAACCTGAAACGGTGCGATTAAAATTTCTGAATATAGCAATCTATGAAAATCCCGCGTGAGGGCTGCTGCAGCAACATTTTGTTAAGTCATAATATTCATTAAGTTAGTAAACAATATTCATGTATAAACATGTAACCTTTAACAGAAATTTAAAATTATAGGAATTCAGTTACGCCACTGGTAGGGAATGCATTAAAATATTTTGTTTGAATATAACACATCGCATTCTCAATTTCAATTTAAGTTACAATTGGACATTGAAAAATGTTAAAAGAAGTTTGAAGCGAAGTATAAATTAATATTTTTGTTACAATAAAAGTTTAAACCTAAAAAAGTATTCATTTACATAAGTAAAAAATTATATAAAGTCCTTTTGTGAGAAAAATGTGGCTTTCAAATAAATATGATCCATAAAATAATAACATGTCATTCAGACCACAAAATCTATAAAAAATTAGAATATTTCTCGAAATTATACTTACTAAATTAAGGTAGCGAGATTGGTTTGCGTGGGGACAAATGTCAACCAAACGAGAACATCTGTATGCCGCACCTTAAAATGTGACGTCATTGAAATTATTTTTGCTACATTCAAATCGACGCAACGGCAATGTGCAAAACAATTGTGCAATCTTTATTTATCAAAAGATGATTTTTTAATTGTCACTTGATTTTCTACATTTCCTTACAATTTTCGCCAAATTTATGATAATCCATTGATAAGGGCGTCTACATTTTGCCCTTCAAACCAAAATAAAGTCATAAGTTGACTTTACCTCGTTACCTTTATTGTTTTGAAAGGAAGAAAGGAAAAGGCTACGTATTTCATTTCCTCTTCAAGGGAGAGCGGGCTGCTCGAGCTTTCTGACTCCTCCGTCACAATCGTGGATTCCCAGACATACATACATTACGTATATATGCATAGTGGGATTAAGGATTGTGGTCATGATAGGGTCGGAAGGAACAGATTCTGAGGGAAAATACTACCCCAGCATTCACCTAAGTAGCCGCACATGGTGTGCATATACGCAGTGACCATTCCGTACATGTGTATAGAAAACCTAAAAAGCTTATACCAGGTAGACCGTAACGGAATCGAACCCATTATCTGAATCCTAATCAGTTCGTGTCACCACTACGACCTGAATGGAGAATGCAGGGACATAATTATGTGTTACGCGAAGCTGGATAAAATTCTTCGAAGCTCAACGTATCTATCGAAGAAGATATCCATTAAGGCATATTCCTCATAATAGGACATTTATTGACGTGCATAGGCGTTTGGGTGAAGATGGCTGTTTTAAAAACCAAAAATTAATAGTTTCAGAACTCGTCGCACTCTGAAACGAAGAAACTCTATTACGAATTGTAGAAAATAATCGAGAACAAGCACCAGGAAAACAAGTTCAGCTGTACGAAATGTTAACCATGAATCAGTTAGACAAATTTTCAATGAACAACTTCTTCGCCGTATCATTCCAAAGGTTCATTCGCTATTAGAACATGACTATCTTCCTCTTGTACAATTTTGGAATGGTTGCAAAATCAAAGACACGATATTTTTCTTCAATTTTGTTTACTGATGAAGCTGGTTTTAGCCGTGATGGTGTTCTGAATCTACATAATATGCACGATTGGAGTGATGAAAATCTCATCAAACCGTAATTAGAAGTCACCAATATGGGTCTTCTATTAATGTGTAGCAGGTATATTGACAATATAATTGCCCATTTCAATTGCCAATGGATTGACAGGTGAACTGTATCGAAATTTCTTTGAGAATGAACTAAATACGTTATTAGATGATGTTCATTGGCTATTATTGGTAGAATGCGTTACATGCACGATGGCGCCAGCTCACTTTTCTCGATTGGCAAGGGAATTTTGGATAGGAGATTTGGAAATACGTGGATTGGTCGAGACCTGATCTGGCCAGTTGCCGACCTAATCCCTCGATTTTTCATTTTGGGATTCATAAAATTATGTTTATTCTGTAGAAATACATAATGAAGAGCAACTATGGAAAGAATTATGGAATGCAGATAGATTCCGTAATAACCAGGAATATTTCAAAAATGCCGTCAATCCTTAGGAAGAAGAATTCAAGAATGTATTCAAGCAAAGGACAACAATTTGAACATCTTCTAAAAATTTAATTTTTTTAATCACTGCCTTCATTGTTGCTATTAAAATTTAATTGTTGAAGTGTTATGTCATTGTTTTGCAAATAAGTTACTTTGGTCATGGATAATTTGCATGCATCGGATGCATTGTTTCTAAACCATTGGTCCTACGACTTCAATAAGGTATTCCTTTCTGAAGCAGAAAAGATGGGAAAACAAATTTTTCCAGTCAAAATGACATACAGTGTAAGGCAAAAAGTTAGGACCGATTCAAACAAGATGTAAACCTGTATGTGGCGCTCTCTATCAGTAATAAAAGAACTAAGGTCATATTTTCTGTGCGATAAAAAGCCCTGTATACAAAATTTCGTCCGCTTATTACATCATTGTAAAAAGATATTAAAAAAAAACAAAAAATAATTAAACTTCAACACCCTATATCTTTTAAACGAAGGCGTTGTGGATCTAAATGCATAGGAACTTTTTTCTTATTTTAGTGTCCTCTATCGCGTGGCACTATAAGACACTTTTTCTATGTCACCCTGTATATATATATATATATATATATATATATATATATATATATACAATGTGTCCCAAATTCGCTTCTCTATAAAGTGATCTCGGCTCCTGTTATACTTACGGCAAAAGTTAAATGGGGAAAGTTTTAGAGAAGCTTAGAGCTGATATCCGGTTTCATTTTTCTTATGGCCATATTGGATTTTTAGATTTTGAAAGAGCGCAATATTTCCAGTTTAGTGACGTCTCACAAGTGCATAAAAGATTAGAGTTTCATCGAAATATCACACTTTCTAAAGTTAGGTCTTATTTATTATTATTAGTAGGACATGATTTATTTGTCAGTAAAATTGGGTTTCATTTTTCCATATAAGGTGGCTCTGTCTTTGACGTTAAATAATTCAAAGTAGTGTTTTCATAAGTAGTACGCTTTTCTGTCATTAAAATCATAAACGTGACACAAATTGTAAAGCCTGTTGAAAATGGCCGGTATTCTATTCAAATGAAGAAAAGTTTGACATGTTAGCGCTATGCTTGCACTCAAACAGAAACGCGACATTACCTCAGCGAGGTATTTGAAGATGTAACCCGAACGACGGCAGCCTCATAAACCCCACTTCAGAAAAATTGTAATTAATTTAATTAACTATGGGTCTTCGAACAACTTAAAAGCGGATACAATATTGATAATGAAAATCGTGACAGAAACATTTTACAAGCTGTCAACGAAAACCCCAGTGCATCGGTAAGAACGGTAGAACGAAATTCGTGTCAAAATCAACGGTACAAAGAGTGTTAAAAAGAATAACTACTATCCATACAAACCCACAATAGCTCAAGGACTTAAGGAAACTGATTTTCCAAGACGAATGCGCTTCTGCAGTGGTATACTAGAATGTGTAATGAAAATCCGATTTTGTTAATCATGTCTTGTGGTCTGATGAGAGTAGGTTCACGAATTGTGGAGTTTTTAATAAGCACAACATTCATCATTGGGCTGTAGAAAACCCTCACGAAGTGGAGAGAGACGTCTACAGACCAGATTTGGAAGTAACGTTGTGTGGGATTATTGGTAATTTAATCTAACTTACCTACTTTAATTGGGCATCTATGTATTATAAATTATTAATCATTGCAGGAAATCGACTTATAGGACCATTTTTGTTTGACTATAACTTAAACGGACAGAGGTACCTAGAGCTTTTGCGAAACCAGGTTGTGCCGGCTTTACGAGCTACTCTCACCGAAGATGAGTTCAGAAGAACCTGGTTTCAACAGGATGGATGTCGGCACACAACACCGTTCAAGTCAGAACTTCTTAAGGAGTAGTTTGATGAAAGAATTATTGCATTAAATGGTCCAATATCTTGGCCTCCTAGATCCCCTGACCTTTCGCCCTTGGATTTCTACCTCTGGGGTCACAAAAGAATGAGGTCGACGAGTTTGATCCTCCTGCGACCATAGAAATCCTGAGACAGAGAGTTTTGGATACATTTAGAAATAGTGTTAACGGAAATACACTTGCTAGGGTTGTACGAAAACCAATTGTCAAAAATGTCTCGATATAAATGGACGTCATTTTGCAAATCTGTAAATTAATTGTAATTGTAATTTTATTGTAGGTTGTGCAAAGGTTCAAGTATCAATTAAATTAATGACGATTTTTCTGGCTTTATTTTTAACATACTACAGCTGGGAATTTGTCTCAAAACATCTGTCTTGTTGAGAGGTCGTTATTTAATTTCATGTTTTATTGAAAATTCAAAGAATCTTATACATTACTTATTAATGTTATTTTGAGACCAATAAATCATGGCCTACTAATAATAAATAAGACCTAACTTTAGAAAGTGTGATATTTCGATGAAACTCTAATCTTTTATGCAGTTGTGAGACATCACTAAACTGGAAATATTGCGCTCTTTCAAAAAAAGAAAATCCAATATGGCGGCAATAAGAAATATGAAAGTTGAGGCAGATTGTGGGATAACAAAAGACGATTGTGACATGTCACACACGCCATCTTATTCGTCTTAAAAAGTGTCCGATAATCTCACATTGTGACAGCTGTCAAATTAACCATTTCGGATTTACTGGCGAAAAACGAAATCCGCCATTTTCGGTTTTTCGCCGATATTTTCAAAACCAATCGACCGATCGTAAATCTGAAACCGAACGCCTAAGCTTCTAAAACTTTCCCCATTTAACCTTTGCCGTAAGTATAATAGAAGCCGAGATCCCTTTATAGAGAAGATTTGGGACAATTGATATATATATATATATATATATATATATATATATATATATATATATAAGCTTAATTTTTTGGTGTAAATTGATGACTATTTTTTAAATTATTTTCAGTTGTACAGAGTGGTTCAGAAAATTGTAATATATCAAAGTTAGGTTTTTAAGTACAACGTCCTGTATTTTATGTTATTTTTAGATTATACGTTAAAAATTAAGTCAACTTTTTTCAACGTTCCTTATACCTATCACTTGCAAATTTTGATAAAATTGCGATTTAAAAAAAAATATTCAATCTAAACAAGAGCTGAACACACAGAAACCTCTTGGTTTGACACAAAATCATTTCAATTTATTTTGACATTTAAGGCTTCCATTTGCACTGTGTAGGATTCCGATATTTAGTACAGGGTGTTTAGTACAGGGTGAAAAGGATTCTTGTTTTATGTTTTTCAAACTTCAAAAACCTACTTAACTTAAATGGACCACCCTGTATAATTTTTATTTATGCGAAATTTTTTTGTTTACATTCTAGGAGGCAATGATTTTTGAATTGTAGTTGATAAATAGGTATGGGATCAAAACTTAATTAAAAATAAAACTAAAATCAAGACGTTGCAGGATATCTGGTGTTACAGTAGCAAACGCATCCTGTATTTTAATCTTTATGCCATTAACAGTGGTAGGTGTAGTGGTATAAACTAAATTTTTAATGTAATCCCAAAAAATAAATCCATGCTTGTTCATAAAAGTGGAAATTCATATGGACCTCCCTTTCCAATCCATTTATTGGGGAATTGTCTACCCAAATAATTCCTTATATTCTGACTAAAATGTGGAGGGGCACCATCTAGCTGTAACCACAATTTGTTTCCTATAACTAAAGAAACCTCATCTAGCAGACGCGAAAATTCTTGTTCTAAAAACCGTAACAATTTTACGTCGTTCAAGTTTTCATCAAAAAATATGGACCAATCACATTATCTGCTACAATTCCCCCAAGTACATAGAGGCTCCACCGATTTTGGTGGTCAACAGTGCGATATATGTGGCGGTTTTGAGTATCATAGTAATGAAAGTTATGCAGGTTTACCAAGCCGTTGTTGTGGAAAGTTGATCTTTTAAGACTCCATACACAGAAATCCAACCTCCCTTGAAAGTCTCGTCTAGATAAATTCTGATGAAGTTGTATGTGATTAGGATGGTACTCGTTTTTTCAAAATTCTCCGAACACTTTCTTGACTAATTCCAGTTTGTCTAAAAATTTATCTTGAATTTACATTTGCACTATCAATCAATGAGCCTAAAACTAAGAACTGATTGTACTGATTATTTACAACATAGTTAGCTTTAGTTTGTTTCTTGTAGGATACACTACAAGTTTCACAAAAGTTTGTAACTGTTTTTCAAAAGCGCTTTTGTCTGGATATGGTCGATCGAGATACCTTTCTGCGTATACCCTTGACGCTAACAAACAATTTCTAAAACATTCACCAAGGATAAACATCATATCCACTCTTTCTTCTTGAGAATGTGTTATTTTTTTAGTCTTAAATTGAAAATAAAGTAAGAATTTTGACTGTATTTGACCGAACACTAAGCTTAAGGACAGCCCTCAACTAAATGAATCCAACAATATCTTACTTTTAAAATCATTACCTACTATTATGTAAACAAAGAAAAATTCCATAGAAATTTTAGAGAAAGATCTTAACCTTTTAATCGTAATTTAGACACATGCGTTACTCATAGTTTTTGATAGAAAATGAAAAGTTATTTCACATAAAGAAAAATTATAACGTGTGGTCAATTTAATTTAACTGGGTTTTTGATGTTTGAAAAATATAAAATAAGAATCCTTCTCTTAAACACCCTGTACTAAATATCGAAATCCGACACAGTGCAAATGGAAGCCTTAGAATAAAGCGATATAAATTTGTGTTACTCAAAGTAAGAGGTTTCCGTGTTTTTAGTTCTTGTTTAAATTGAATATTTTTCTTAAAATTACAATTTTCTCAAAATTGGTAAGCGATAGGTATAGGGAACGTTGAATAAAGTTGACTTAATTTTTAGCGTATTATCTAGAAATGACATAAAATACAGAGAGTTGTATTTAAAAAAACCTAACTTTGAAATATTACAATTTTCTGAACCACCCTGTACATTGAAAATAATAATAAAAAATAGTCCTTATCAATTTACATGTCACCAAAAAATTAAGCTGATATCTCGTACCGTTTAGGCACAAGACACCGAGCGAATAGTCATGAGTCACCCTGTATATATACACTGTGTCCACCGATTGAGTTCATTATATGTGTAAATGACCAAAAATTTTGGATTTTCAAACCAATTTTTTCAGATTCAGCCTTCTGCTTCATTGGAAGTGAATGTTCATTATATTTTTTATTTTTTAAATTCAAAAGTGGTGGAGGAAAAACTTTCTTTGCAGGTCAAGTTCCTTTTTTCTGTATCGTAGAGCAAAATTCTATTAAGAAAAGCTGTTCAGAATCGAAAAATAATAATAACCGTTATTTTTATTTATTAAGAAAACTATCATCGATTAGATCTAGGAATTTATGCACACATTTCAAAGAATACATTGTCATTTGTTTACATACAATAGTGATGTCATTTTACAGTAAGTGTCATTATGTTACAATGATAACTACGTGTCAGAAGGAAAGAATTATATCTTGTAAAGTGCATTTTTATTAAAAGTTTCGGACCCGTATATATTATATATTATATAGATATATATATATATATATATATATATTTATATATGCAAGGAGTATCAATTCAAAAATTTGATATTAGTAAAAATTTTATACGGTTTCAAAAATTGCAAATACCCAATTTTTATTGCATTTTGGATTGCCCTTACAATTCTAAACATTTGTCATGCAGCATGTGCTATACCTAAGTCCAAGCGTTTTGGAGTTATTCGCATTCAAAATTTAAAATTGAAAAAGATCATGAAGAAAACGAAAAATAAAATAATTTTATAACGTTTTATTATATCGAAAACAAAGATTCGTAAACTTAAAAATAATTTTATTTCAGCAAATGTCCTCCGTTAGTCAACTAACGCCCGAAATGGTTCGAAATATGCAGCAGGAATTTGTAGATCGATTAGGCTATTGTCAATTGACTAACGGAGGACATTTGAACATTTGCTGAAATAAAATTATTTTTAAGTTTACGAATCTTTGTTTTCGATATAATAAAACGTTATAAAAATTATTCTATTTTCGTTTTCTTCATGATCTGTTTTCAATTTTAAATTTGAATGCGAATAACTCAAAACGTTGGACTTATATAAATGCTGCATTGACAAATGTTTAAATTTAATCAATCAAATAATAAAAATATTAATTTAAATTTAAAAAATTTTATAATCTTTTGAGAACCAGTATAAAATTTTTTGCAAAATATGCAAAAATATAAAATCGACGGGTCAGCGATTTTGAAAAATTGTGCTTTACAGATATTGAATTTATTCCTTCCTTTACGCAGCTCATTTATAATATAATATATATAATTATATATATAATATATATATATATATATAATATTATATATATATATTAAAGTATTTTATATATTCGTTTTTACAGGGTGTCAAAGTTTAAAGAAATATAAGTTTTTGGTTATAACTCATGTAAATTAAATCGATTTTGATGAAACCTGGCATGAATAACAAAAAAAACAAAGATCTTTAATTTGGATATTTCAGATTTTGTAGATGTCTTCCATTGGCCTAGATATTCAGGATGACCCTCTTTTTCCTTCCCTATTTTTTACGTCGCTGCATTTTTTCAAGTCTAAAAGCCTTTTTTAATTTTAAATTTAATTTAGAAAAAGAAATGGCTCTTGAAAAATTTTGGTTAGAAGCTTATTTACAGAGGTATTTTAGAAGTATTGCGTTTTGTTAACGGTCCGTGGACATTGCAATTTACAAAAAAACTGACAGTTGTAATTTTTTTATTACAGATCAAAGATTAAACACAACAAGATAAGAACAATAACATTTTTTAATAATACATTGAATATTGTATCCCAGGCTAAATTTATTATTTTTTATATTAAATAATCAAATTGTCGCCCTTCTGCATCGATACAGGCTTGACGTTGTCTTAATATTGCAACCTCTGCCGAAGATGCCTGGCACTTCTCGTAATTCATGAAAAAAAATATGTTTATCAAGCCATAGCGATCATCAACAGGATTGTCATAAACTTTAGATTTGACATATCCTAAAGGAAAAAATCAATGGGCGTTAAATCGGGTGGTCTAGGGGGGTCAAGGATAGGGACCACCACGTCCAATACAATGATCTGGATATATGTTATTTAAGTAATTTCGGACTTGGGCCGAAAAATGAGGCGGTGCTCCATCATGCTGAAATATTCTATTCCCAGTATCTAGGGGAATATCCTACATCAATTCCAAAACAGAATTCATTATGAATTCTGGAAAGACTTGACCGGTAACGTTGGGAGGTAAAATAAAAGGACAAATCAAAAAGTTTTGAATGATCGCTTCCAGACATTAACTAAGAACCGTTGTTGGTGACTATGTACGACGGTAGCGTTAGGCTTTCTGTGACTCCAGATATGGTTGTTGCGTGTGTTGAACATACCATCTCTTGTGAAACATGCCTCATCCAAAAACACCACATCCGAAGAAAAAGAATCTTTCCAAAAACCAGCGACAAAATTCTGTTCTACGCGCAAAGTTTTTTTGATCTAGCGATTGAACTTTCAGCTTTTTAAACGGATGTTGTCGGTCTTCATGTACAACTCTACAAAACGATACGTGAAACACATCCATATCGTTACCCACGGCACGACTGCTTGTGGATAGATTTTCTGCTACACACTCTAAAAACCTCTTCTTCAAAACGCAATGTTCGCCTGAGCCTCATTTGTCCAAGGGGGTGTAGAACGCTTGAGGACTCCAGTTTCTCTTAAACGAGCATGAATGCGTTGGAAAATTTTACGGTTTGAATGCCGCCGATCACGAAAACATCGGCGATACAAACGAGCGACTTTTCTACTGTTCCCATTTGCAGCACCAGAAGCAAAATGCATATCTGTTAATTCAGCTGGTGTGTAGTTTTCCATAATAATAAAAAGCACAAAAAACACGAAACTGATGCACACTAATAATAAAATAATACAAAACACGAAAATGATGCACAGCAAGCCAAAATGCCTTGACAATAGTAAATCAATATGGCTATAAAAAACTAGCTATCAATTTTACCAATGATTGGCTGATTTTGTTAAAATATTTATTTAAATTTATTTATTTAAAATAATTCAAATGTAAGACTGTAAAGTATTTAAAATATCTCTGTAAATAAGCTTTTAATCAAAATATTTCAAGAGCCATTCCTTTTTCTAAAATAAATTTAAAATTAAAAAAGACTTTTAGATTTGAAAAAAAATTCAGTGGTGTAAAAGATATGGAGGGAAAGGTGAGCCAACACTGAATATCTCCGCCACTGGAAGACATCCAGAAAACTTGAAAAAACCAAATTAAAGATTTTTATTTGTTTATTATTCATGCCAAGTTTCAAAATCGATTTAAATTTATACGAGTTATAACCAAAAACTTTGACACCTTGTATATATATATATATATATATATATATATATGTGTGTGTGTGTGTGTGTGTGTGTGTGTGTGTGTGTGTGTGTGTGTGTGTGTGTGTGTGTGTGTGTGTGTGAGTGTGTGTGTGAGTGTGAGTGTGTGTGTGAGTGTGTGTGTGTGTGTGTGTGTGTGTGTGCGTGTGCGTGTGCGTGTGTGTGTGCGTGTGCGTGTGCGTGTGCGTGTGCGTGTGCGTGTGCGTGTGCGTGTGCGTGTGCGTGTGCGTGTGCGTGTGCGTGTGCGTGTGTAATAGATTTGTTATTCTTGTATTTACTTTTTACCTTAAATTGATATAAATGAACTGTACCATGGAGATTATTGTCCCAGTTTAGTGTAAAATTAAGATGGTACTTACACAAGATCAAGTGGAAAAGAAATCTATAGAATGATGAGGGTATGGATGGTTTTAATTTAAGGAGTCAAGGCAAAATATGTTAGATTAATAAATTGGAGTAACCCAATGTTTACAACCAAGCATCAGTTATGCACTTTATATTACAAATAAAAATCCACCTTAAAGTAATTGATATCTTCGGTGACTATTTGAAATCTGACTGCCTTGACAGTAATATTTTATTTATGCATTAGATTTACAATTTTGAATATTAATAACGATTATACATTTAAACTAATAAGTTACAAAACCATGACAACATAGTTTGATTCATAGTTGAGTTAGATTCAGCTCGAACCGAACAAATATTAAATCGAAATTCCGATCATAATCTAATATCATTACTCGATATCGGAGATAAGATGAATCATTGTTGCTGTTGAAATATTATAACTTATATTGAAAGTTAATTATAACTAGATATATGTAAAGGGCTAGCTGAGGCATATAATTAATACGATTTGTTAACATAATACATTGCATATTGATCACCTCAATTTGCTTTTTAAGACGAACCATTACAAAGGTAGCACTCATCGGGTAGCTTTCTAATATCAACGTAGCATTTCAATTTGGCACCTAATGTAGGGATGGAGTAGCTTTATCATTCAGTGAACCATTACGAGAAAGTGTAACATTTCAAGTACAAGTCATTGCTTAATTAAGCATTTTTTATTTGTTTACTCACGCTTTATATGTGTTGCTATCATAATTATTAGACTGTTTATTTTTTATAATCTTCTGAAGGAAATATTTGTGCGCTCTCCAAACGGTTCTTTACTATTTACTATGTTAAGATTACTTACTTACTTAACCTTCACGCCATTCCCTTGCGGGGCAGGCAAAACAATCCCTGCCTCTTATTTATTTTTCATTCACAATCTTTCTCCATGCTTTCCTATCTCCGCATACCTCCCTAGCTTCCGCAAGATTCATACATAGTCTCTGACATGCCCTTTTGTTTTTAAAACTCCTTATCTTTCTTTCCTTTATCATAGATTCTACTACATTAAGCCAAGTTTTACGCGGCCTACCAGGCCCGGCCTTTCCCCTAACCTCACCCACATATATTTGTTTCGTTAATCTTGCGTTGTTCATTCTCTCAATGTGACCAAGCCAACGTAATGTACAACTTTTATATCTATCCATCATAGTCTTTTCCTCGCCACACTCCCTCACTATGCATTCATTTTTTATCTTGTCCCGTCTCGTTTTACCACATGCGCTTCTCAGAAATCTCATACCCACGGCATTTATTTTTGTTTCGTGCTTTTTTTGACATACCCATGTCTCACTTCCATACAGTACTGACGGGACGAATACGCCATTATAGATTGCTCGTTTCGCAGCTAGGCTCATGCTTTCATTTCTCATTATCGTCCACATACTTCCAATCACTTTCCTTCCAGTATTGACCCTTCGTCCAATCTCGCTCTCAATTGTACCATCTGCAGTAAACATTCTACCGAGATATACCAGCTCGTCCACTTGCTCCACAATTTCATCTTGTAGAGTAAAAACTCTACTCTCCTTTCCACCTTCCCGATTGAACACCATAATCTTAGTTTTGTTCACGTTTACCTTTAGGTCCATGCTCTCACAGACTGTATCAAACTTCCTCAGAGCGGTTTGCAGCTCATCCGCACTGTCACTTAATAAGACTGTCATCTGCATACACCAGGAGTCGTACATTTACGTCACCAACCATTACACCATTTGTATCGTTACATGATTGTCTAAGACATTTATCCATGTATATATTGAACAACCACGGTGCCATCACACTGCCTTGTTGCAGTCCTTGCTCAATATTAAAGTATTCACTCACACCTCCTCTCACTTAACACATGCCCGACTACCGTTGTATACTGCCCTTATTCCATTTATTAGACCTTTATTTACGCCATATTCATTTAATATTTCCCACAGCTTCTCTCTATTCACTCTGTCATATGCTTTCTCCAGATCTACAAACGCACAGTACAACTTCCTTTTTACCTTTAAACACTTTTCGATCACCTGCTGGAGAGCAACCATCTGATCGACACATCCTCTCCCTGGCATGAAGCCACCTTGCACATCCCACATCTTAGATTGTGTAGTTTCTCGTACTCTGTCAATCAGTATTCTTCCAAACACTTTACCAGGCACGCTGAGCAAGCTTATTCCTCTGTAGTTCTTACAATCACTCTTGTTCCCCTTACCTTTATACAATGGTACAATGATCGCGCTCTTCCAATCACTCGGCACTTTTCCACACATAAGGCATACATTGAATAATTCACGCAATCTTCATATAAGCTTTGCACCACCATACTTGAGCATTTCACCAGTGATTTCATCTACGCCTGCTCCCTTGCCGTTTTTCAACCTTCCTACCGTTTCCTCTACCTCATTTATTCCAATATCCTTCTCAGTTTCATTCATCATTTCTTCTATATTCTCCTTATTTAACTCTTCAGTCTTACTTTCCTCACTACTGTACAGCTTTCCGAAATATTCTTGCCAACATTTCCTCATTTCACAATCGTCCCATACTATTTCGTTTCTATTATTCATCACTCCTGCAGCGTTCTGTTTTGGGCCACGTTTGTATTTTTGACCCATTTCCAGAAGAGTTTTTTGTTTCCCTTAAAATCATTCTGCATTTTCTCTCCTTCTACAGCCATCACTTCCTTTTTACTTATTCTCACTGCCTCCTTCGCTCCTTTGTTTCTTAATCTGTACACCTCATATAATCGTTTCTTCTCAGTCTCATTTTTTGCAGCAATCATTGCCATGTACGCATCTTTTTTCTTACTTACTGCCTTTTTTACCGAATCATTCCACCAAGCACATTTTTTCTGTCTACCTACAATCACTCTTCCACATATTCGCACGGCACAATTGACAACAGTTTTTCAAGCTTATCCATGCACTTTCAACGTCAGTGTCTTTTATTTGTTCGTTCCACAATGTTTCATTCGCATTCAACTCTTTATTCACAGCATCTACGTATTTCATTCTCGCACCATTATCCACTAGTTTGTCAACCCTAATTCTGGACGTTCGTACTACGTTTGCTTTCCTTCTCCACACCCACTTTTGCCCTAAACACACTCTCGATACAACCAAAAAGTGGTCCGATCCACACTCCGCTCCGCGCATTACCTTTGTGTCTTTCACCAGGTTTCTAATCCGTTCATCATACATTATCAAGTCTATCATACTTTTAGATTCACCTCTTTGCCATGTATACATATGCACATTTTTATGTTTAAACCACGTATTGGATACAAACAGGCTTCTCTCCACACAGATGTTCAGCAGGGGTTCACCGTTCTCATTGGTTCTTTGGTCTCCGAACTTTCCTAGAACGCGTTCACTATGTTCTCTCTGTACACCCACCCATCCGTTTATATCCCCCAATATAATCACTCTTTCGTTTGGCTTACATACGTTCAACACGTTCTCTACTTTATTCCAGAAGTTCTCACGCTCCTGGTCTCTTTCTCCATTCACCGGTGCATAGCATGCAATAAGAAAAATTCTTCGAAACTTCACTTTCATTCTAACCCATATTACCCGGTGAGATACTAATTCGTACTGTTTAACACATCTTTTCGCTCTTTCCCTTATGATCACCCCAACTCCTTTTGCACCATGCACTTCCGTCTGAACTCCTGACCATAGTGCCAGGCTGCCATCATCCATCTCCACAGCATCCTTTCCTTTGCGCTTTGTCTCCGATACACACAGAATATCAAGGTGTCTTTCGTACATTACATTCGCAATTTCAAATTCTTTACCATGCATACCTCTAACATTTCACGTACCGGCTCGCCATTCATTCCTTGCACAGTCGTCAGCAACGGGGCCTGTCTGTTTTGACCTTGACCGTCCCTTGTAGCCAGGTCGATCCGAGGCAATTGTATTGTTTTCTTGAGTAATATCATAGCGAGCAGATCGGTTACTGGCCAAATCGTGCCCCGGACGATGTAGTACTCCCTACTAACGGTATCGTCCTACTACCGGACAGTTATGTCTACTGTCACGACATAATAGGTAGATATAGATAATAGATCGTATACTAACTGTATGAATCTCAAAATGTACATATACATGTACATTTTTTTTTCGATTAAGACTTATAGATAGTTATTGTTTATTTGTTTATTTATTTTTTTTGCGTTGGCATGCTGATTCGATCCAGTTAAAATTGTTATTTTATTAGTTTTCTACAATTGATTGTCATTGCAAAAATGTTTACCTGTTGAGTTCAAGACAAAGGGGCGGTATTTTCGGTTTAAGCTCACTCTACAATTCTACGAGTTTTAACAATCACATCTGGTATGGATTTAAAGAGCCGTAATTTTTCGTAGAAATTCAACCCTACAGCAATCCCAAACGTTATTTACACGCCTTTTTTTGTACACGTTACAAAAATTTACTGGTTATATTCTTGTCTTTATCCATTATTAATTAAGACCGCTGGGTCTAAAATATGTTCAAAAACTCACCCGTACCGTACAGTAACTCTATTGAATTAGAAATTATCATTTTAATCCGGACTTGCTACACTAATCCAAGATAGAAGCTGGAGCCATCACAAACACGTCCTATCGCTTTGACGACCACTTCTTGTGAAAAGTTACTAAAAATGTTAATTAAAAATTAAATTGTTGATTTTACTTGAAACTTAAATCGAATGTAATTTTTGTAGCAGATTCCAGACAGAGATAATACTAAAGAGAAGTTGTATTTGACGTATGGCGTGGGTAAGACATAAGGTAATTTACTGAACTATATATAACATCCCTGTGGAGATAAGGTTGCCATCTGCGAAAACGAATTAACGGAATTAACACGGAAGGTAACTGATAATTAATGGTTTAGTGGCTAGCTCTGTCGTATATAGGCCGTGAGCGTGTTTCGGGAATTTAAACATTTAGGGCGGCCTATCGTGTTACCAACAGTCGCAAATCGGAATGTCAGACAATAGGGATAAGGTCTTGTAAAGGGCGCCAGACTGTTATTAAAACAAAATCGGTAATAATATACCTCGTACATGTAGGTAAATCAGACAAACAGACAAATACTCACTTACCTGGACGCGGGCTAAACATAACGTGCACGTTGTTGGTGGTCTGGGAATTATAGCTATAAAAACAAATCTTCAAAGCAATCACACACCTTCAAATAATACTGTGAGCAAATTAGCTGTTGGGGTTAACGATTTTCTTTATCCTGCTTTTACGTTACTCTAAATTTCCCAAAGCATGTAAATAAATTACGGAAAACAATGACTAGGTATTTCAACTAATCATAGAAAAATAAGACATCCAAAAAAAACTAATTATTTACCAAAACTGTACTCAAAGATAAAAAAGCATAAAATTAAATAACGCTGTTCAAAAAATACTCTAAATTCGTTATCTAAATGAATGTTCTCCAACATCCTTTTAGCTAGTTTGAGCTACTGGGGGAAAGATCACAAATAAAGTTCACAATTTCAATTAACCAACTATCTGTTAAATAAACCATAGCAGCACCATGATTCCGCGCTCATAGAATTTCTGGTCTGTATCAGCATAAAATTTAACCAAGTGCGATTTAAGGTCATCGTCAGTTGTAAAAGTTTTACGTTTCAAAAAATTCTGCAAACTGCGAAATGAATGCTATATGGGGGATGTGGCATCACTTCCCAACCAAGCTCCAATAATTTCCCACGAGTTGCCAAAGATGTGTGAGGTCTTGCATTGTCGTGGTGGAACACTACTCCTTTCCGATTTATCAATTCTGGCTATTTTTCTTTGATTCATTTCATTTCAATAGTTGATGACAATACACATCTGAATTGATCGTCTGGTTTCTTCGGAGCAGCTCAAAATACAAAACACCTTTGTAATCCCACCAAATTAACAGCATGATCTTGTTTTGATGCAATTCATCTTTCGGTGTGATTTGAGCTGGTTCACCGTTCTTGCACCATGATCTTTTTCGAATTATGTTGCTGTATATTATCCATTTTGTATCGCCAGTTATGATTCTTTTCAGGAAAGGATCGGCCTCATTGCGCTTAAAGTGCATATCGCATATGTTGATTCGCTTTGTTAATTCAGTCTCTTTCAATTCATGCGGTACTCAAGTATCGAGCTTCTTAACTAGTGCAAGGTTTTTTAAATGTTTTTCTATTGTTGTGTGCGATACATTTAACCTTTCTGCAATCTCTCGAACAGTTTATATGACATTCCTGTTCAATTATGGCTTTGAGGGAAAAATCTTCGGAACATAATTTTTTAAATCAATTTTGACACGTGCGCTCCGTTAATCAATCAACACCATAAATTTCACATATCTCTTTGTGAGCCTCAGTTAATTTCTAATCGAAAATAAAAAAGTAGTTTCTTCCCTTCATTTTAAAATTGCTTCTAAAATAAGGTCAATGTGACTGATGTCAAATACCAAAGTGCATCACTAATACAAGTCATTCAAAAAAACAAAGGAAAACTCTCATATGTGATAACCGAAATTGCTTAGTTGCCAACTGCGTTCGACTATCTTTATATAATTAGATAAAACAATGTCAATTATAAAACAAAAACAAGCACAATAAATATACATCGGTAGGCTACCCTTTGGAAATGTCCTCTGAATTCTCTTCTCCCGTGTACAGCAAAAATTGACCTGGATGTGAGGGCTCCTCGGTGAAAACTCTCTTAATCGGCAGCAATAACGTCAATTTCAAATGACGTTATAAATAGTTGACTAACGAAGTTATCCAATTTAAATACAAGACTTGGTGACATTAACTATCGCACCGGGTATACTTTATACGTACTCGATAATTCGGTATATTTCTTTACATGTAATCTTATTAAAAATATATAAAAGTTACTATGTACAGTGAGACTGGGTCTATTAAAGGCAGATAGTAGAAGCAAGAAGTCGTGATCGGCACACACAGTACCTTACCATCAATCAAATCTCATCCACAAAAGCGATCTAAAACTCCGCCAATCAGGAAGCACTTGGCGAAAATACTATCTTAATTTCGGAAACAATAAGGTCTTAAAAACCACGATAAAACCACATGTAAAATTCCCCGGCTTGGTGAACCTGTAATAAAAACCGCACAAAGCCGAAAGGGATACGTTGTCCGCGATACGTTCGTAAGGTCCCGGTACGTCGTTGACAGCTTTACAAGTAACTAACGGGCTTATCTCACTTACACACGTACTTAAATTTACTTAGGACGAAGTGTAGTTCAGACGAATGTTGCTCTCTCCGTTAATGATAATTCTTAACCAAACATGAATTGGTATACTTTGTAACGAAAGATTCCTGGCACCATTTCTCACATGTATCTCAATGGATGTTAACAGATACTTGATACAACACAACTTGGAATTTATATCTTGGGTTTCTCAAAACTCTACTGTAGTTACACCCAATAACAAATTACGTTTTTTAATTCCAAACTTGTGAAAATTTGTATGATATTTACGATTTCAGTTAAATTAATTCTAACAAAGAAAACCATTTTAAATCCAATACGAAAGATTCTAATCCGAAATACAATGTGAAGTTTGATAACATCAATAGCAAAGATAAGTCAATTTATTTTTAAAAGATGTAATTTCCCTCTTCAACTAACGAATTTCTAAAAGTTAAAAGAACGAGAATAAATACTATCTATATAAAACTATCTTAACGTTACTCTGATTGTAACGCAAGTATCACCTGTGAATGAAACGCAATTATACCTTGAATTAACATTATTAGCGATAAACGAAAAAAAAAATCCTGTACGTCTTTAAAGAATTGCAATTCTAACTTTTAACTTGTAATAAAAAAAAATTCTAACATCCTCAAATTGCAACAACGAAAGAATTATATGTCCACATCTTGTATTACTCAAACTACGCTTAATATAATCGACACGAAAATGGATTCTTTGAATTTTTAAATATCGTATTCTAAAATACATTAACCTTTGGCAACAAAACATTTTAAATTTTTTGACTTTTAAAGCCAAAATTTCGAAAAACGTAGAAGAAAAAAAGTTATCTGACGTAATTCACTTAAAATTTTCACACCCGGTGACAGCTTCTATGTATTTAACCACATTTTAGCAGCGGGTATCGGAGAAACATCTTGTAGATATTAATTTACTTATTTGTCCTCATTATTGAATAATAAAAATATATTTAAAAGAGGATTAGTTCTGTTTCTTTCTAACTTGAATATTTCCATCTTTTTAGTTTTTGTCAATGTTTACAACGATTCTTAGTAAAAACAATAATTTAAATTTTTCTGAAACTATTGTTAGAGAATACCCGTTTTCGTCTCTTACAATACGACGGTGCACCAGTTGATGGAAGTGGTGTGACTGTTACTTGTAAAGACACATGAAGGTGTTTCACAGAATATTGTCAGTTAGATTATTAAGCAGTCAGGATTGTGCTTGAAGTGTCAATGTGAAAATTGTGATTTTAGTTGACCTTAAACTTTGTCAGACACCCTATATAACTTATAAAAGTGATTTATTTCAAGTTCTGAAGAGTCTCCTGCTGTGTATCTAGTTAGGTTTTACTTTACGCAGTTTATTACACTTCAATTAACTTAATAAGCTAAGGTCGACCAAGCTATAAAAGAAAGTTAATGAACAATTTATCTTTGTACGAAAATCTTCTTGATTATTTTTTAACATAGAAACTTATTGTTTTTCTGGAAGGAAACCTTGTGAAGTGAATAATGTAGTTTCGACTATAATTCCTATAGGAGTTTTACCCTTCATTACTAACATTAATCTTATTTTCTACCAAAAGAAAAATATTCTGTATTTAGAGATAATGACCTAGTTAATGATTTCTTTTGTACATTTTCCTTTCTATAATGTTTGCAATCATCATTATTATCAAATGAAGTTAATATAAACTTAAATCCTAAAAAGCGTTTACAAAATCATAACAATGAAACTAACGAGTTTTCAGAGGGATTGCTTTGTTATTGATCACCTAATTGTGAGCCTTGAAAAGTTATTTTATGATACGCTACATTTACTTCTTTTGCAATAATTCGTATGATTATTGTATCAGATATGTAATGATATTATACAAATATGACTTCGATAGAGATTGATTGTCAGAGAAACAATATAAGTACTTTAAGGCAATGCATATAAAACATCAGTCAAAATTAAACTGAAGCGTATACTATAACAAAAAATCGGATATCGCCAGCACGTAACTTTCTGATGAGTGCGCTATCTTTCATTAGCAAATGCATAGTAAAGAGTTTGTACAGAGCCAGCCGCCTTTACCAATCTTTTCGAATGAATTATTTGCTAATTATCCTGTTTAATTAATATGTTACAGAAATCATCAAATAACGAATTTATATCCCCTCCGCCGTGAATTTCAAACAGGTTAATAGTTTTATGACGTCACGGCCTACTCCAGTATATTCACTAATCACCGAATTATCACCCCGACCTTCGCGGATTTTAAATAAAACCGAGAGACGCTCTCATTCCGTTGGGTCAACTGGACTCATTCAGCTGGGCATCTTAGGAGTGCCCAGACAGTTATCTTTCCGTTCACCTGCTTTCTGTCGAGACTACTCAACACCGTCAGCCTGAACTCATCCCATACACCAGGGTTTATTACTATCTCAACCTGCTGTTACCTGCATGTAAGTTAAATATACAACACCACACTTACACCAGTGAACGGCTTCACGTCGGGCTACCACACGATGTAGTCTTTTACTTACTCCATTGGATACAGAGGCTATAGACTCAATTCTACCAATCCCCAGGGATATCAATTAAAAAACAGCGTAACGGATCTTTGTCCAGATTCTTGTAATTGATATTCCACCCACACACCGCTCACCAACTCACACTGATACGCCTACACTAGGCAAAATAATTAAAACCGCTGAAACTCGCTAAACGTAATAAACCGCTTAAGGTTAGTTTTCCCAGCAACACCTAATAGAAGTCCCATAACCAGCTTTAATATCCGCTCGCCCACTGCGAGACAGCCAGTATACTTCTTTAACGAAGTCCTGAACCAGCATCCGTCCTGATTGCTTATCGCGATAACCCAGACTTGAGGGAGAAACCCTTAGGCAAGTCTTCCGTACCTATAAAACAAGTTAGTTTATATAGGAAATATAAAAGTCCCTTTCATAAAAATTAGGGGTAGAATAATTGCATTCATTCACTTTAAATTCTGTACAAAAGAATCCCTTTAAAGTATTGATTTTTCTAGTCGACCACCAAAACAGTTATAAGAGCGTTACCCCCTTTATCAAGTCACACCTGCTATCCTCGTTATAATAACTGTAAATACGTTGGCAACAGATTTTTATTTTTATTTTAAAATAAATTATTTGAAATAAAAATGTAACTCTATAATTGAAGATTAGTTCCTTTGAATATATAACCTCCTTGCTAACCGTATTTTCGCGGCAAACCTAATAATCCGAGCAACCTAAGGAGGACAACAGCACCGCCCAAATCCCTAGACCGAAAAGGCTCCCACCCTGAGAAAGACGCGGTAATTACTTTCTTTGTTTTGTTTTTTGTTTGAAATAACTTATTTTCCGTTTGTTTGTTTTGTTTTATATATAAGTGTGTTCTAAGTGTGAATACATAGATGATTTATCTAAAATTTTATTGTCTAAAGGTTTCTTCAATTTTTTAATAAAGTTAATGTTGTTCAAGATATTCAGAAAATGTAGTCTAGCGACATCTATAACATAGCTTTATCTCTGAAAACAAGTGCAGATAATCGTAAACTTTACGATTATAACTCACAATTAAGATACGTAGCTTTTGGGTGGAACATCATGTATTTTTTATTTTTTACAAACTTAAACGTTTCGGTAACAAATATAGTTACCTTTCTTCAGTAAATGATAATAGTTCTTGAAACTTATTTAAAAATTTTTTGGAAGTTTGAAAATTTCAAAATCTCCACATATGTACAATCCTATTGTATTAATATTCAAGGCTTCAATAAAATTTAGAAAGAAAGGCTGTGTAAAATTAAATTATTTTAAAAAAAAATGTTAACACACTTTCTTATAAAGCTGCTCGTTATTCAGATATTGAAGAAATTTGACAGACCACTCCATATTAGGGATATTTTACTCATCGCATTATAAAAATGCATAAAAAGTAATACATTTATAATTTTAAACCCTACATACTGATATTTTTATATCTCTGAAATGTAGAGTTGCCTCATAAATAATTTAGTAATACCAGAAAATGCACCTAATAAACCTCCCTTCAGTTTCAGAAGAAGTGAAAATAAGCTTAAATACAAAATTTCACCGACTGACACGTGGTCGTGATTTTATCGATTATTTGCCGTTAGTTTCGAAATTATAAGTTATTCATAAAATACCGGAAATGTAGTACAAGTTCATGAAACTGAACTTGATAACGCATAAATTCTTGGAAGCTTTTAGATTGTAACGTCTTTTTTGTCTTTTGCGTATTTGTAAAGTATTCGAAATTTTTACAAATTGTAATCGCCTTTAGAATCCCTATTTTGAAAAAGAAGTAAAGTTTTGCTTTGTTTATCAAGCTTAGATTGGAGTCTAGGTTAACATTTGGTTTACGTATTGTTATCGATAGGTAGTGGAATCCTTTTTAGTAATTTGGTTGACAATTAATTAGTTCCGTTGTAAATAATAGTTGTTCGTATTTTGTATTTGTCATTCATAATAAGTATTGTCGTTAAAATTGCGTCGGTGGAAAAATTGTTAAAGTGTTAAAATTGTTATATTGTATTCTAATAGAGTGTAGAAAAACATATATCGCAGTTTTTAGATGTTTAGGCGACAGTTTGGCGGAAAATTTTTGGTCTTTAACAAAGAGTTTCGCTTTTAGATACGAGGCGTTAAGGGCTAGCGTCGCAGTGAAATCATAAGCTTACTGGGTATCAATTACATTTAAAACAACCCGCTTGTGGTGACGTATTTTTTAGGTGATGCAATTTTCCCGCTTTCGAGTGTAGTTCGTTTTTGGCACGCATTACAAATTTAAGCGATCATTTTTATGATTGGTTATTTAAGATTTAAGAAGGTAGGCTTCAATGTGGCGGAAACCCAATTACTCACGAGGGGACTCTTAATGTAGACGCAGAGGTGTTAACAAGGTACCGTTACCGCAGCCGGTGAATTAACGCGGAACAGCGTAGGTAGTTTCTACCAATACGAGATTAATTTATCGTTAAGTGCACATTGTCCGAAAGGACTTTGTCGAGGATTCTAGAAGGTGTTAAGCGTTTCCCTGTTCTATGGAGTAGTTATCGCTTTTGTGCGGAAGAAACGAAAGGTCTGGTCCTGATTACCCAGAGATTCAGTTCCTAGCTTGTCGGTAACGGAAAACTAATAAGTGTCGTTTAGAACTAGTACATAAATAGAGTAAGGATAACAAGAAACATGTAGATATATACATTAGTGTATCGTTTAACCAGTTGAGAGATGAATCAAAACGCAACTTGGAAGTGAAGCGACTTGCCGCTTTCTTTCATGAGGTGGGTCATACTATGGAGGTTCGAGCGTAGTCACAAAGACGATCATATTGCCGCCGTCCCAGCAGGATCAATCCTCTGGGTTTCCACCAGGTTGTTGTATAAGGGAAGGTGGTAAAATGAAGAAGCCAATTGATGTAAAGGCCGATCAAATTTAAGGTAATCATTTCCGATCATATTGTTGCTATGTTGTTGAAAATTTTCAATAAAGCATTGTGCGTTTTTTGTATGTGCTAACGGTTGAATACCATGTCCTTTAGGATCAAGTTTCTTAATATTTTACTGTTTAAATTTTAATGCAAGCATATTCATCCGTGTTATAAAAATTTGTATGAGTTTTTTTATTATTGTATTGACTATTTTGTACCGAAATTTTATATTACGACTGCGTTGAAAGGGGAAAGCAGGCTATTTAAGGTAAACAAATTTAGCTTGTTATAAGAGTAAAATTTACAGTAATTTTGAAATTGTTGACGTTTGAAACTAGCTAGTATCACTGAATTTTAGGCAAGTAAGGTAATTTAAATATTGTGGAAGATCTATGTAACAACACCAGGTTGTTTTGATATTTATGTGTTGGTTTATTTATAATACACATCTAGAGGTGAATGAACTTGTGTTTCTTTGGAATGTGAATCTAGTTGTAAACCCCATGTCGTAAATATTTTTTTGTTTAGTTTGACTAAAGTAACTAGGTTCGAAAGGTTAACAATTGATGATTAGAATTGTGCCGTAACATTTAACCAAAGGTGCGTTAATGCACCATTTGCATGAATTTGAGCATGTTCCACAGCGAATTGCTTGATATAATTTCAAGTAGTTGTAAGCTGAATTAAAGTCATTTTCTTTTCTTTGAATTATAATTTCATTGATAGCCAGATCGAGTAAGTGAAGTAACGTAACAACAGAGTTAGTAGTTTTTCTAATCAGATTAGTGACCCAGTTTGCAGCACGTATCGATTTAGGATAAACGTGCGATATTATTTGTAGCTCTACAGGTATAGAGAAGATATTCAGGTCTCCAAAACTGCCTGTGATTACGTCCAAAAGTAAGCGAGATATTTGGGTATTTAAACAAGTTGTGAACCTTCGTAATTAGGCATTTCAACCCCGATTGTGTAATTTCAAATACTCTGGCGCCCTTTCCGGTTTTATGTCAACCGCAGCTCCGATTGTGTTTTATTTATGGCAAGCTATCCTACTTTGTGCAAAGCTAAGTAACACTTTACCGACCCCTACCACTGAGCAGTCGAGCAAAACCCCCAATTTTACTTGTTATCCCGTTCTTCCGCCAGTTTATAACGTAAGATGACATACACATACGCACGCGGTTACACTCACTCAATTATTCACTTTCACACCCCTCCCCCTACACGCACACATGCCACACACACACACACACACACACACACACACACACACAGAGAGAGAGAGAGAGAGAGAGAGAGATAAACACATACACACACATACGCACACATGCACATACACACATACAAAGACAGATAAACACACATACATAAACACACACAGACAGACACACACACACACACACACACACACACACACACACACACACACACACACACACACACACACATCAGGACCTATTGGGGCAAAACTTTGACAAACGTCGTAAAATGAAGATAAAAAATTTCGTTCTATACCTACCACTGCAAATTGTGTCAATACTTCCACATCAACAAATCGACCAGAAATTTGATTTTCTAATACAAAACTCGAGTTCTTTTGGAATTATTGGAACAAAAAATACTCACAATTATATTACTAAATACATATTAAAAGAAAATAATAAAAAAAAAGAAAAAATTGGAAAAGGAGTACTTACCCCCCACATTTACCTCTTTCCCCATACCCCAATGACCCCAAAAACAATAATTCGCTTTGGGTAGTTAATATCTATATGTGTGCCAAATTTCAAGTAGATGTTAAGTCCTTCGAAAGTTATGGAGTACACACACTCACACACAGACAGACATACAGAAAAGATTGTTTTTGCTCAAATTTTATTTTTGGACGTTTTCGAACATTTTAAAGTGATTGAGCAAATAAAAATTTCTGAATTTTTTTTTGCGATACAGTACTTCCTATGGAAGTAAAATTAACTTGCAATAATTCCTTTTTAAATTTAAATTAAGACATTCATATATTTTGTTAGATTTAGAAATAACAATGTAGATGCTGTAAGCAGGATCCCTCATACTAGCCGTCCTCACTTGCTTACTGCTCGAGCACGTTCCTGCAAAGACAAAAAACTTTCAAATTTAATATTTGAAATTTTTTACAATTTCAATTCCAAATGGTTGAACATGTTTAAGCTTCGATATTTCGAATTGACGTAAAATGAAAATTCACCAATGATAACACAAAAATGGTACGCGATCAGATTCGTAATCGTCTCACATTAATGTTAAATACAGACTGACTGCAGACTAAATGCCGACTGACTCCCGTCCTTTCCCTAGTTCTATTTATAACTGTTCTCCCCTTTAACAGGAGGGATTTGTAAATGGGCCAATGATAAAGCACATAGGCAAGTATTCAGAAACTCTTGTTTAATTTGCTACATATGTTCTAATTTAATACGTAGAATGCAAGAATTTTTTAAACAATTTGTTAGAGCTACTGTGAAATTCGGTTTTCACAGTTCTTATAATTTTAATATCCTCATATAACTGAATTACAATTTTTCCCGACTAAAATCAATTACATCAATTTGAATTGATTTTATATGAAAATCTGTACGATCTGCCCTAAAAAGTGACGTCATCAAAGTTACTTTTGCTAAATTTGCCGTTCAAACTAAAAGAAGTCAGTTTGACCAGTGACGGTTCCTTATCTTTTATAAATTCCGAATTGAATGTTAATTTATTTTTAATAGAAACATTAATTTATACCTTGCTTTAAAATTCATTTAATATATGCATATATGAATATATTTACAAGTTTTTGTTATGAACGAATAAGTTCAAAGGTAAATATTATTAATTAAAAATTATTATTAATTTTATTAAATACATAAATAAAAAGTTTACCTCGAGTAGGATTTGAACCTACGACCTGTACTTTGCTAGAGTACCGCGCTACCAACTGCGCCACCAAGGTTCAAGCCCCAATCGATGCAAATTTTGTCTTTATGTATGTAGAATCCTACTCGAGGTAAACTTTTTATTTATGTATTTAATAAAATTAATAATAATTTTTAATTAATATATGAATATTGTTTACTAATTTAATGAATTTTATGCTTTCAGAGTCAACACCACTAGTACTAAATTTATTTGAAACATTTCTAGTAATATTGCTTAACTTCTGTTCTGATCATGCAACATATACAAAAACATACCCCACAAGCGTCTAATAAAAACTCAATACTAATAAAATAATGTTGTATTCAGCGTAACAATACTAAAATTCTGTCGCATTAATCAGTCCAATTTTTTATAGCTATTTAAGTAATCGCAAACATGCTGTGTCTTATAATAATAAAGTGTCTTCTTATAAATATTTCATTCTTGGAGTAAATCAAGCGTCAATCCTGGGACCAGTATTGTTATCTATTTATACATCTAATGTAATGTTATATATATAATACAAGTAGAAATATATCTATATGCTGATGGCATGATGTTGCATCTTTCATTTCACCTCCAGAATGTACAAATACAGTGAATAAAGAACTAAAACATTTAATAAAAACAACAAAACACACGCTTAAAATAAATGCTAACAAATTTGAAGTTATTTTGTTTTGCATTACGGCCAATCGTATAATCGTATAAAAAAAAAGGATTTTATAATTTGCGTTTAATTTTTCAAAATAGCTCATTCCTAAATCGACAGATTAAGCAAATATTGTACTATTGCATCTTAATTATTGTGATATGACATACGGTCCGTGTTACAAGTTCAAGACAAACGAAGAATTCAACACCTGCAAAACGCTTGTTTTGAGACTAATATTCAGTGCGCTTCGGGCAATTCATAGCATATCCAGTAAATTGAAAAAGGCAAGGTGGCTAAACATGGAATATTATCGAAATTTACATTATGTTGTACAGTATTACAAGATTATTCAGAAACAATCATCTCCATTCCTATCTAATAAGATAATATATCGTACAGATGTTTACAACCTCAACCTACGTTCTAGACGGTTGTTGTTTATGAAAGCATAATATAATCACATTCAAGAGATTGTTTACATGCAATCTTGTTACATTATATAATAAGGTTTGTACCGCCCCTGCTTGCTTGCACCTATACAAGTAATATTTTTACTAATAAATAAAATTAAATAGGTTTAGTTGGTGGGTTCCCGATTAGATATCACTGCTAGCGGTGTGTGTTGTCTATCTGAATAAAATAGAGATTTGGAAAATTCCCATTTTATTTCTTATAACAAGTTTTGTGACGTTCACTAGATAAAGATGCAGGTTAAATAACTCACTAAATACAAATATTCATTAAACGAACGTTGCTTTTGAATCTCCTCTAGGTCCTGGACTTCGTCCTTCCCTTTTCAAAACTCCCGCTCGTAGTGACCCTGGTGGTCTAACAGGAAATCACTGTAACATACAAGTCACTAACACGTGCAAGAACTATTCACGGTTCCGGTTTGTGTAGTAATAATTATGTGTGTAATTAGACAAAATACCGGTTATTTAAATCAATGTAAATGTGAATTGTGCATTTATGAATTATTAAATTGATTTTCAGGTAAGTTTTAATTCACGTTCCTAAACTAATCGACGTTAATGTGAATGAAAGTATGTTCCAAAATTACAGGGACTAATGTTTAAGTACACCATTTATATTCGAGAATGTTTGGTGCGTGTTAATGACAATCGCGACCTTCATAACAATGATAGACTAATGAAATTTAATTGAGTCTATAACCGGGGCTGGGCAATCCTAATCAGGGAGAACGTTAGGAATGATGTCAATACGTGAATAATTTTTGTGATAGAAAATTTTGCAAATACGCAAATGGAAGATATGCATTTTGCCAATGGTCGAAGTAATGGAAATGGTCAGCAATCTCGACGACTGTATGCTGAGTTTTAACCAGAACGTAGGGTACCTCATCACACAATATTTTCACCAACGCTTACGCGAAAATGGTATATTTATGAAACGAACTGCTGACTGTGGACGCCCTCGAGGAGTACGAACTGTGCAACTAGAAGAAGCAGTTCCCGATATAGTTTCGGACTCACCTGAAACAAGTACTCGAAAAATTTCCAACCTATTGAATGTAAGCAATTTCACCGTATTTAACTAAAAGAGCAGTAATGGTATCCGTTTTATATTCAACGTGTATAGGCCCTATTACCTTGAGATTTCTTACCGCGTCTAGTTTTTAACAATGGATTCTCAATGTAACCGCTCAAAATCCTAATTTTTTTAAATGGCGTTTTGTTTACTGACAAGGCGAGCTTTTCCAGAGATTCTATACGAAATTTTCATAACAACCACTTATGGGATGATGAAAATCCACATGGAACCTTTCAAGCTCATATTCGACATCAATTTACAGTAAACGTGTGGCTTGGAGTACTTAATGATCATTCAATTGTTCCATATTTCCTCCCATTACGATTAAATGGCGAATCTTATCATTTCCTGCAGGAAGGGTTACCTGCGCTTCTTGAAGAAACTTCTCTTCACCTCAGACAAAACTTATGGTTTATGCACCATGGTGCCCCAGCCCATTAATGTACATGTGGATTAATGTACGTCGTCACTTAGATACAGAATATCCAAATCGTTGGATAGGTAGGAGAGTACGCAACATTGGCCAGCTCACTCTGCTGAATTAAATCCCTTAGACTTCTGCATTTGGGGTTTTCTCAGGTCATTAGTTTACTACAATCCCGTCGAAAATGCTGAAGACCTTAGGAATCGAATTGCAGCCGGCTATGAGACAATAAGAAACACAGTAGGAATATTTCAGCGAATACGATAGTCAGTGAGGCGAAGAGTTGATTCTTGTATCACGTGTAAGGGATGTTATTCTGAACATCTGTTGTAGGCTCGCAACTTTTTAAAATCATTTGTATTACTGTTGTTTTGTGTTATTGTTTTGGTTTAATATTACTGTATTAGGTAATAAAACTTTTTAGAAATATTGACAGCAATCTACCCCAAGCGTCTTGCAAATTTCGAGTCAATATCTTTAAAACTCTTTGAAATAATTGATAAATATAAATAAAAAATTAAAATTTAAATACTGTATCCCGGAAACGAAGCATATTTCTGCCTACGTTTATAGGAATTTTTTCACAAAATAACTTCGGCAACCACCGCACTTAATTACAAACACCCTGTATATATATATATATATATATATATATATGTATGATGTGGTGTGCACCGTAATGATGTGCTGGTGGGTATAGTTGGTGTAATGTAAATGACAGGATTTGAGGCGGTTGGTGTATTTCTTTATTCAGATTGTTAAGGATGACCGGTTTGGAGTACAGTGGAAGAGGCAATATGTGCCGGAGGGTATGTAAAAGTGGTAATTTTCTGATGGTGGTAGTGGTAGTGAAATTTTATTGTAATTGTGTTCTTAGTATTTTTATGTATAATTTTTATAAGAGAGTGTGAGAGGACTGGGTAAACGGGATATTTATTCGGGAAATTTTCAACCCTGGAATTGGAGAAGGGAAGAAAAGGATGTCACCCTTTACGATAGATCGCTTTCTGAAGAGAGCTAGTTTTTTCTTCTTTGCATATGTAATTAGAAAGCATGAGGTATCCAAACACCCGGATAATAATCTACCAAAGCGCGTTTGGAACCCCTAATTAGTGTCATTATCTTCCCGTGCCTTTTCTGAGAATGGTGCAAATGCTCAGGATTGCGACCTTTTGCATTTTCGCGATCACGGCTGTTTTCATTTCTAGTTGTATGACTGAATCCTTTGAGCTCCTTGAGATGATGCCGCTCGTTGATAACACTATCGGTAGTATTGTAACTCGATGTATTCCCCACTGTTCTTTCAGATTCTAGACCAACTCGTGTTATTTTGCGTTTTCGTATTGGTCTATATTGTTATCGTTGACACAGCAAAGTCGACTATCCACACTTTCTTTCGACCAATATTCCATAATAACAGGTCTGGTCTGTTTGCAGACGTCGTTCTGTCCCTCAGGATCGATCTATCCCAGTATAGTTGGAGGTGATGATTTTGCAATATGTTTGCTGACGGTATAGTGGACCAGGGGGCAGAAGTTTATGTTTTAAGGCTAGGGTGTGTAGAGTATCTTCCCAAACACATAATGTCGTCGTGAGTCGATGCGAGTACAGTGCATCCTACTGTAATGTGTTGGATAGTTTTTTCTTCTTGCCCACATACTCTTCATCTGTCATCTTGCACGTTTGCATCCTTGACGATGTATTTCAGGTAGTTTTCCGTTTTTACTGCTGTTAATTTATTAATTAACTATTGCTGCATAATATTGACCAGTGATTGTGTGGCCACGTTTCAAAACATCTACCAGTAAAATTCCTTCGGCATCCCAAAAAACTGTAGCCATTGTCGTGCCCGCTGAACGAAATTTGCGTGGAGGGGGAGATCCTGGATCACGTCACTCCATACTTTGTTGTTTGCACTCGGGATTGAAGTCATGAACTCAAATTTCCTCAACCGTAACATAGCGATCGTGGAAACATTTAGGATTACGGTTAAACAATTAGCTATTGAAGAAGTGACTCTCAAACGCTTTTGTTCGGGTGTCAATATTCGGGATACCCATCTTGCTGACACCTTATGAAGTCATTTATTACGATTCCAATCGTACCATTTGAAGGCCTGTTATCTCCGCTACACGCCTTGCTGTCAATTGACGATCTTCTCTGATCATGTCATTCACAAGATCAATGTTTTCTTAATCATACGCAGAATGCGGCCGACTAGCACCCTTTGCATGTTCGCAGGTTGTTCTGCCACATTTGAACGCTCGAGATCAATTTTTTACTACTTGATAGGAAAGAGCACAATCTCCTAGCACCCCAACTATAATTGTATGAATTTCTTTAGGTGTTAAACCTTTCTTTTGTACGTAGTTGATGACAGCATGACGCTCACTTTTTCCATTTCCCAAAATCTTCGTGCCACCACTACTATCAACTTGTATAACTTTGACACTAAAGCTCGACTAACCAAATTTGGCAGTTTGATTGTCAATAAATTAAGTGAATTCATTGAAAACGTGTTACAGATACTAGACAATTTATGGCTACTATTACTAATTGTAACTAAAATTATTGAAATGTTAGAATAAGAAAATGTTTAATTTCTCTTTTTATTTCTATTACTTGTGGTAAAAATATTCCCAGGAACCTTTAACCGTTTCAAGAATGCTAAAGGTGAAGTGATGTACTAGATTATGAAAAATAATGTTTGAAAAACACTTAAATATATTGTTAAAAAAAATGTAACCCTTAACATGAAATAAAATATTAGTATAAAGGATTATAATTCGCATAAGTTTGTGCTCAAATTTTTCTGGATATCCACGGCAAATATTTTTTTTAAACCGGTCCCATTTTATAGAATTTTAAAAAGATTATCAGAACTTGATAAACATAAAACAATTTAATATTAATTTATTCTTTATACAATGTGTCCGCTAATTAATGGTACACAGCAAAACTGGATATTCCTTGGGTAAAAATATTGCGATTTAGCCAAACTTACCTTAGTCCAAAAGTTGATCATAACCGAGATACAGGGTGTTAAAGTGTTAATTTGCATTTCGTTTTTTCTTAATAATTCATCAACAGGGCGACATAACGGCACAAAATTAGACATGTGGGGGTTTTCGGGGGTGAAAAATTCAAATCCGTTCTTATTTTGGACGCCACTTGTAGAGGCCGCCACTTACAGTACATTACATCTATTAAAAATGACCTAATTTTTTTGTATCTCCCTGTATTAGCCTAAATATTAAAGATTATGAATTTTCCATCTTTTTTACAAAAAAAAGTTATACCTTGTAAATGTCTCTACGAGTGACCGTTTTCAAGATATTTGCGTATAAATTATTCAGTTCACCTTTTCAAATTCCACATTCCAAAAATGTTGCTTGAAGTAAGCTGTGATTAAATCAGATGCAATAATAAATGCTATAATAGTAAATGTCAAACTTTATGGGTGTTTGTTGATATTTTGTACTTTTTTTTTAATGTTTATAACTGTGTACAAAATACCCAGACATAATGAGTTTTCAAATGAAGACATGCGTGATATGATTTGTGTATACGCGCAGAAATTATTTAATGGACGTAGGGCGCATCGAAGGTATTTGGAAATGTATCCACGACGGAAGCAGTCAGATTTTAAAATTTTCAAGAATCTCTATGATCGACTGGGAGAAAAAGGCTCGTTTCGTCCCAAACGAGATTCTACAGGACGCCCTAAGATTATAACTCCTGACCAGGAAGATGAAATTCTGATTCGTGTAGCTGAAAACAGTGAACTAAGCACAAAACACCTTGCTGCGAGAACTGGCTTAGGTAAGTCCACTGTTCACAAAATTCTTACTGAAGAGGGACTGTATCCATTTCATTTCACGCTTGTACAAAATTTACTGCCAGCTAGACTGGCATTCGCTCGCTTTTGTCGTATCCAGCACAATGCCGACCAACTGTTTTTAGACAAAATATTATTTATCGACGAAGCAACCTTTACACGTAGAGGCGTTTTTAACTTTAGGAATAAACATTCGTGGGATTTAGAAAATCCACATTTAGTAGCCGAACATCACTTCCAACATGAATTTAATATTAATGTTTGATGCGGCTTTATTGGTAACCATGTATTGGGTCCCTTCGAATTACCTACTAATTTAAACGGCGAAATCTACCTTAATTTTCTGCAAACTCAGTTATCCGAGTATTTTGATGATTTGTCCCTAGAACTAAGACAAAACATGGTGTTCATGCAGGATGGAGCCCCTGCACATTTCTCTAGACGTGTCAAAGACTATCTAAATGTTCAATTTCCTCATCGCTGGATAGGTCGCGGAAGCGAGACGCCTTGGCCGCCTCGAAGTCCCGATTTCAATCCACTTGATTTTTGTTTTTGGGGATATTTGAAATGGCTCGTGTATAAAGAAGCAGTGAACACTCGAGAAGAATTATGGCAGAAAATTGTAAATGCTGTCGAACAGTTTCGAAACGATCAGTTATTATTTAGGATAAGACGGTCGTTCAGCAGACGGGTTCTCAAATGTATTGAAGTGAATGGTAATCACTTTGAACGGTTATTATCGAAAGATGCTCTCTTTTTTTATTAAATGTTAATATTTTCGTATTGTAGTTTTCTTGTTGTTATTTCTGTAGTAATTATAGCATTTATTATTGCATCTGATTTAATCACAACCCAGGTACTTCAAGCAAAATTTTACATGTGAGAATTTGAAACTGTGTACTGAATAATTTATACGCAAATATCTTGAAAACGGTCACTCGGAGAGACATTTACAAAGTATAACTTTTTTTGTAAAAAAGATGGAAAATTCATAATCTTTAATATATAGGCTAATACAGGGAGATACAAAAAAATTAGGTCATTTTCAATATATGTAATGTACTGTAAGTGGCGGCCTCTACAAGTGGCGTCCAAAATAAGAACGGATTTGAATTTCTCACCCTCGAAAACCCCCACATATCTAATTTTGTCCCGTTATGTCGCCCTGTTGATGAATTATTAAGAAAAAACGAAATGCAGATTAACACTTTTAACACCCTGTATCTCGGTTATGATCAACTTTTGGACTAAGGTAAGTTTGGCTAAATCGCAATATTTTTAACCAAGGAATATCCAGTTTTGCTGTGTACCATTAATTAGCGGACACCCTGTATGTTATCATAAACAAATCTAAACCTAACAAAACAACTATTTTGAGCATAAACTAACACTAATTAATAAAAAAAATAAACTAAAACTTAAACACATCAATTCTCTAACGTATGTAACACTTTTTGCGTATGATGAATGTTTTGGCGCACTTTTTTGTTAGGAAATCATTGACTTCTGCCAATTCTTCCGTTAGTCTCTGCACTTTAGCCACTTCCGATGTCATAAAATTCCTACATCGGGAGTGGTTCTAAGTGAGAGTTTATTTTCCTGCTGCTGCAGGTAGATGCACCAAAACAATGTGCAAGATATTTGCAGATGGAGGTGACTATTCCTATGGCTATGTAAGTAATTTATTTCACAAATTACAAGTTAAATGTCTAGTTATAAAACAATATCGTTTTTATTGATCCATGATCTTTCATCCAATCCCACTTTACGAATAACTTATTATTCTTGGAGCGAAACACTTTTTCTACCAGTGCACATTGGGATACTTTATTTCCTGTAATTCCTGTTCATAAAACCCTCCCAGTACAGGTGTTCCTTTCATATCTTCCAACGTGTATGTGTTGGGGCTAGTATTGTGAACTTTCACAATCTTCAATAGTTCATTAGACCAATTGGGCGTGTATCCTTTAGCGAAAATGCTTTTAAATTTACTGATTCGGAGTGAGTGTAAGCCGCCAGCTTTGTAAGATTACCGACATCGCTGGGCTTTATTCCGGTAGTTCCATGCTTACGATCGTTATAATCCATCGTTATGGTATCAATTGTATTAATCTAATTGTATTTACCATGTAGACTAAACGTCTTGTATAGAGCACTTTTAATGGTTCTGATAACACGTTCCGCAATTGCAGCCTTCTTTGTACTATGGGTGGAGTAATCATTGACTCCATAACGCTGCATTAGTTTAGTAAAATGCTCACCGTAGAATTCTTTTTTGCATCTGTTTGCAAATTGGTGGGTTTCTGATCCTTTTTGAAGATTGTTTACATGGCCTTGGTAACTTCGATGTCCGTTTTCGTTTTTAATTCTCTGGTCACAAGTATTTCGAAAAACTGTCGATAACCACTAATATATACTTATAACCCTTATTTTGTTTGGCAAAGGTCATCGAAACCTCTAATTATTGTTTGCCTTCGTTTAAATTTTTTTCGCGTAGGTTTGTGCAATTCGTTGACGAGTTGCTATTTAGACATAGTACTAATTTATCTGCATTTATGCATTCTCATTTATACCGTTTAAAAAAGGGCTGTTTGGCTTTTCAATTTATCCATCTCCACATAGTTCTTCTGCAATTGGTATGTCATTTACGACACCTGCGTATCCTGCCTACCTTTCTGCCCACCTCTAGATCACGAATTAGTTCATGTATATCATTTCAATATTTATATTCAATCGATTTGTTTGTTAATTCTTTAAAAAACATAGCTCCACCTCCTTTAGTTGTGAGCGATGATGATGATGATGATGACAGCAAGGGTTTAATCATTTGTGTATACTTTTTGCTGCGGATTCCTCGAATTTGTTAACTTACATCATAATATCGCCTTGCGACATTCGTAGCTTCTAAAATACTTTTATATTTTTTTCTATCTTTTGAATTTACTAGATTTAAATTGGGTTCGTTCATAATAAGCAGATCATATATACCTAGAGTCCCTTTATACGTGACACCTTTAATAATCATATTGTTTCCTTTAATTGTAACGGGAGTATTACCAATTGACAATTCGTAGTATCGCCCTTTCTTGAATCACCTAATAACGGTGAAGTGAATCCTGTAGTCCTTTGAACTTGAGCTAGCTGGCTAGTGGGAGTAGTAGTAGTAGCATACTTTCTTGGAAATATGAACAGGGATGGTATTTGGGTTTAACATCAATGACCTCCTTTTCAGGTGTTTTAATTTTTTTTTATCAGGATCGATTTTATTTACTATTTCTGCTAGAGGTTATATTAGGGGCTTAAAAGTACGTTAAAATATTCTTTCATTATCAATCCGGGCAGATCTAAGACTGTTGTACTTCTGCTGTATTATTTTACGAGAATTTTTTTCATGAATATCATCTCCTTGTTATCCATTGTAGCAAAACGGGGGTTTACTAAACAGTTACCCGTTTATCTTGAACAGATAGCTGTTTACACTAAACAGATAGCTGTTTACATGCACCGAAACAATTTCATGTTTACGGTGGGACTCATATGATCCTCATACACATGTTTTTAAATTTAATTCATTATGCTCAAATAACATAATTAGATTGGTATTATCACGAATTTTACTGTAAGTTTGACCCAAATAGACACACTCAATATCATTATGTCTACCCATAGAAAAATATGCCCTGATGTTATTTTGACTTTCACAAGCGGTATCATCAAGGATAAAGACAGAGTTGGTTTGTGGACAATTAGGCTCAATCACATCTTGATGATCACTGACGGTAAAGTAACCTATATCCTTCATTGGAAGTAAGATTTCCTGAAAAAGTTTGTACTTGTTTTGATTCAATGACTTAGAGTATACGTATACATGTTTAAATTTCAAACCATTTTTCTCAGTAAGCAGATTGATCATTGCGTTTGTTTTGTCGCAATTGGAGGGGCCGCATATAATTCTGCGTATATTATTAGGAAGCAAATCACCATGTTATGGAGTACTAGACTTTTCATCATCATCAATATCATGATTTTGAATTGGAAGTTCTTGCTTCTGAGCAACTACTTTTTTACTGCGATCAAAATTTCGGGCCCTGGCTGTCTTTGTGTACCTTTTACCTTGTTGGAATGCAACGATTATTCAACGTGGTTTTTCCAGTTGCGTCGACGTTTTTATTGGCCATATGTCTTAAGTTGCTTGCTTTAAAGCAGGTAAATTTGTCTCCCTTTTGCTCATCGAATTCTACCTGTAATGGTTCTTCATCCTTTGTTGACCACCCCAAATGGCTTAGTGCTTTGCACTTGGTTGCCGTATAAGAAATATATCCCTTAAGTGTAGATGTTATACCCGGATTCCTGAAAACGTCCACTCTTTGACCACCTAACTCATAACGGATTTCTTCGAAAAGAAAGTTGGGATAATTACTGGTTAAGTTGCATGATTTTCTTTCACCCTCTTTTTTAAGCTCAAGCTTACCTTCTATGTACAGAAAACTATTGTAAGTAGCCGTAATTAGATCTTGACTCTGAATTAAGATGCGTATTTCTTCAGAAGGTCCATACTTAAAAGATCCAAACGGAGGATAAGTGTGAATATCTGATTTAATTATAGTATCATCAAAATGTACGTTTTGAAAGATGTTTAATGATTAGGCCATTGTCAGTGAGAACTTATAAACCAATTGACGTTAAAAGTATTTCTCTGCAAATGTTAACCGAAATGAAGGTTGATAACTAATTAATTACTTACTGTAGGGATGATGTCTTTTATGTGCATTTTTGAAAGATGGAGTTGGTCTTTGATTAATTCCCAGACCCATGTTATTTTAGCTATAAACGTACTGTAAATGGTTCACTTTCACCAAAGTCGATTAATTCACCCTTTTGATTAGTCAAATTACATGTTATATTCATAATTATGTCCGTGTTTACTTCCAAATATTGAGTATTGCTGGGAGTTTTATCAAAACGATAACCTGGTGGGACTGAAATGTCAATCCCATATAATACTTTTGTAGTTTCTCGTTTCGATAAGATCATTTTATAATGTTGCACTCTACGTGTAGATTAGTGTGTTTAAGTATTTGGATGTCTAACGCAGACGTATGTAAAATATTTGATCCTAATATTTTAGACTCAAACCCTAGCATGCGCCCAATACAATTTTTTTTTATTAAAATCGATCTCAAATGAACTGTTTATCTCACATTTAAGTGTATTATTGTTTGCCTTAATGATAAACTTTTCTGTGGGTATCTTAGATTTTAGATAATCGCTAATTCCATCTAACTCATATGCACCATATTGAATATTAATTACTCGCAAATGAGATGGATTTGTTGTAAAATAAAATATATCGTTGTCTGTATATATGTTTCTAATGCTGTTGCAGCCGTAAAATCCCACCAATCCGATAACGTATTTTTTCCTCAAATCTAGCTCTATCCGTGGATAGAAGTTGTGGCTAGCTGTGTTACCAATACCTTCTAAACTGAATGTTATCGACATAACTAAGAAAATTTGAGGTGGTATCGATTATTTATATAAATTTTGGAGTATTAAGTTTTTGATCCTGGTTCTAAGTAGTTAGCAACTTCGATTGGTGGTCGAAGATTACCGAAACTTAATATCATACCTCAGTACCACGCTTTTTGTAGCAAACCCAATTCGTACCTGGCCCGCTTTGGCTATCTATGTTAATAATTCGAGATTCATTCTTCCATGTTAATTTAGGCATGCTATCTCTCATAAAGATATACCTAAAGTAGGGTACATTTTTGGTGTATTTCTTTAAATCAATATCTGTTAACGGTGTTTCGGGTAATCTATTCAGTTTTTTGGGAACGGTTTTAAATATAACCCACCACCACTAGATTTGTATGGTTTTAGATAAAGTGCATCGCCTTTCTTCTTCATGGAGTCTATAGCGATAGAGTCCATCGTGTGATTATGACGCGATGTATCTTCCTGCAATTTTTTGGTATTTTTGGCTTCATTGACTGCTTTAGCAATTCCCGATTCACCGCTGGCTAAAGCACCGATTGTAGACAAACCTGCGAATAACGGAATAAGAAATGGCAAATACCCTCATTGTTTAGGTAAGTTAATTACTCTAGGAACTGCAATGTACTTCTTTCCCCCCATACTTTTTACCTCACGTTTTGCCGTTGAAAGCGCTGACTTCATTGTTTCCGCTAGATTTAATTTTTTTAGCTATTGTTTTGCGTAAATTCAATAAATTTTCACCATTACGTAATGATTTCTGCGTCTGCTTCTTCTGATTGGATCGACGATGATGACATTTGCACCCCATTCCTAATTTTCTCTGTACTCTCATGGTGGTACCGACTGTTAAAGCTTCAGTTCGTTCACCTAACGTTGCGTCTGATTCTAAAATTGTATCTGCTTTATGTCTACTTTCTAAATCTCGGTAATATCTTTAACTGATATCATAGAGTTTGCACTGAGCATCTAGTTGATTAATACCGGGTCATCGCGTGCGTGTCGTTTCTCTAACTTTGTACCAGGGTCACAATACTGGTAATCAGGAAAATGAAAATCAAACAGAGGTTTATTGAGTATCCACTAAGCCAACACCATCGCCTGCACCCATTCGCTTCTTACTTAACATTATTTAACTAGATGGATAAAGCAGGGTATTTATACCTAAAACCGAGATCACAAAAAAACAAATCATAGTTATTAATATATATCTATTTAGTGAATGCTATACATTAGATAAGCAGGACGATAATACAATATTTCCATTAAGCATACAGTGTTATGTGAATGAATATTATACTTCGCATTTATAATATCCGCAATGTCTTTATAAATGTCATTGGCACTACCATTGAATTCTTTCTCGCGAAAACGACGTTAGTCAAGGACTTGTATGAACGTTTGATAGAAACACACCATGTTATAAGACTTAAGAAATTTTAATCTATCGCTTATTATATCCTGAATAGTTCTTCTACATTTTGAGCATTGAATGCACAAGAACAGTAGTTTTCTATCATAACAGTTTTCAATATTCTGTCATATCCTTTAATCAATTCCCAATTGTCATAAATACCAAGACTGCTAGACAGAGATTCATAATGTTGATCATGGATTAATCTTCTTTTTCGTTTACACTTGACCAATCAATTTTGTTTTCAAACTCTTGGGATCGCAAAAATTGTAATTCTACATATGAATGCCATCTTAGAAGTTCATTCCATTCCTTCATGTCTAACACTACATTATTACTTTGATCGTAGTTGCCACACCCCATACGTACTACTGGTGCAAGGTTGAGGTGTGTACTGTATCCAATTTCAATGTTTTGCATGATGAGTATCGTTCGATAGTTTATAATAAGCACGATCGATTAAGTATACGTTAGCTGTTTGTTTATACACTTCATCCCTAAGATGCAGTAGATTTCTAAGACTTGCCCCTGCAGGTGATCTCGAAAATTGACTTTGATACCAATAAATTTTGACCTTGATTCAATTTAGCCATGGAGCTACTTAGAGCATAAACAACAATCTGTCTGAACCGCAATATTGCAGGTGACCTTGAAAGTTGATTTCTAGGAATTGTAATAACTGAATTAATCCACGAACTTGACTCATTCAAATTCCAATATATATATATATATATATATATATATATATATATATATATATATATATATATATATATATATATATATATATATATATATATTATATATATATATATATATATATATATATATATATATATATATATATACAGCGTTAGTTAAAAGTATGGAGACGACGATTTATTGTCGTTAATATTCATTTTAGGAAATTATGTTCAATACAAAAGTTTGTTATGAAATTATTATCTACATTTGAGAATACTTGAATTATTTTTTCTTCAATTGTTTTTATGTTACGACGTCATCGATATTTTTTTGAAATGACAACCTATATTTCTGATTATTGATTTCGATAGTACATTCTATTGTCTTTTCAACGGTATACTATTTTCAATATGTTACTTTTGAAAAAAATTGAGAAAAAGTGCCTTAATGTTCAAATATTAAAGATCCATTAAATTACAGAATTAATCTAGATAGACAAAAGCGAGGCGATGATAAACAAACTCGAGCGAGGTAACTTTATCAGTGGTTATTGTTTATGTCAAATAGTTGACATATTTCAATTGTGCAATTTGTTGCTGTTAATATTAGCAATGGCGAGTTTAAGTGAACGTGAAAGAATTGAAATACTTATGATGCTGGGTTATGGCAATAGACGCAGAAGTTTATAAGACGCTTGTAATTTATTTAATGACACGCATCCAAACAGAAATCCAATTTCTAAATCCGTTGTTGGTAAAACCTTAAAACGCTTTGAACAAACCGGTAGTGTTAAAGATTTGCCAAGGAGTGGTAGACCTAGAACAGCGAAAAGCGATGATAAAAAACTGAATGTTTTATTGGCCGTATCTGAAGATTCCCATTTATCAACCAATCAATTAGTGGCCAATCACAATATTTCACAGTCTTCGGTCTTTTCAATTTTAAAAGGTGAAAAGTATAAACCTTATAAGGCACAACTTCTACACGAGTTGACGGAAGATGATTTTGATAGGAGACTACAATTTTGTGAAGAAATGTCAAATATTTGCAATAATAATGCAAATTTCGTCAACAATATTCTTTTCTCTGACGAAGCTACCTTTTGTCTTATCGGTGAAGTAAACAGACATAATTGCAGATATTGGTCATCGGAAAATCCTTTTTGGTTTATGGAGCACCATACGCAGTACCCCCAAAAGGTTAATGTTTGGGTTGGCATTCTAGGGGATCATATTATCGGTCCCTTTTTTCATCAATGGCAATTTAACTTCGGCTCTGTATTTGCAGTTATTGCAAAATGAAATTATACCTGCTTGTGCTATGCTGTATCCAGATGAAAACAATGAACACCATCCCAGTAACAGTATCTGGTTTCAGCAAGATGGCGTCCCACCACATTATGGTGTAAATGTTCGTCAATATTTGGATAACGTCTTTCCAAACAGATGGATTGGGAGACGAGGAAGTATTGAATGGCCAGCTCGTTCGTCTGATTTAAGTCCTTTAGATTTTTTTCTTTGGGGATACGTAAAAAACATGGTTTACAAAGATAAGCCCAACGATGTCGAAGATTTAAAAATCCGAATTACCAGAACGATAGAAGAAATTCCCCGAGAATTTTTACAAAATTCTATTCAGGGTTTTGTAAATCGATTGAGTAATTGTCAAATTAGAAATGGAGAACAATTTGAACACTTACTTTAATTTAGTTAGTTATTAATTTGTTTTTAATGATAAGATTGTGACTGATAAGTTTATTGCAAATAAATGCGTCTAGTTACCGTGTTAATTAATTCTGCTAATTTAACGGATCTTTAATATTTGAACATTAAGGCACTTTTTCTCAATTTTTTTCAAATGTAACATATTGAAAATTATATACCGTTGAAAAGAGAATAAAATGAACTATCGAAATCAATAATCAGAAATATAGGTTGTCATTTCAAAAAAATATCGATGACGTCATAACTTAAAAACAATTGAAGAAAAAAATTTGATATATATTTGATCGCAGTAAAAAAGTAGTTGCCCAGAAGCAAAAACTTCCAATTCAAAATCATGACATTGATGATGATGAAAAGTCTAGTACTCCATAACATGGTGATTTACTTCCTAATAATATACGCAGAATTATATGCAGCCCCTCCAAGTGCGGCAAAACAAACGCAATGATCAGTCTGCTTACTGAGAAAAATGGTTTGAAATTTAAACATGTATACGTATACTCTAAGTCATTGAATCAAAACAAGTACAAACGTTTACAGGAAATCTTACTTTGAATGAAAGATATGTTACTTTACCTTCAGTGATAATCAAGATGTGATTGAGCCTAATTGTCCACAAACCAACTTAGTCTTTATCCTTGATGATATCACTTGAAAAGCAAAATAACATCAGAGCATATTTTTGTACGGGTAGACATAATGATATTGATTGTGTCTATTTGGGTCAAACTTACAGTAAAACTCGTGATAATACGAATCTAATTATTTGAACATAATGAATTAGATTTAAAAACATGTGTATGAGGATCATATGAGTCCCATCGTAAGCATGAAATTGTTTCGGTGCATGTTCAGGGTAAACGGGTAACGAATTTGGTTGGCTTACTTAAAATGTATATATATATATATATATATATATATATATATATATATATATATATATATATATATATATATATATATAATTGAAAGCGTTTTTTTTTATTTAATTTAAGTTTCTATCTGCATAGAACTACTGCAAAACAGTATTAACAGAACGTGATTTTACTTTTTTACCTTCCATTTGTAATTTTTGTATAATTTCAAGTTTGTATACTCCGTACATAAAATACATGAAAGAATTCTTTTTCAGAGCGAAGTTTTTAAAATCTACATCATTTCTTCAGTTGAATCAATATACATCTATAATTCAGTAAAGCATCTTTATCTAGTTAAATTCTCGGTAAAAAGGAGAATGGTAGTTTTTTATACATTTTTAAAACATAAACACACTCACATGAAAGAGACTGGTTTTTTCAATTTAAAACGCTTATTTTCTTTAAATATTCAAATTTAATGCGGCTTTTGTATTAAATTGTTTTTTTTAAATAAAAGTGCAGATAAATCATTGAAGATAGAGTTGGATTTTGCACAAGTAGGCCAAATCACATCTTTATCACCACTGAAGATACAGTAACATGTATCTGTTCATTTGGAAGTAAGATTTCCAGCAAAAGTTTGTACTTGTTTTGATTCAATGACTTACAGTATACGTATACATGTTTAAATTTCAAACCATTTTTCTCAGTAAGCACTCTGACCATTGTGTGTGTGTGTGCGTGCGTGCGTGCGTGCGTGCGTGCGTGCGTGCGTGCGTGCGTGCGTGCGTGCGTGCGTTCGTGCGTGCGTGCGTGCGTGCGCGTGTGTGTGCATGTTGGTGGGCGCGTGCGTGCGTGCGGGCTTGCGGGCGTACGTACGTGCATCCATACGTGCGGGAGTGCGTGCGTGCGTGCGTGGTGTGTGTGCGTGTGCGTATGTGTGTGTGTGGCGTGCGTGCCTGCTTACATGATATAACGTAAATACAGCTTTGTTTATGGACTACATCAGTTTACGATACATTATTAAAAAGAATAGTTTTCATTTTAAAAAAAATGTAAAACGTTTTTTGTACTAACGTGAAAAGGTATAAAGCTTTCGCATTCATGGGTGAGATATGAATAAAGTTCTTTGTATTTCATCTTTCATGCTCTAAATGAACCCAATTATGTATGAATGTAGAACAATTGTTTTCTTTTCGACAACGTTCTATAAAAATAATTTTAAGTATGGACGTTTGGGTAACGTTTACGAAAAAAAGCTAAAGGAATTTATACATAAAACCAAACAATCCAGACAAAAGTTTTTATTTCGACTAATTTTTAAAAGATCAAACATCTAATTTCACATCCCTGCCTCGCAAGCTGAAGATCCTTTATTTTTCTTTTCATTTCATAACATTCCAAATCCAGTTTTAGTTCTTTTAATTTCTTTAGTAAATCCTCCAACCTATTTTTTTTCTATCAATACTTAATACCTTCTTTTCTTTGATTTCTCTTCTTACCATGCGTACTACTTTTATCTCTGACAATTTTGAATCATGTGTGTGTGTGCACACCCCAGCGTTTTATTATACATCTTTATCCTTGAAAACCACCAACCTTGAAAAATTCTTGTTCCCCCATGAACTGATTCTATTTTCAGATTTCTAAGAATTGCAATATGATGACCTTTACATCTATTTTTATTTTTTTCACCCTACCCTATACCACTACTGATCCTTTTGCAACTTTGTTAATTTGTAAAACATTATCTAAATAATTTTAAAAATTGCCAGTGGCGCACCGTTTTCAGTGGCAACATTTTTTTGAAACTCGGGTATTGGGAGTTTTTAAGATCGTTAAGAATAAATCATTTGTTAAAATTAAAAAATTCAAGATGGCGGATCAAACATGGGGAATTATCGTGTTTAAAAACCGACATTACTCAAATTCAGGCACAGTGTGCTTTGAAGATATTTATTTACATATAAGAGAAAGCATTATGGCAGATAATTTGGCAGCGGTTTTATTACATACTTTGCTTTGGTCTCTGAAAATAAAAACAACACGCTCTTAGATTTTTTTTGTGATCTAATGTGAAATATCATTTATATTCGCGTTTTTTTAATTGTTCTGTATGATTAAGGAAAACTTTTAAAAGCTCATATCATTGCACTTGTTTCTTTAATTCCTCTTATTTCATATTGTACCCATATCAAAGCTAAAAAGAAAAGCATCAACATTAAAAGCGTATTGTTTCTAATTAAAGCAAGGTGACTTTCTAACCCTTTGATGTAGGTATAATAGAAATGTTCAAATATATTAAAACTTAAAAATTATTTTTTTTCCTTTGAAGACGATAAGAAATTTATTTTTAAATAATTAAATTCTTTTGCTTCTCATCATTATATTTATTCATTCGCTTTATATTTGGTACTTAATAGTATATTAAATTGAACTTCCAAAGTTAAGGAATTTAAGTTAAAAAGAAATCTCGTTATTATGCTTTCGTTTTGCGTTTTAAAATTAAACTGAAATTCAATTTTAGATTTAACATTCTTGGCTTTGATGTTTGAAAATTATTTATTTGAAAAGATACAGTTTCGTATTTATGAATAACATATCTCTTAACTAAACAATGTATCGTACAAAGATTTATAAAAGAAAAATTTTAACATTGACAACCATAAAATATCTGGTGTGGAACAACACACATATGCATATGTAGGTTGGACGGTAAAAAGTTACGCTCGCTGAAAGTTACCTGATATGATATTATTGCATTACCGTCAAACGCCAATGACGTCACGCGGCACAAGCCTGCTTCATCCGCTATCTTCATTCGACGAGTTCATACGAAATACGAATATTGCAAACGCGAGAGAGAACCGATTTGATAGATTTGATTGTGCATAGATATGGCTGATAAAGTTGCCTCGTATAATTATTACATCGTCTGTAACAGTAATAACACAACTGTAAGTGTAGTCCTGGCAAGCATCTTTTTTCTGAGTCAAAGAGACATATAGTTAAAGAAAAAGTGGAGTAGCGTCATAAAAAGGAATGAAAGGTATGAAAAGAGACTTCTTTCTTCCTCTCCTCATTTCCTTGTAAGTAAATAGTATACGTAGGTACAACAACTTCATGTTATGTAAAGTTAGATACATATTAATAGTTAAAATGCTTAGCTTTTGGGTTTTTAAATGGTACACATTCATATTAATATTTTATATAACAATTACAGTTATTGACCTCAGTAGTGGAAATATCTTTAAGAATTGTTTAACACAAAATGCATCATTTAATGATTCAAAAGCTAAGTATTTTAATTACGTGTGATAATGGTAAAAATTCACCTACACATAGTGTTTTTTTAATGCCAGCAAAATTCAATACATAGGAAATAATCATGTGTTAGCTCCAGTTTGCTTAAATTTAAAAAATTTTAACCAAGATATGTATGCAAGTTATATATTTTTTATTCTAATGCCGTTCCTACTGTTTTTTTAATACGTGTAATATATAGTATAAACAACTTTTGACTACTAAACGATGAAATAATCGCAGATGACTCAATATATTCTGTATTTAAATTTCATTCGTATTAGTTGAATGTTTTACTTGAATTAAAATATGCACAAGATGATTCTTTTAAGGCGCCAATTAGAAAATTTGTATACTTCCTCTTATGATAGCGGGTTGCCATTTGGTGCCCGCCTATAATCCAACCTTGCGAGTCAATGTAAAATATTTTGAAGATGGTGGCACTTCCGATTATAACAGAAGTTGATACCATTTTTGTTATTTGAAACGGCACCCCTAATTTATAAATTTAGATTAGGAGTCGTTTTAAAATTCTGCTTAAGTATGACCTATGATGTATTGGCCTATTTGTCATAGTTTTCGACTTATTGTAAAGATTCGTTTTTTTCCTTTTTACTCCGCCAACAAAAACCGTAATTAAGTCCGTAAATTAATGAAGTACGCACCGTTCAATATTAATAAGAGTAAAATTAAGTAATTTATTGACTCGTAGCAAAGGTCAAATAGTTATAGTGCAAAAGTTAGTTATTCAAAATAAATCCATTTATGTTGAGCAGAAATTGAAAAGATCTAAAAGTTGCCGTTAATTGTAAATAGAGATTTCTTTATTTTAAAATGAAAACTTATCAAGTACAATAAATAACCGTAATAATTTAGTTTATATTAAAAATGTATCTTATACATGGAAAAGTATGTATAGTAATATCAAGTAGAGATAAGCAAACCAAAGCAATCAAATAGAATTTAAAATCCGATCAATTTAATTAAGAGAGTTTTAAATTAGTAAAACAAGTAATAGTTGACACCGTCTTTATAATATTGATTAATTCACTTCGTAGAAAATTATATTGTTAAATCACATTTTCTATATAAATAATTAAAGTTAAACATGAAATACATTCTATCACATGAACGTGGTAAACAACTACAATAGGAATTGTATCTCGTCCCCATTGTGTATAATAAACTATTTGTAATAAAATATTCCAACCGTTGACAGATGCGTCAAACAGTAACTAGCTTCTGTAATTGCGTGATTTCGAGTTGATATTAATTACTAATTAAACCGTCAGATGTAATAAGTATTTTCTTTGTTAATGGAAACTGGCCGAATTTTATATCAATAGGTCTGTTATTTCACAAATAATAATTTTAGCACGATGAAAGAAATATTAATTCAGTAATTGATTTAACATCAATTAAAACAAAATGTTAGTCTGCCGCCTCATCGTTAAGATTATGGAATGTCCAGCCGTTCCCGCCTTTTAAATGTGCTTTTACCAAAATGATTACCTTTTCGTTCTCACTGCGTATGTATAGACAAAGCTGAGTTTTGTAAATTAGTATGAGGTAAAGAGTAGTTAGTAAAAATTAATTGATATAATTCAACTTAGTAAATACTTGCACTATAAACTAGTATCAAAATTTAGTTCAATTTATTTCGATAAGTAGCAAGGAAATCACTTTGCTACGGACCACTGTTTTGATTGAACCGTAATCATTGAAATTTGAATAATTAATAGATTTCCTATTTATTAAGAATCATCCATTTTCATCCATCATTGGTGAAGGAATTTTGTGTGTCTAGGGAATCTGTGACCTTAGTCAACTACCGTATTAATTGAGTTTTAGGTTCATCTTATACCATAAGGATTAGACCCTGAATTTTATCCTCCACTGGGAAACCCGACGCAGTCTGTTTGGTAAACCGTATACGTTCAGGACTGGACACAAAGACTGCCTGAACAATAGTTTGCATTTTGGTGGCTCCCGAATCCGTTTTCAACCTCCTGGAAAGACAACGGACATTCGCAGCTCGTCCAGGAGTGGTCATAAATGTTCATAATTACCGTACCTTGTAATTTTATTTTCAAGCAAGGTTTAATTTTTGTGGTGGACTTCGTAGAGGGCAAGCCTCACTTGCCACCACCGAAAACCCGTTATACTATGTGATATTTTTGGTAAAAATTTAGATTTGCGGGGGCCTAGAAAAACAAATTATGTCTTGCTGTCCCTTTTCACCAAATCAAAAACTGTTTCTGCGTTGTGTGGGTGGAAATTCAAGGAATGCACTGCTTTAGAAAATTTTTATTGTCAGATAGAGGTTAATTGGTACTAACTTGAACAAAATAATTCCATCTCTACCCGCTCCTATAATAGTTATCTATGTACTAAGGGCATCGTGAGGTTCTTATGGTTTTATGCACGATTAATATACTGACTTCCATAAAAATTGCACCTAGAATTTATTGAACGATTTTATTGGCATTTTCGTCAACGATGTATTTCATTAGAACCAACAAACGATTAAAATTGAAAATAAAAGAATAAAAACTAAAAATGTTTTTTTCAATAATGAATTGCTCCGCCACGATAGGCACTCATTTAGACGGAGTGGCATACTATCAATCAAGTGATCTATAGCTGCCTGTGGTATATCAACCCAAGCTTCTTGAATCCGTAGTCGGAGATCGTGTAAGTTATCTGGAGGGTGTGGTAAACTACCCAGTGGCCTACCGACCTCATCCCATACATGTTCAATGGGCTTCTTCCAAAAAACGTGTTGCAGCCCTTGCCGTATGAGGACGTGCATTATACTGTTGGAAAATGGGATTTTCCAGCCCCTGAAGATATGGTAGCGTAACGGGTTCTAGCACATTGGCAATAGAACCAGCGGCGTTTAAGTTGCCATCAATGAAGACCAAGGGTGATCTGCTACCGTAACATAGTGCACCCCATATCATCACTCCTTGTGTGAGGGCTGTGTTGCGTTCCACAAAAAATGTTGGATTTTGACGTTCTCAATGAATCCGTCTGACCATCCTACGACCATCGTGGGCCCTCAAGCAAAATCGGGACTCGTCACTAAACACAATTCGATGCCATTCTTGCGCCCGACTCTTTCTTTCGTTGCTCCATTCTATCCTGCGTAGACGGTGGAGTGGTGTAAGAGGAAGACATAAGAATGGACGATATGGACGCAGCCCATAAGACTTTATCCGGCGATAAACAGATGACATTGACATTCTGGGTACTACACCTCTCATCCAATCATTTGCAATCGACCGAGTTGTTGAAAATCTGTCTCTTGTGGCCAAAAGTCTTAAGCAACGTTCTTCGCGATCTGTAGTCTCGCGGGGACGTCCAGATCCAGCGCGACGTTGTTGCACCCCTTCCTCGGGCCATTTGGACCAACATCTCAATACCGTTGTAATAATTCGGTTTACACGGGGAGCAATTTCTCTTAACGAAAGTCCGGCCTCTCTCATGCCAATAATACGGCCACGTTCAAAATCAGTGAATTGGGAGAAATGTTGATGTTGACGTACTCTTGGCATTGTTCCCAAGTTCAGAACGAAATTGTGAACAAAAAATTGACAAAATTGACAGTTAATTACACACTGTTTGGTTTATTTCTTCAAATTTATTGTTACTAAGTACAAAGGAAAAAAACAAAAAAAAAAACTACCAGCTACAACATTAATTGGTTTGAAAAGACATACATTTCTCATTTATGATAGTAGGTATTGGTGCGTTAACATGAACACGAGTACAAAATCAGGCATGATAATATAATAATTCATTTGACGTTTTGCTATAGTTAGTTTTAAATGCAATAACTGAGATACTTCCAGAAATAAGATGAATTAAATTGAGGAATTGTACCACCTAGTATAAACATGACTAATTGTAATAATTACATTGTAAATATTTTTAAACAAACTCATATTTTAGTGGCTATTGTTTTCAATTTTGACGTTTCATTATAGTCCACAGCGTTATAATGATGTCCGCGTGCTATAGGAAGACGGTTACAATGATCATATTATAATGTAATCGTGCATAAAACAATTTTAATTTTTTAGGATAATTATGCAACCTCTCTTGCAAAACCTTCATAACGAAAATAATCAACATTGTAAAATCAGCAATAATCTGTCAGATGGACATTTAAACCTTCATGTCTGATTGAGGTTACTAGACATATACCGTGTGTCCCGGATAAGAATGAACAGCATGGGGATCTTGTAAACCGTTAGAGTTACAAAGATGTTCAAATTAGGAAAAAGTGGCGCCCCACCGAACCTTGTAAAATGACGTTTTAAAATTTGGGAAATTCCGAATACTTCCGAAAATATTAGGAAAATTCGGGATTTCGTTTTTATTTTTTTCGGATTCTATTTGAAAACATATGACAAAATAGATTTCATATTTTCATTGCTACTTTTTCTGCTCTACAAGTTGAGGATTTCGAATTTTCAATCCGACGTTTCATTTTTTCGCAACCATCATCAACCTCATTTTTTTAATAGTCGAAAAAATTTGTTTTACTGTTATTAAACTCTAATTTTGATTCTAATTCCAACGACATATCATACTTAATATTTTTCCGACGTTTCGGGTAAAAAAACCATCAACCTGGTTTTTTTATAACGTGTTTTGGAAGACTTTTACATCCCAAATTCATTGATGTATTGCAAGTAGCGATCGATCTAATTTCGTTTTGGAGTAATTTAATGCAGTTTATTTATAACTTTTAACAATAAGATGCCTATTAATAAATACATACGTTTATAAAATGTCCACCACAGTAAATTTACCTACATCAAATGCCGTTACATTGAAGGTACAGGTAATATCTCCTTACAGTGGATTCAAACACATTGGATAGTGTTTCTGGATTGATGTTGCGGAAGGCTTAGGTAACACATTTTTGTAATTGTTCAACATTTTCAAAGTTAGTAACATAAATGTGATTTTTGATGTATCCTCAAAGAAAAAAGTCCAACGGAGTAATATCAGGCGATCGCGGTGGCCAAGGTATTGTGAAATGGATCCCTATCCATTTATCTGGAAATCGGCGTGACAAGTACTCATGTACCACTCTCGAATTGTGTGCCAGAGCCCCATCTTGCTGGAACCAACAATGTACAACATTTGCAATTGGTAAATTGTCTAACGCATTTCCTATGTCATTTTGAAGTAAGCCCAGATAACGTTCGGATGTTACCGAATTGGTATAAAAGGGAGGTCCTAGTTTTCTTGTGCCACATATTCCTGCCCACATGTTAAAACCAAAACGAACTTGGTGCCTCGCTGCTTTAACTTGCTGTGGACTAATTTGACCAATAATGCATATTTCTTTTATTAAATATACCATTATTGGTGATCATGCTTGCGTCAGACCAAATTATTTTGTAAGGAAAATGTTCATCAGTCTGAAATTGCCTCGTGTACCATTCACAAAATCCTCTGCGTCTGTCTTCATCGCCCGGCATCAATCCTTGACAAATTGAAAATTTGTAAGGGCGATATTTTTGCTGGGTTAAAATACGATGTGCTGTAGTTTTCGTCTCACCAGTGGTTAGTTCGCTATTTCTGGTTGATGTTGTCGGATTTTCAGTTACAGATAGCATCACATGGTTGACCTTTTCTTCCTTGCATAGCTTTTGACGATTTAGTGCTGGTTTTTTAAACGAACCGTATTGTTTGAGATTACTCCCCAACCTTCTAAATATGGACTTTCCCGGCTGCCACTTGTCAGGGTATCTATTTAAATGCATGCGTTCTGATTTAACACAGCTTCTCTGACAGAGAATGTAACATGTTAACATATTAAATTTGTCTTCGCTTGAAAAAGCACCGTCAATTTCTAATAATTAGTATTAAACTAAATCGTAGCAATGACAACAAACGTCAAAATATTAATTAAGGTGTTTCAAAGCCTTCTTCGCATAACTAATTTATCTACAACACAATTAGACCGCTGTGGTGGACATAATTAATGTATCTATTAATAGGTATTTTATTGTTAAAAGTTATAAATAAAGTTAGTTTCCTGTTTCTACGAAAGTGTTGCTTATAGATAACGACAATACCTGGACTGTAAAGCAGGAATTCCCAAACTATTTTGGGCCCCTTTTCCTAGATGAACTGATACCTCAGACTCCCATAGCCAAATTACTTTAAAAATCCTATCTCTAGTTTTTTTTCCTATTGATACAAAATACTTACCAATTTAAAAACTTTGCGGTTGGTTAAGTGAGTAAACTTGACATCATTTTCTGATTAAAATTTAACAAAATAAATAGACATAAAATTCAGTAAATATCAAGTGTAATTAATAATTATTAATACAAATTACATAAAAATACTTAAGTAGGTAATTATTTTTTGAAAAAAACAATAAAATCGCAAAGTAAAGGTCAAAAAAATAAAAAATTCAGTGGATGAACCTGGTGACTTTCTACCAATCTAGCTGAATCTGGTTCAATATTAGTGAGTTGCAGCCTTAAATCTCCGCGTTCGTTGATTTACAAACAGTTTCTTTATTTTGTCAAAATGTTTGTAACCACACTTTTTCGACTAGGTATGATGATGAAAAAGCAATAAGGTATTTTTCAGCAATGTTCCACAATGCAGGATACTGTTTTTCAATATTGCCCTGCAACCAGAACTTCTGATAGCCTTGGTTGAACTTCTGCTTAAGCTCCTCCTCTGTGCTGATCGTGATCAACTCTTCTTGCATTATCACATTGGCTTCTTCCATGGCTGTGATATTGTACGGATTTATTATCCATTGAGGAATTTGTAAATTTAAGAGATCCTCAAACCTCTTGGTAAAATCTTTGTGTAATGCGTCCAAGTGAGTGACATACGATAAAATAACATCATCTTGTAGCATTTCTGGCAATATTGACAAATGCGGAAACTGTGAATATTCTTTTCCGCTTAAATTTTGTTTATAAAGGATAAGTTTACCCACAAAGGCCGATATTATTGATTTTGTTTTAATAAAGTTGAAATCGTCACTCTGCAGCTGCAAATTAACTTTGTTAAACATACCAAAGATATCAGTCAAGTAATAAATATCTGTTTTACAATTGTTCAAATTTTCTTTCAAATTTTGATCTTTTTCTTGTAAAAACTCCAACACAGATTCAAAAATAGCTGAAAATCTTCCTAAGCAAGAGCCTGTTGATAGCCAGCGAACTTCATTGTGCAGAAGTAACCGAGTAAAAACTTCCTCGTTTTCCTCACATATCAGAGCAAATAACCGAGATTTCAAAGAATTGCTTCGAATCTTGTTGACAGTATTTATAACGTATTGTAAAGACAGATCAATCTAGTACTCAGATTTTCTGCTACTAAATGTTGTCTGTGAATCACGCTGTGAATGACCAGTACCTCTGGCTGTTGTCGCTTTATGTGAGCTATAAAACCACGATGACGACCAACCATAGAATAGAATCTCCATGCAATAGATTTGTCGGTAAAAAAAACGTTCCATGGCGTTAAAAATCGAATCACTTCTGGTATCAGTCGCTAAATATGTAGCAAAAAGCAGTTTTTGGCACATATGTTCATCTTTAATATATCGAACATATCCTAACAACAAAGCTTCATTGCCAGGTAATGTAGACTCGTCCAACTAGAGAGATAATCTGTTGGTCTGTAAGAAATTGCATAAAATGTTTTCCACGTCACGACCCATCTCGTCTATTCGGCTCTGAACGGTATTATTGCTCAAAGGAATTCTCTTTATAATATCATGTGAGGGCTTGTGTAATACATTGTTGAGGACCTCATTAATGGCTGGTAAAATAAGCTGCTCTCCAATTGTGTAGGGTTTCCCCGACTTCGCTATTAGTAAAGATATATTATAGGACGCTCGTAAACCATCAACGTCTTGCATAGCTGATGACGCAAACATCGATCTTATGGATGGCCTTCTCTCTAGTTTTTTTTTAAGTGCGTGAAAGAATGACAAGGGCTTACTTTTTTTGTCAGAATGTACTCTTGATAAGTGGTCCTCTATTTGTGAAGGCTTCATGGCATCGTTACTGAATACTTTTTCACATATGAGACACATCGGAAAGTGTTGATTTGATAGAGATGGAATAAATCCAAACTTCAGGTAGTCCAAACTGTATTGTCTGCATTTTTTTTTCGTGTCTGCCATCACAAAACTCGCAGTAAACCTGCAAATAAAAAAAAATGTTTAAGAAACTACTTGAAGAAAAACAACAATAAAACTGTTAAATTAGGACACGAGCTTATTTTTATCACACCTAGGTACTGAATGTTTTTTAGGTATGCTTGCGAACTTACTCATTGATAAACTTGGATAGTATAGAAAATTTGTATTAAGAACCAATTAACGAAAAAAACGAAAACAAAGAAAATTGAACATTTATAATTTTAGGTAACAACTTTTGCAAAGTAATTTCAAAAAATACTTAGAAGAAAAATATTAAAACGTTTTTTGGTGCTTACTCTGTTATTTTTTCACAAACTGCAGAAATGTATGGTTAAGCTATTAACGCGCGTAGGTAACTAAGCACTTTGTAAATTTTTTTTGCACCACTTTATTTTAATTCACTTTATTTGACTTTGTAATATCTTGAAATAAATTGGTAGATGGGTGTATTATCATTCAAGCTCCAACGAATTTCAAAACGCAAATGAACTTTTAACCTAAAAAAAAGGAGAGAAAAGGCAACGTATTTTATTCCCTCCCCAAGGGCGAGAGCGGGCTGCTCGAGCTTCCTGAGCTCCTTCAGCCTCAATCATGGATTCCCAGCATACATACATATATTACGTATATATGCATGGTGGGATTAAGGATAGGTGTGGTCAGCATACGATCGGAAGGAACGGAGTCAGGGTTCTGAGGGGGAAAATACTACCCCAGTATTCGCTTAAGTAGCCACACATGGTGTGCATATGCGCAGTGACCATGCCGCTACATGTGTATGAGGAAAACCCTCTGAAAAAACTTCATACAAGGTAGACGGTAACGGGAATCAAACCCATTACCTCCCGAATGCAAAGCAGGTCGTGTCACCAGTACACTACCAGCTCGGTCAACCTAAGTGCAACCTAAGTTGAAGACCCTTTATACGTATTGGTTAGGTCTTTATTTAGTTAGATTCCGAATCCTTTCTTTTCTTTTCTTTCAATTTTAGTTTAAGAACTTACTGTAGATAATAAATATTTTACTTGAATAGGTCGCGATGTATGTAAAGGAATCTTAGGAATGTGCAATTGTGCATTATCTTTACTCATTGTAGATAGGAGTTACGTTTTTTTTTGGTTGTAGTTACGTAATTTCATTAATAAAAGTCAGTGTAGTTTTTAGGATTTTGAATACAATTTTCAGGTTAATGCCCGAATCATATTTGGGATTTTATTAAGAAAAATTCGTTTGATTTTGTTACATAGTTTCATTACAAAGAAGTGTTGTTATCGCGTTGGTGCCGTACTGTCGCATCCGTGCAGCGGACCAATTTGAGAGTCGGAATGATGGTTTTCATCCATTTAAGTACTATGGATGGGCGATTGGTTGTACCTTTGCAATAACATATCTGTGTCGCGTCGAAGGGAAATGCAGATGTAGCAGTTCCTTCACCTTTAGTCGAGCTACCATCGTATATTTAGGGGGGTGAAAATTTTAAAGTTCAAATGGTTGATTGGTTTGTTTAATTGAATGTATTTGATGGGGAACGTTTTTTTAATATGGCGAAAAGTGAGTCTGAAAGTAAAAGCACTCTTCCCTAAGCTTTTGACGCGTGGAGTCGTGTGTGTGGAAAGTCGTTCGAACTAGCGGAATTTGGGATTTCATAATTGTGCGAGCTCCTAGTGAAATTTCTTTAAGTAGTGTTGAAAACTTGCAAGATTAGTCTAATAAAACCAAGTTTGGGATATTTTGTGAAGTAATATTTCAACCGGGCTCGTTCATTAATTCAATTTATTGGAGAATAACGGCATCTTCGACTGCATTTATGATAGAAATTTGGGTTCGTGTTTTTTTTGTAGTGCGAACCCGAGCACTATTGAGTTTCGTGATTAATGAGGTATAATTAGAGAACCCCTTTCCTAAAAGTTAAGTGTACTTAGTGAACGAACACCCAACCACACCAACTGATTAACATTGTTTTGTTTGTAATTAAACTTACTAATTTAAGTTGTGTAAAACAATTTTCTGAGTGTTTTCTTAGTCGAAAAGAAAGTATTAAAGTGATCTAATCTAGTTACTACTGCTTCAATAAGTTATGAGACATTATTGGTGTCAATTCTAGAGAATTTTGTAAATTAATTTAAAATCAAGTTGAATACGCGGTAGCGATCTACTGCGAGTCGGTATTGCCGTCATCAAGGAGTAACGCCGAAGACCGTGGGCCCGCTCGAGCCTTACACGACGCTTTCGTGGAGCAAGGATCATCTCCTAGTTGCCTGTGTGACCTAGGTAATTCAATTTATATTCTTTTTGTTGGTCTTGCGACCTATGAGAATAAGATTTGGTTGTGTTTTATGTGGAATATCTTACGCAATGTGTGTTAACGCAGGAACCTGTTGGAAGTAATTATTGTTGAATTTATTGTGTCATTTTGTTAACGTTCACGGACAGTTTCCTTTGTCTATTTAGAAGCTATTTAAGGTGTTTATGATACTGTTAATACTTTATGCATGAAGGTAAATAAAATCTTACCTTAATTTCTTTATGTAAGATTTGCGTACGGACGTAATTCAGATCTATAGAAATTTTTGGGATACTATTTAGCTTAAGATAGTTTTGCTACTGGCCAGAATTCAATGAGGTAAAAGGTTAAGAGTAGACGATTATCATTTTATCCAAATTGACATGCTGTTCAAATTTTAATTGTTTTATTTTGAGTTAATAGATGTTTATCTTAGTGTTTTGGAGTAATTATTTTAATATTAAGCCTTGACAAAGGGTGATGATATATTGCTCAAATAGGAAGCGTCGCCGAGTTTTAATGAGAGAAGTTTGGAGTTTTTTTTTGTTTTGTTACAAACATTAAGTTAACGTAACGTAGCTTACCAGCTTAGAGAAGCTTGGTAACCGAATTGAAGTCAGTTTGGTATGTGTTATTTTGATTTGTTTAAGGTAAGTTAACGTAGTGGGAACCTTAGTGATTTGTATTGAGTATTGAATTTGAATATTGCTGCACGGTGGTAAGTTTATCAGATTAAGGTGCAGATTTTGAAGCCTTTCAGGTGGAGCAGCATTGCGGACACCTGGATCTATTAGCGTTACGATTTGGTAAGTGGGGTAAGTTGGGTATTCGAACCACCACGTACCGTCGTTCATTTCGCGTTTTAAAACACCCTGGTGTGTTCGTTTGGAATATCCTGGCACCTACCGGAAACTATTGCGACATTTCCCCGATTTCGACCTTAGTAGATGGCGTATCCTACGGAGAAGAAACTGCTTTTCCCGACAGACCCTCACCCGCACGCCGAGCTAGCCGTGCAAAAACCAGGTTTATCTGCCACCTTGTCCTAGTGAGCATTTTTACCGTAACAATGTTTGGAATTGAACTTGATCATGATTTCGTTCGTGTTAAATCGCGTATATGAGTCAAATTTTAAAGGTACAACAATGATACTTCCCACTAAAATATTAGTCATTTTTATAACAAGTTGGTACACGTAACATAATTTATACAGTATCTTGAAGGTTTCAAATAAGAATAAGAACTTGTGTTAATTAAGAGCGGTCGATGTTTAGACCTCGTCGACCCCCAAAATCAGTATCCGTTTATGTCGACCCCTGGGAAACCGATTTCGACCGCAAGTTGTCGATATCGACCACTTTGGGAATCCCTGCTCTAAAGGATAGCTCATTTGCCTTTAACGTACATTGGATCGGCGGCGGCTGCGTTGCGACGTCACCATCGGTACTGAACGCTTTGTTTACGTGTGGTTTACATTTATTTTCCATAAGAGCTCATCCACTTTATCGAGCCTTTTAGCTTTTTTGACTGGCTGTGAATTAACTTTTGTAGAACAACTGTCTTTTTAAAGACACAAGACACGCATAAAACTATTTTGTTTGATGCAAGATAGACTTTGCTTTTCAATTATATTGTGTTGAGTGTGTGCTTATTCGTAACCACATTATTTGATAATTTTCGGATTGTAATTCGAATAAACTACAATCACTTTCAAAATCAATTTCACAGAGAGCTTTTAACAACAAACGATGGCCAAAGAAGCACATTTTGCAAATCAAAAAAAATAGTACATTGTTAACTCAGTATTAAAGAATTTTAAAACTTAATTATTCTTCAGCTTCCTTATCATATTACTATGAATAATAATTATGTGTTACATATTAGAATACCTTTTAAGTGTGTTTATGTACTTAGTAATTAAGTGACCATATTTTTTTTATTTTAATACAGTAACAAGCTAAAAATTAATGGCAATTTTTCAAAATATTTGAAGTCATATAAAACTTTTGTAAGAAGTAGAGTTAATAAAATTTAAAGTTCTACAAATTTGTTTGCTTTTGTAGAAATCAAAAAAAGGTAATCGGCATAATTTAAAAAATAAGTAATATGTCGTCATACATTTTAAATTAGACGCGTCCAAAAGTGCAGCGATGGTGACGTCGCAACTTTCCGACCGCTCCACGTCGATTAAGAGATCGGCCGAAATGAGCCATCCTTCCTTCAGTCTAGGTATAATCGTTTAGAATCAGCTCAGAAAGTTCATGCTGTTGCAAACTTACCAAAACTAAATTATCGTAAGACAGAGCCGTAACAAAAAAATGAAAAAGTGCATTAAATTACTCCAAAACGCAATTAGATCGGATCGCTACTTGCGATACGTTAATGAATTTGGGATGTAAAAGTCTTCCAAAATACGTTATAAAAAAACCAGGATTGCATTTAAAAAATCAGGTTGATGGTTTTTTAGCCCGAAACGTCGGAAAAATATTAAGTCTGATATGTCGTCAGATTTAGAATTAAAATTAGAGTTTACTAAGAATAAAACAATTTTTTTGGACTATTTAAAAAAATGAAGTTGATGAGTTTAATAAGAATAAAACAAATTTAATTTAATTAAAAAAATGAGGTTGATGATGATTGCGAAAAAACGAAACGTCGGATTGAAAATCCAAAAACGTCGACTTGTAGAGCAGAAAAGCTTTTCAAATAAAGTCAGAAGAAAATAAAACGAAATCCAGAATTTTCTGTTTTTTCCAAATATTTTCGGAAGTATTCGGTATTTCCCAAATTTTAAAACGTCATTTTGCGAGGTTCGGTGGGGCGCAACTTTTTCCTAATTTGAACTTCTTTGTAACTCTAACAAGACCCCCATGCTGTTCATTCTTATCCGGGACACAAGGATATAGTGGGTTTCAGACTGACCTTATAGTGTACGATATATGGGCTACAGTATTGGAATACTTCCCTATCAATCAAAATCAATCCTTCTTTTGTATTACACACAGCTTTGCGAAGGCGGCGTTACATGATACTTTTTTTCTCAGCGATTGTGAACCCGGGTTGCTCTCAAACTGCATTTTATGTGTAGTAACATATTTATTTATATCATATAGTATACAAAACGGTTAACTGATGTTATTTTAATCAACAGGTATATAAGTATTAATTATAGTTAGCACAGAATTAAAAGTAAATGCTCTATAAACATGGCAAATACAGTAAATACAATTAAGTTCAACAATAATTTATTTAATGTTACATTATTCACTGTCACTGTTGTACTGTGCTATTAAAAGCATCATCAGTATCTAAGCATCCATTACATTATCGATTTCCCACATTCCTTCTTCTATTTTTATTACGTTATTTACGTAGTTTTGCCTTCTAGCTGGTGTAATTTGTAAATAGGCTTCTCGAATTAGGTTTCGCAATACAAATTCCTTGCCCTCATAATCACGCTAATTAGAAAGTAATTTGTAAGACCTTGTACTTAATATACAATAGTACTTACAGAAAATCCCATTCCTTAAATACCAAACAATCTGACCTTTCACTTAGTAGCATTGTGATTTTAATATATGATTCAACATTGCTTAAATATACACAAAAAATTTATAAATATGCAGATAAAAGCACAATGAACCTTAAATAAGCACTTTTTGCTAAATAACACTTAAATATACTTATAAGCATTAGTTTAAAAATCCGCAGACTACTCATACAATAAAATACTTACCTTTTTTGGGGTTTTTAAATGGTGTATTTTAAATTATACCATCTAAACGTTTCGATAACACTTACAGTTATCTTTGTCAGTAGTAATATTTGTTAAAAATTGTTAAAGATCTTGTAAACAATTTTGTCAAGGTTGAAAAATTAAAACATACACATAAGCCTGCTATTAATATAACAGTTTGAGAAACGTATAAAGCCAACTACAAAATTAAATTTTAGTAAAGAATAACTAGGTCATTAAAAATTAAATATTGTTAAACTGACTTAAAGATGACACTTATTGATAAAGATATCTCTTTGTTAGATTTAACTGGTTATTTTATTTGATGTGATGTTTGGATTTGTGAATGCTTCTATCATTTTAAAATTGAAGTTTTTCACAACTTTACACTTACATCATAACTCGATAAAATTTTGTTAAATGTGTTTTTTGGCTGACAAGTTTCATTGTTAGCTTTCTCCGTAGAGAGTGTTCTGATTTGTCATCTTTAAGGCAGTTTAACAATATTTAATTTTTAATGACCTAGTTATACTTTACTAAAATTTAATTTTACAGTTGGCTTTATACGTTTCTCAAACTGTTATATTAATAACAGGCTTATGTGTATGTTTTAATTTTTCAACTTTGACAAAATTTTTTTCAACATCTTTAACAATTTTTAACAAATATTACTACTGACGAAGATAACTGTAAGTGTTATCGAAACGTTTAGATTGTGTAATTTAAAATACACCATTTAAAAACCCCAAAAAGATAAGTATTTTATTATGAGTGGTAATGGTGAAAGTTTACAATTTCATACTCATACAATGTCACTCAAATTTGTTCCGTTCTAATAAGCAAAACGGTTGTTATTATATACCACTGTAAGAATACAATATTACATACAAACTGGTATAAAAAGTAAAATCATTACCTAATACTACAGAGATCGGTGAGCGCAACCGTTATTTTGGTGCAAACTTGGCAGATCTTGACATCTCATCCCATAGTTAAAGTTAAAAGTTTGTTCGTTTTATTTACAACTTTGAATTGCAACTTGTATGGGACTTAAACTATTTCTTTAAACGTAGAGGAAAGTAGAATGAGGGCAGCATGGGACGTGACGTCATAATCAATTAAAAGTGGTGGGGGACAAAGTGGGGGTCTGGGGTGAGGGTTCTTTCGGGGGCGTTTTCCAATCCCTGGGCGGGGGTTATCCCCTAATTGAGGTCCTTTTGGCAATATTAAGTCTAACCCTGTGATTAGGGGTGTTGGATACCCCTAGGGTGTGGTCTAGCGGTCATTTTGTGTGAGTCAAGGTGGGGGTTTAAGGCCTTTATGGCTTCATTAAGGCGTGGCCACACCCACTCTCTTCTGATTGGTCCTTAGTCCCACTACTGAGCAGTTGTGCTCTGATTGGAGGATTAATTTTCTGCATTCTGATTGGTTATGGCGGGAAATTTGAAATTGTATTCTAATAAGGGGGTCTAATGCTAACTTTTAAGACAGGTATAGGGTTTTTCAACTTGCTGTCGAGGCTTCGCCGCCTTCGTGCATTGTCGAGACCCGTTGGCGGGAAATTTCAATCTGATAAGGAGTCTAAAGCTAACTTGTGAGACAGGTGTAGGGCTTCGAAACTTGCTCTCGATGCTTCGCCTCCTTGACGTGATCGGAACTTGTTCGGGGCCTTCTTGCATTGTCGAGGCCCCATTAGCGGGAAATTTGAATTTGTATTATAATAAGGGGCCTAATACTAACTTGAAAGATAGGCGTAGCGCTGCACAACAAGCTCTCGGGCCTTCGCCCCCTTGACCAAAAATTTGAATTTGTTTGTAGTGCCATCTCGTTGTGTATTTTTGAAAGTACATACATGGCACTGTAATGGTTATGGAGGGAAATTTGATGTAAACAGTCTAACACTTCCTCAGTCATTATTGCTTTTAATTATGAGTCATAATCACTCTTAAATGAAACAATTAAAGTAGTAAAAACTCTTTTTTATTTATCGGACTAGAATAGTAGTGGAAAAGCAAACATTATACAGGAACTTGATTATCTCATCATATATAATTAAACATGTAGTAAAAAACTTATTTACAAAATCAATCATTGAAAAAATTATCTAATCTAAAATACAAAAATATTAACGTATAAAGTTCACACACATCCGATTGGTAATCCTTCAATATCGTTTTGTTATAATGGAACCATTTCTTCTCTAGGAAACGTAAATGATAGCCTTGCGGGGGCCGTCAAAAGGAATCAAAATACTCACCATTCTCGTCAATGTAGATAGCAGTCCAATGTTGCCTTGGTTTGTTCGCTGGATCCGTGTTTACAATAACTGCACACGGTCTAGGCGCGTGTCTCGCTAGTTGATTAGAAGCATATACAAGTCGAAAGACATTCTTGAGGCTGTGGATCGATTACAAACATTTCAACACTTGTACGACATATCTTTGGAGTTGGTATGCGTCCCGTCTTGCAATAGTAATGTGTTTTCCAGTGCGCACATAGGCTCAGCGATGTTATGGTTTATACAACTATATGTCCTTGCTTATGTTTTCAATTTTGTAAGCGATGGACAATCAGCCTCGTCCAGGTTTATTATTGGTTTGTTAAGAAATCTTAAAAACTGTTGTTTTTCACTGCCCTTAACGTGAATTTTGTTAAATGTCAGCAGCGCTCTTATGAGATCCTCTTGGAAATTGCTGTAGGGTACATACCCGGAGAGCCATTTCAAACCGTGATATTTATCCTCTAAATATCTTATCTGTCTTGACATGGGTTTTGATAAAAAATAATCTCGAGGTGATTTTATCCGCATCAACAATAACGAGTCGTGATCTGTAACCACAGCAATTCCTTTAGATATGATTCATTACCATCAACTCTAAACCGTTGGACGTCCAAGTATGCGTCCATCTTCTTTGAACTACTGCTGTATACTGAAGCTTATGTTGTAGAGCTGCTCCTTTTAACAGCTGAAATCCATATTCCGATGTCAATCGATTTTGATTACAACGTCGAATTCGACTTATACCAAACAGTTAACGGTTTCCGTGAGAGCTTCTTCAAAGCCGATTTCCAGCGGAAGGGATCCGTTCCTAACTAAATTCCAGTGGGTGCTAGCATTTGCAGACATCAGGAGTTAGGTCAAAGGCCATTAAACAGTAACCATTGGGGTAATCGCTTCTCGATGTATCGTTGCCCTTACATATAAACCATTTGATGTAAAGTCTGGTTGTAAGACTTTCGAAGGAATTTATTGGTCATCAATGTACAACGACATATAAACGGGTTTGAGGGGTAATCACCGTTGAATGATTTATTGGCTACAAAACCTACGACACATCGTTTAGGTAGGAAGATATTATCCAATGATTTTCGCTGTATGCCCGCAGGTATAGTTAACACTTTTACGTCTGTCCTTGTAACAGGGTATTTTGCTGCAGTTGTTTCTAAGGCTTTAACGTGAGCAATTAGAATTGTAGGATTGATTCGCATACGTCTCACCAGTAAATTAGCGTCCATAATTCGCGTCTTGTAATTTGAACCTTGTGCTGCCATTAGATTAAAGCTATCTCATGAGCGTACAGATGTAGCCTTTAACTCAACACCACTTATAAGAAATTTTTCTTGATTAAACAAATCCAACAGCATAGCTTTCTGAAGTAATATTTATTAAACGGGGATAAAACACCACCCACAATTTGCGGTTCAACGATGTCACAATAAACAAACATCTGCGCTGGTAATCCCATCCATATACCATTGGGGTGCGGAGGTATCGGTTCCATAGCTTTGTTCTGATACGGGCGATAACTCAACTGTAAGGCTAAACGTTGTAAGAGCCGAATAGCGAGAGTGAGGTTTTTAATTTCGTAGTGACACGCTTAGTTAGCTTGTTGTATTCAATTGTTAACAATTTACTTATTAGCTCGTGATTATTTAACTTGTTAGCAATTTCTTCTATGTTGGCATAATTCCTCGAAGCGAAACGTAGCTCATACCAACCGTCCTCAATATAACTGATTCTCTCGCTGTCGTGTTGAAAATGCGATGCAGCCTTTTTAAATATAGCCTCTAGCACATCATCGTCCCCTGCAGGTGGCTCGGTTCTATAATAAAGTGAATTGTCTGTCGCACTTACAGTGGAAAAAGAGCAAGGGTACTGAATTTCCGAAATGCCTATTGCCCGTTAATCTTATTCGCTTGGGCATCTGTGAAATAAAACTTGAGGTCATATTATCAGGAAAATACGTCATAGAACTATTACTCAATAATTACTCAATAAGGTAAGATAAAACGCCATTTTATATATCTCTCAGCTGCGAAGCCAACACCCAACTATTACATTTTACACTGTACCCGCGCCTTTGGCCAGGTATTGCTTATGCCGTCCAGGGACCTTCTGTGCCAAAACCTTATCGACTTTGAATAGGGTGTCTTTATAAACCGTGACAACTCGCAATTCATCCTCGTAAAAGGTACCCTCAACAGAATCTTTATTAAGATGTGGTAAACTGATGGTCTTCTTTTTATCACAGCACTAATTGTAAAAACTTCCTCGCTCCAATTTGTTTCAGATCCTTTTCAAAGGTGTACTTAGTTTTGGAGATTCTGACCTGCTCACCGGCTTTATATTTGGGTTGAGGTGTTGGGCCTAAGTCTTTCGTATAAAAATGAGCGCTATTGTTGTAAGCAGTCATATATTTTTGGAGTACATCAACATACCTGTAGGAATTTTTGAAGGTAAAATAACGCCACATCTTCGTTATCAATGTTTTATTAAATCTTTCAAATACAGATGCTTTTACATCAGGGTTATTTGTGACATAGAAATTGATATTTTGTTCCTGGAAAAAGTTTTCTACACTGCTCGCCACAAACACTTTACCTTTATCCGTTTGTAGATTTGCCGGTATTTTGTTACACTCCTTAAAAATATCGGAGAATGCTTCAATTACAGATGCGGCTGTCTTCGTTTTAAGAGCTCGCGCTCAAGCGTTTTAGCTAAACACATCAATAACCGTTAGGATGTAATTGTAGTAACTATTGTGTTTACTTATAGTTCGCATATCACAAAAATCCGCTTGCCACAGCTCGTAAATGTTGTTCACAATATACTTATTGCGCGTAAACTTTTTCCTGCCTGGTATATGCTTCCTGTGCCTGCAGCTAATTTTTCACTTCGCTATATTTGCCTTTTACAACTTTAGCTAAATGTGTTATACCCGCAAACCCTGACGGGTGCGCTGGATCATGTCATGTTCGCCAGCTATTCCAATCTAGTGTAATTCGTCTTCATCGAGAGGATCTTCTTGGTGTTTCCCGCGATTCACTATCAGCATCATAATTCTCACCTACAGTCGTAAGGGTCCGTTCAAGATTAGGCGATACATCAGCAGCATCACGTCTTCGCGTATTTCCGATAAACTCTCGTGGTGTATTTATTTCTTTAATGTACGTCGCAAACTGTTGCCAACCGTATGGGTCTGTAGTTTTTCGTTGTCTTAGCGTTTCGGGAACCAGGTCGATAATGTTGGAATGAGAGATGATCTCATCTTTTATTGTGACAGTACCTCTTTTGTCCCAAAATACATCACTGCTCGTATTCAGTATACGTAAGAAGGGCTCACCTTTCTTCCTATATGAAGTCGGCAGTGGTGATACTATTTCATCGCCTGCAAGACTCTCGCGTTTCAGTGAATCATCAACATCACCGCTGATGGTCATGCTAGCAGGTTGATGTAGTTGATTGGAAGGCCTTGGTTGTACTGCTGCCATTTGTCGTGGTCAGTCATTTTGGTTTTTAAAACTTTATCCATATCATTGCCCAGCTGCGTTAAAATATTGTTTTGTGTGACGTCTGGAGCCGGAAAGCATTGTATAAAATCCAATGGTAGAAAAACCATCTTCTTTAGATTGTGGTCCATGGTTGTTATTGAAACGGATTACCCAGAATACCTCCAAGTAATGGTTCTAGCAAGAGTGGCAGAAATGCACCGCCCTTCTGTACAAGAAACTGTTTCTTCCTTTTCACAGATTCACCTTTCTGTGCTAAGCGTCTTAAAGTGTGCTGATGTTGAGAGAGTCGATGCTTCTGATCAGCTCACAGAGGTACACGAGCTTTTAAAATGTTGTGTGCACACTCGAAGATGCATTGGACCTGCTTACTATTAAAGCATTTCAGTAAAGCGTCGCGTTGACTCTTACTTAATCTGGCTAATGCGTGGAGGATATCAGTGTTTTTGGTTAAAACGTCAGCCATTTTATATGATGTAATCATTATGACTGTGCGGTTTAAACCCTTTTTTAGTTACATATACCTGACAAATGCCTTGAGGTCCGAATATATTTGTTCTATATCGTAACACGTCTGGCGTATTCTGTTTTAAATTGAACAATAAATATCCGTGTGGATCTGAAGTGGCATTTTTTCAAAAGTGTTAATGAATGACGAATTGAATGTCTTATACAATTAACTTAATATTAAGGCCTACCTTAAAAATACTTTGCATGTAACAAATTTCAAATACAACCGATGTAATTATAGTTTTCATGAAAGGTGTTATAACTTTAAAATAGAATTGACTTAATCATTGCAAAATAAGTATAGTATAGACCAGCTTCTCATTTATACGCTTTATAGATAGTAGTGTATTGAGATTTCTTCGTTCTGAAAATTAAGCTGAACCAGCAAAAGTAATATAAAATTGGCTTTTTGTTTTCTAGAATATAAACATAAAAATTATTAACCATTACGTAACTAGTTAATTATGATATTTTTAATTTACATAATGGATTTTTACCCCAGACGTTATAGAAGTAATTGAATAGTATAAGTTTGTTATTGTTTTTTTCAAAATTGTGAATGAATGACGAATTGAATGTCTTTTACAATGTATTGTTAACTATAATTATTTTTCTTTAAGTAACTAATTAATTAACAGTTTTAATAATAACTTAGTGAAAGTTTGCCATTACTTTAACAAAATTTGGAGATAATGTCCAATTGTACAACTTTAATGAATTACCAATTTTACGCCGGCTTTAGAATCATAATTGAAAAGTGAAAGTTTGATATTGTTTTATCAAAATTGAGTTTTGAATGCGAACTTACCCGACTTTACAATATGTTATTATCTATAAATCCTATATTTATTTTTAGAACGTTAGCTAATTACGGAAACATTATTTATGCGACTTGCTTTTTCCTGTAACGTGAAAGAACTCGGAATAATTAGCTTTTATGTGTATAAAAAACGAATGAGGTATTCTTTAGATTCAGTTGCAATTTTATCGCTAGTGTGTCAACTTTACGTTTCTTCTTTTGGGGTACAATACTGGTGAGTTATAATTTTTTGCCTTAGCCATTGCTTTATTTATTTTATCCGCTCGTGCAGTTTTTCAATATTGTGTTATAATTACAGACATGGAGTTAGCTAACCTAAACGCTACAACTTGTTTTAAACCTTTTAAAAATATTAAGGGCCTGAAGATTAATATTGAATACAAAATACTCGCTCTTGGAGTCGTATCAACAAAGTATGGTGAAAGAGTTACTGTGGAGCTAGCCCAGTTTAAATACATACTCCTGAGCGTTTCTACAAATTTTTCAAAGCCGACGACCAGCGCATATGTCACTTTAATGAATAGTTGAAGATTAAAGACGTTTCATTAATTTCTTTAGGAGCCGCAGGGAAAACAACAAATTTAATATTCAAGTAGTAAAGGATATTACAAAATTATTTTTTTAGGTGTTATTGGTTTAATAGAATTCTTGCTTCGTGGTGCATGAGATTAATTTGGTCGTGATTGGCTTGAATGGCATAGAGATTATATGATTCAAACAAAACGATTGCGATACATTGTGGCTCATAATTAATACCAAAATATATTGTACGTAACAGTGGTTTAAGACTCTGATGCATACAACGGACCTTAAAACTGTTAGACTCTTTACTTCAAATTTCCCTGCATAACCATTACATGGCTCTGTATGTACTTTTATAAATATACTGCGATATGGTGCCACCAACAAATTCAAATCTTTGGTCAAGTGGGCGAAGGGCAAGGGTAAGTTGCTAAGCCCCACATCTGTCTTACAAGTTAGAATTAGATCCCTTATTACAATACTAATTCATATTTCCAGCATAATCTGCAGAGACTTAAATACAAATTTAAAATTTCCGCCAATGGAGTCTCGACAAGGGGCAAACCCTAAGAGCTAGTTGCGCTACCCTACGCCTGTCTTACAAGTTAGCATTAGGCTCCTTATTATAATACAAATTTAAGTTTGCCGCCTATGGGGTCTCTACAATGCACGAAGGCCCCGAACAAGTTCCGATCACGACAAGGGGATGAAACCTCGAGAGCAAGTTACAACTTACAACTTACAAGTCTTACAAGTTAACATTAGGGCCCCTTGTTAGAATACAATTTCAAATTTCCTGTCATAACCAATCAGAATGCAGAGAATTAATCCTCCAATCAGAGCACACCTACCGAATAGTGGGGCTAAGGACCAATCAGAAAGGAGTGAGTGTGGCCACGCCTTAATGAAGCCATAAGGGCCTTAACGCAGATAAAATAGCAGCTAGACTAGAGGCATCCAACACCCCTAACAGGGGGTTAGACCTCCAAAAAGACTCTTAATATTGCCAAAAGGCCCTTAATTAGGGGCTAAATCCCGCCAGGGGTTGAAAAGCGCCCCCTAAAAGAAGCCGACCTCACCCTCAACCCCAGTACTAAACCCCACCCGGACCACCACCCCCACCTTTAATTGATTATGCTGCCCCCACTCTATTGAGAAACAAGGGTAATCCAAAATAGTAGTACACAGTTGTTGTGGAGAAATGTCCTATCGAAAAATTATAAGTAACCTAAGGTAATGTTATACACGTTTGGCTTAGTTAAACCACTTACTGTTTCGATGCTAAACAAGAGCATTTACCTCTAATTTATGGATATTTTGTTAAACACTTTTTCAATGTACGTTCATTTTGTTTAAAGAACTTTACAGAAGATTCAGAATCTTTAAAACAACTTCTGCTAAGCGAAAACGGATTTAAATGTACGTGTCTCAAAAGATTTTAAATGCGCTATTTTGGATTACACTTGTTCCTCTACGTTTAAAGAAAAAAATGTGGGTTTGGGTGTGGGTGCGGATGCGTGTGTGTCTGTACGTGAGGGTGGGTGGATGTGGGTGTGGGTGTGTGTGTGGGTGCGTGCGTGCGTGGGTGCGTGTATATGTGTGTGTGTGTGTCGATCATTCGCAAATGAATCTCAATCAATCAATCAAACCGGAACTTTGAAATAGTATTCTAATAAGGGGCCCGCATACTATCTCATAAGACAACTATAGGCCTCCAGAACTTGTTCTAAGGTTATTGCCCCTTGTCAGGTCTCTTGATTGTGACGCCATATAGTGGTGTATTTTTAAAACTAACGAATGTTTTCTGTAATAGAGGTTGATCGTGGCTCCACCTAGTAGTATATTTTAAAAGTAGATTTAACTTTTATGGCATGGAGTTTCAAATAGTATCCCAATAAGTAATCCCGCATATTACCTCACAAGTCAATCAATCAATTCAATCAATCAATGAAAAAAAAATTTACGTGCAAGATTGTCAGGGTATTTTGAACACCCTGTATACGTATTGGGTAATTTTGTTTGTAGTTTTATTCGCTTAGTTAGATTCCGTATATACATATTTTTTTTTGTCAAGTTTAGTTTTATAGATGAATTGGTTTAACGTGTGTAACGACCTTTAGGGATGGTAGGTGTATGGTGAGCTTTAGATTCTTAGTTTGTGAATTATTTTTTTGCAATTTAGGTTGTTTTTCCTTATTATTCCTCGTTTATAGAAGTTTGATTAACGCTTGTTTGTAAATAGTGGTATCTACGTTTAATTAAGGTTTATTTCGTTTGATTTCCGTAAAATATAATAGAAAATTAAGTAATTTAAATAAATAGTGTGGATTTATCTGTGTATGATGTCATGTTAGCGACATAAATACGCTTAAGTATAGTTGTTCAGTGTAATAGTGAATATGCTGGTTTTGAGTCATAGAGATTGCATGTGGGCCTTATTGTTCGTACTTTAAGGTAAACATAGAGAGGCTGTACAGGACACTTTTGCTGACGTTTAGTTTTTGAAAATTTACCGAGTCCTTACGGACGGAAACGAATTTGTGTATTGGGGTACCTTATTTTCCCCTTCCGTTTTTTTAATTGGTGGAATTAACTTAGATAAGATTTTTTATGAGTAGTGGGATTCAAAATTCAAAGATGGATTTTTGTGAATAATTTGCGGGAGTCTAAAATTGACTGCGTTTTCGAGTAGTACGGTGCCATTTAGTGTTACGCTTTAAGGGGTGGTTTAGAACGTTGATATTTTGGGACCTTGTGGTGTTTAACGAACGTACTTGTTGTGTAGTAAGGGTAGTTTAGCTACTCCTGAAGAATACCTGTATAGGGATTTTATCAAAATTGTTCATCACCAGAGGATTATACCTAGTGCCGATTTCGGTTTTACGTAAAGTTACCTAGAGGACATCGTCGTGTTGTATAGTGCTTCAGTGACCTCTTTGGTTTATATCGCTTCTGTGGATATTAACATCATCGTTCTTGCAGTGCCACCTATTTATCGTACAAAGCGTGTTTAAAGATAAAGAAACTTTCGCAATATACCAAAATTAACGTTATTTTAAATCAAGTTATTAACATGTTGGATTATTAGTGGAAATAAAACTATTCCAAAGCTAAAAGTTATCAAGCAATTTTGAACGCTCACTTTATTATCATTTTAAAAAGAAGTTATTAATTTAAAAGTTTTTTAACTAAGACAGTAACATTTTAACGCGATTCATTCAAGGAATTGTTTGTGCATAAAAGAATAAACGTCAACATTTTCACTCATCTTGTCAGACCTGGGGAAACCCACATCCGAATAGCAGTAATTGAACACCTAGTTTATTCCCATCGTTGTAACACAGAAGTGGGGGTCAAGTTAACCATTAAGGTAGTATTATATAGTTTTTTTTTGATTGAGTATTTTCAATAATTCTGGAACAATTTAATAGAACTTGTGGATATATTTTTTTTTGTGTATGTACCTTAAATTATTTTCTTGTATACGAAAGTTTGAAAGCGGAGTTGTTTTGCCCATTGAATTAAGTTTTTTTGTGCTTTAGATTTAATTATTTTAAGTAATTATATTATTGACACTTGTGCTTGTGCTTGTGCTTGTGTTTGTGATTGTGCTTGTGCTTGTGCTTGTGCTTGTGCTTGTGCTTGTGCTTGTGCTTGTGTTTGTGCTAGAGCTCGTGCTTGTGCTTGTGCTTGTGCTTGTGCTTGAGCTTGTGCTTGTGCTTGTGCTTGTGATTGTGCTTGTGCTTGTGCTTGTGCTTGTGTTTGTGCTTGTGTTTGTGCTTGTGTTTGTGCTTGTGTTTGTGCTGTGCTTGTGCTTGTGCTTGTGCTTGTGTTCTTGTGCTTGTGCTTGCTGTGCTTGTGCTTGTGCTTGTGCTTGTGCTTATGCTTGTGCTTGTGCTTGTGCTTGTGCTGTGCTTGATTGTGCTTGCTGCTTGTGCTTATGCTTGTGTTTTTGTGCTTGTGCTTGTGCTTGTGCTTGTGCTTGTGCTTGTGCCTTGTGCTTGTGCTTGTGCTCTTGATTTGCTTGTGCTTGTGCTTTGCCTTGCTGTGCTGTGTGCTTGTGCTTGTGCTTGTGCTTGTGCTTGCTTGTGCTTGTGCTTGTGCTTGTGCTTGTGCTTGTGCTTGTGGCTTGTATGCCTGTGCCTTGTGCTGTGCCTGTGCTGTGCGGTGCTTGTGCATGTACTTGTGCTTGTGCTTGTGCTTTGCTTGTGTGCTTGTGCTTGTGCTTGTGCTTGTGCTTGTGCTTGTGCTTGAGCTTGTTCTTGCGCTTGCGCTTGTGCTTGTGTTGTGCTTGTGCTTGTGCTTGTGCTTGTGCTTGTGCTGTGTGCTGTGCTGCTTGCTGCTTGCGCTTGTGCTTGTGCTTGTGCTTGTGCTTGTGCTTGTGCTTGTGCTTGTGCTTGGCTTGTGCTTGTGCTTGCTGCTTGTGCTTGTGCTTGTGCTTGTGCTTGTGCTTGTGCTTGTGCTTGCAGCTTGTGCTTGTGCTTGTGCTTGTGCTTGTGCTTGTGCTGTGCTTGTGCTTGTGCTTGTGCTTGTGCTTGTGCTTGTGCTTGTGTTTGTGCTTGTGCTTGTGCTTGTGTTGTGCTTGTGTTGTGCTTGTGCTTGTGATTGTGCTTGTGCTTGTGCTTGTGCTTGTGCTTGTGCTTGTGCTTGTGCTTGTGCTTGTGCTTGTGCTTGTGCTTTGCTTGCTTGTGCTTGTGCTTGTGCTTGTGCTTGTGCTTGTGCTTGTGTTGTGCTTGTGTTTGTGCTTGTGCTTGTGCTTGTGCTTGTGCTTGGCTTGCGCTTGTGCTTGTGTTGTGCTTGTGCTTGTGCTTGTGCTGTCTTGTGCTTGTGCTTGTGCTTGTGCTTGGCTTGGTTGCTGTGCTTGTGCTTGTGCTTGTGCTGTGCTTGCTTGCTTGCTGGCTTGCGCTTGCTGGCTGTGCTGTGCTTGTGCTTGTGATTGTGCTTGTGCTTGGCTTGTGCTTGTGCTTGTGCTGTGCTTGTGCTTGTGCTTGTTGCTTGTGCTTGTGCTTGTGTTGTGCTTGTGTTTGCTTGTGCTTGCTGCTTTGTTTCTTGTGCTTGTGCTTTGCTTGTTTGTGCTTGTGCTTGTGCTTGTGCTTGTGCTTGTGCTTGTGCTTTGCTTCTGTCTTGTGCTTGTGCTTGTGCTGGCTTGTGCTTGTGCTTGTGCTTGTGCTTGTGCTTGTGTTTTTGTGCTTGTGTTGTGCTTTGTGTTGTGCTTGTGCTTGTGCTTGTGCTTGTGCTTGTGCTTGTGTCTTGTGCTTGTGCTTTGTGTGCTTTGTTGTGCTTTGCTTGTGTCTTGTGCTTGTGCTTGTGCTTCTGTGCTTGTGCTTGTGCTTGTGGTGTGCTTGTGCTTGTGCTTGTGCTTGTGCTTGTGCTTGTGCTTTGCTTGTGCTGTGCTTGTGCTGTCTGTCTCTTGCAGTTGCTTGTGCTTTGCTTGTCTTGTGCTTGTGCTTGTGCTTTGCTTGTGCTTGTGTTTGTGCTATGAGCTTGTGCTTGTGCTTGTGCTTGTGCTTGTGCTTGAGCTTGTGCTTGTGCTTGTGATTGTGCTTGTGCTTGTGCTTGTGCTTGTGCTTGTGTTTGTGCTTGTGTTTGTGCTTGTGTTTGTGCTTGTGTTTGTGCCTGTGCTTGTGCTTGTGCTTGTGATTGTGCTTGTGTTTGTGCTTGTGTTGTGCTTGTGCTTGTGCTTGTGCTAAGGCTCGTGCTTGTGCTTGTGCTTGTGAGTGTGATTGTGCTTGTGCTTGTGCTTATGCTTGTGCTTGTGCTTGTGTTTGTGCTTGTGCTTTGCTTGCTTGTGCTTCTCCTTGATTTGCTTGTGCTTGTGCTTGATTTTTGCTTGCTGCTTGTGCTTGTGCTTGTGCTGTGGTTGCTTGTGCTTGTGCTTGTGCTTGTGCTTGTGCTTGTGCTTGTGCTTGTGCTTGTGCTTATGCCTGTGCCTTGTGCCTGTGCTGTGCTTGTGCCGTGTGCCTGTGCATGTACTCTGTGCTAGTGCTTGTGCTTTGCTGTACTGTGCTTGTGCTGTGCTGTGCTTGTGCTTGTGCTTGTGCTTGAGCTTGTTCTTGCTTGCGCTTGTGCTTGTGGTTGTGCTTGTGCTTGTGCTTGTGCTTGACTTGTGCTTGTGCTTGTGCTTGTGCTTTGCTGCTTGCTGCTTGCTTGCGCTTGTGCTTGTGCTTGTGCTTGTGCTTGTGCTTGTGCTTTGCTTGCTTGCGCTTGTGCTTGGCTTGTGCTTGTGCTTGTGCTTGTGCTTGTGCTTGTGCTTGTGCTGTGCTTGTGCTTGTGCTTGTGCTTGTGCTTGTGCTTGTGCTTGTGCTTTTGCTTGCTTGTGCTGTGCTTGTGCTTGTGCTTGTGTTTGTGCTTGTGTTGTGCTGTGTTGTGCTTGTGTTTGTGCTTGTGCTTGTGATTGTGCTTGTGCTTGTGCTGTGTGCTTGTGCTTGTGCTTGTGCTTGTGCTTGTGCTTGTGCTGTTGTGCTTGTGCTTGTGCTTGTGCTTGTGCTTGTGTTGTGCTTGTGCTTGTGCTTGTGCTTGTGCTTGTGCTTGTGTTGTGCTTGTGCTTGTTTGTCTTGTGCTTTGTTGCTTGTGCTTGTGCTTGTGCTAGGCTCGTGCTTGTGCTTGTGCTTGTGCTGTGTGATTGTGCTTGTTGCTTGTGCTTGTGCTTGTGCTTGTGCTTGTGCTTGTGCTTGCTTGGCTTGTGCTTGTGCTCTTGATTGCTTGTGCTTGTGCTTATGTGCTTGTGTTTGTGCTTGTGCTTGTGCTTTGCTTGTGCTGTGCTAGCTGTGCTGTGTTGCTTGTGCTTGTGCTGTGCTTGATGCTTGTGCTTGTGCTTGTGCTTGTGGCTTGTGCTTGTGCTTGTGCTTGTGCTTGTGCTTGTGCTTGTGTCTTGTGCTTGTGTTGTGCTTGTGCTTGTGTGCTGTGCTTGCTGCTTGTGCTTGTGTTGTGCTTGTGTTGTGTGCTTGTGCTTGTGCTTAGTGTGCTTGTGCTTGTGCTAGTGCTCGTGCTTGTGCTTTGCTTGTGTGTTGATTTGTGCTTGTGCTTGTGTACTTGTGCTTGTGCTTGTGCTTGTGCTTGCTTGTGCTTGTGCTTGTGCTGTGCTTTCGCTTCTGGCTTGTGCTTGTGCTTGTGCTTGTGCTTGTGCTTGCTTGCTTGTGCTTGTGCTTGTGCTTGTGCTTGTGCTTGTGCTTGTGCCTTCGTGCTGTGCTTGCCTTGCTTGTGCTTGTGCTTGTGATGTGCCTTGTGCCATTGTGCTTGTGCTGTGCTGGCTAGTGCTTGTGCATTTGCTATCTTCTGTGCTAGTGCTTGTGCATGTATGCTTGTACTTGTTGCTTTGCTTGTGCTTGTGCTTGTGCTTGTGCTTGTGCTTGTGCTTGTGCTTGTGCTTGTGCTTGGCTTGTCAGCTTGTGCTTGTGCTTGTGACTTGTGCTTGTGCTTGTCTTGTGCTTCGTGCTTGTGCTTGCTGCTTGTGCTTGTGCTTGCGCTTGCGCTTGTGCTTGTGCTTGTGCTTGTGCTTGTGCTTGTGCTTGTGCTGTGCTTTGTGCTTGGCTTGCTTGCTGTCTTGTGCTGCTGCTAGTGTGCTTGTTGCTTGTGATTGTGCTTGTGCTTGTGCTTGAGCGTTTGTGCTTGTGCATTGTGCTTGTGCTTGCTTGTGCTTTGTGCTTGTGCTTTGTGCTTTGCTTGTGCTTGTGCACTTGTGCTTGTGCTGTCTTGCATGACTTGTGTACTTGTGCTTGTGCTTGTAGCTTTGTTGTGCTTGTGCTTGTGCTTGCTGCTTAGTGCTTGTGCTTGTGCTTGTGCTTGTGCATTGTGCTTAGTGCAATATGTGCTTGTGCTTGTGCTTCAGCTTGTGCGTTGTGCTTGTGACTTGTGTTGTGCTTGTGCTTGTGCTTGTGGCTTATGCTTTTGTGCTATGTTGTTTGTGCTTTGTGTTGTGCTTGTGCTTGTGCTTGTGCTTGTGCTTGTGCTTGTGCTTGTGCTTATGAGCTGCTTGTGCTTGTGCTTGTAGCTTGTGCTTGTGCTTGTGCTTGATGCTTGTGCTTGTGTTTGTGCTGTGTGCTTGTGCTTGTGCTTGTGCTTGCTTTACCTTGAGCTTTGGGGGGGGGGGGGGGGGGGGGGGGGGGGGGGGTTTTTTTTTTTTTTTTTTTTTTTTTTTTTTTTTTTTTTTTTTTTTTTTTTTTTGCTTGTGCTTGTGCTTGTGCTTGTGCTTGCTTGAGCTTGTAAGCTTGTGCTTGTGCTCTTGTGCTTTGCTTGTCTTGTGCTTGCTTGTGCTTGTGCTTGTGCTTGTGCTTGGCTTGCTGTGCTTGTGCTTGTGCGTGCTAATGTGCTATGTGATTGTGCTTGTGCTTGAGCTTGTGCTTGCGCTTGCGCTTGTGCTTGTGGTTGTGCTTGTGCTTGTGCTTGTGCTTGTGCTTGTGCTTGTGCTTGTGCTTGCGCTTGCGCTTGTGCTTGTGCTTGCGCTTGCGCTTGCGCTTGCGCTTGCGCTTGTGCTTGTGCTTGTGCTTTCCGAAATAAGCCGACCAATTCAATGGGATGAATATGGGTCGTAGTATACATTCATATATCTCCTATACTTCATTATTAAGCCTCTATAGTCAATGGTATATTATATGTCATGCATCATCTCTGCCCTGCATATTCTATCCTCTATCGTCAATTCTATATCAGCTATGTTTTATCATGCAACATCGTGTTTTATCATCTATCCTCTATCCATAGCTATCAATTCTCTATCATCTATGTTCGGTCATCCATCATCCAACCTCTGTCAAAAAGGGAATTTCATTTCCATACGTTTAAGGTTAACTCATAGTTTTGTGGCAATTGTTTTAAATTTTTGATGCATCATTAAAGGCCACAGCTTTATAATGACGTCCGAGGCCTAGAAAGGACGGTTATATCAAAGAAATTTGGTTATAATTATCATATTATGATGTAATCGCGCATAAAATAATTTTAACTTTTAGGATAATTATGCAACCTCTCTTGCAATACCTTCATAATGAAAATAAGCAACATTGTAAAAACAACTACAATAATCTGTCAGATGGACATTTAAACCTTCATGTATGATAGAGGTTACTAGACATATACAGTGGGTTTCAGCCTGACCTTACAGTGTACGGAGCATGGGCTACAGTATTGCAATAATTCCCCTTAAATCAAAATCAATCCTTCTTTTGTATTACACACAACATTACGAAGGCGGCTTTCCTTCTACCTTTTTGTCAGCCGTTGTGAATCCGGGGGCCTCTCAAACTGCATTTTATGTGAAGTAAAATATTTATTTCTTTACATCATAAATTATATCGCACTTCTGATGCAAGGGTGACATAACTGAAAAATCGAAGGTGTTGAGTTAACGTACGCATTTGTTCTATTAAAAGTTGCTTCATGCTTCTGTAAAACAGACACACGTATACATTTGATAATTTCGGAGAGATGTCGATGTAAGTCACTTTTTCATACTTTGATTGTTCCTTACATGCGACAGCAATATGGACACAACTCAAAAACGTCAGTATAGCTGCAGAAATTTCGTGTGGTGTTTTAGTTAAGACGCGTGAATTGAATAGTGTTGTTGTGTTAATTTGCAACCTGAAGAACATGAATAGAGCCCGGTTAATCCTGCAACTTGCAATTAATGAAGCCAATAATTCAGAAAACACATTTAGTGAGCTGAAAAGCAAATTATCAGAAAATAAGATAAGATTAATGTGTTTTATAACCTAGAAAATATTCTAGTTTACTGTTACTACAAATTTAATTTTGTCAGAATGATTTCTATATCACTAACTTTGCTATAAGTTACTAACAGTGATGATATTTATTATAATATACACCTTCTTTATATCTACAGGTATAATATGGGTTTTAAATTAATTTTCTAGTTGCGTCACTCTCTCATTCGTAATGCCTTCGCAACTTAAGATTAATTTGTATTACCATGAACTCCATGCTTTCCAACTAAATTTGCAGGTGAACTTAAAATAATACAATGCTGTTTGATTGGCATTAATTACATGATTATTTTTATACGATAATTTTACCCATTATATTTATTAAAGGAAGTGAGTGCAGTAATACAAGTTCCATCAGAAAATCAATTTTATCCACAAAATTGTGAAAATGTCGAAGCTTATTGTACCGAATCAGAAAGAAGTAATGCATTTGATAGAACTGTTGATAAAGAGGTTTCTGAATATGACCCAAACCGGCCAATTGGAGAGGTAAGATTATTATATTTTCAATAAATCCGATGTATAATCAATATTAAGTTTTAATTTAAGGAAATACTTCTCTTACGTGAGAACTAAGTAGATTATGAAAATTATTCTAACGATAGTGAAAATGTCGAGCAACCTGATCACGAAACATCTAGTGACGGGAATCTGTGTAGTGATTTTTCTGATGAAGAACTTGGCAATCAGAAGACCTACCGGTACAGACTGGTTAAGGGAACAACGTAAACCTTGTACAAATCTTAAAGTTCTATAAGTATACTTCTACAACCATTGCATACAAATTTTAGCTAGCTAACAGTTTGAGTAATAACTAGAAGATTTTGTGCCTTATGCTCAGTTGTAGATTAAAGTGGGCCAGGTTCATAGAATTATCAATTTGCCTTATTAACCAAAAAATATTTACATGTACCTAGATATGTTCGCTTTAAAATCAGGGTTGCTTCATCCTGAAACTAATTGTTAAATACCCGGACGCCGACTTGTTTTTAAATATGGAATAAACAAGTAAACCGTTATACAATAAAGTTAAAAGAAAATTTCTACAATGACAAATTTTATTACACAACATATATTTAATTATAAACTGAAATACCTTAAGGCTAATGTTAGTAACGTTATAACCTAATGGATACTTAATATTGTGGGTAATTAATCGAATCAGAATAATTTATTCTTAGCCACATTGTAGATAACGAAATGGAAGCATGCTGGGTCAGCGTTTTGAAAAATTGTTGCGTAATATTACTTCAGGGTTGAAATAAATTTGGATTTGTATGCTTTATATTTCCCAAATGAATAAATCTCACTCTTGATTGATCGTACTAATACCGTAAATTGGATTAACGGTAAAATAATTAATTGCATATATGTGTATAAACGTGAAAGTAAAAGTAAAGGTGAAGTAAATAAAAAATAAAAGCGCCTAAAAAAGCAAACGTCTCAAACTTTTATATAATATTATTATAAGTGTTTGTTATGAACGAATAAGTTCAAAGGTAAACATGTAATTAAAAATTATTATTATTATTAATAATAATTTTTAATTACATATTTACCTTTGAACTTATTCGTTCACAACAAAAACTTATAATAATTTAAGATTAGTCAAGTTGCTTTGGTATCTGTGAATCCTTGCGATATTGCAGGCTCACGTTCCATTAATATAAGTGATTTGATTGTAATCTCGTTATATTTAAAATTTACATCAGTTCTACAATACATGACAAAATTTACATCGATTGGGGCTTGAACCTTGATGGCGAATTTGGTTAGCGCGTACGCTAGCAAAGTACAGGTCGTAGGTTCAAATCCTACTCGAGGTAAACTTTTTATTTATGTATTTAATAAAATTAATAATAATTTTTAATTTTATATAATAGTTTAAAATAACTTATCATACAAATTATATAGCACTTAAAAAAATTAACAAAGCAATAATGGATACTACGTCCACCTTCTTAACTCAACCAAAACGACGCTCCCAAAGGTCTTTGCGTATGAACATATTTGAAACTGAATGTGCAAACGAAATGCGTACGAGTTTTAATTAAAATAATTAAGTGCATGTGTTATGTAACTAGATATGCAACACACGCTGCACGAAGTGCCTGTTAAGTTGCTAAGTTGCTTACAAAGAGGTGAATTATTACAATACGTTCGAAGTTTGTTAGAACCTTGATGATAATGTTTCTGATAACGAAAATCAAGATCCAGTATCACAAAAACGTTAGTACAAATGTTTCATTAAATAAAACCCTAGTGTTCCTTCTTTTACAGAATCCTCAAGAAAAAGACAAAAATTGTTGAAAATTAGAAACTTTCAGTAAAAAAAAACAACGTTTAAATACAGGCAAGAGCTATAACAACGCAAGCAACAAAAAAATACCAGCAAGAACACTAAAGCCATCTTGAAATGGAACAAAATGCCGCCTTCAATGTTCTTTAAAATTTATAGAGGAATGCCGATCGGAAATACATAAAAATTATTGGAAATTGGGAAATATTTGTCGCCAAAGATAATTCGTGGCAAGACACGTAACTGAGAATGTCAGAAAGCATCGTTATCCACGGCCACGAAGTAATCGTTCTAACAACCTCTGTTATTATTTAGAAACAGATATAAATGTCCGAATAAAAGTTTGTAAAACGTTTTTTCGGAACACATTAGATATAACAAACCGAATCATAGGAACTACTATAGAAAAAATGATAAATGGGTTTCTTAGAGAAGATCCGCAGACACATTCAAAGCTTTTCTAGAATTGAGTCTCACTACCTAAGGAACCAAACCATCAGAGAATACATTGATGGAGGATTGAATATTGCAAACAATCATCGACTATACATTGAGCATTGTAAAATGACTAATAGTAAGCCCGGAAATATTACTATGAATGAGCGAATATTCAATCATGAATATAACATTGGTTTTTTTACTCCAAAAAAGATCAATGTGGGCTTTGAGAATCTATAACAATGCTGACGTAGAAAAATTGCTAACGGACGATGAAAAACAAACGCACGACAGAAAAAAAAAGCTCCAGACAAGAGAAGAACAATGACAGAGGAAATGTTACGAAAAAATTGTGAAAGGTAGCATGTTTTGACTTGCAAGCCGTGTTACCATCCCCCTTGTGGCGAAATCTCAGACTTTCACTATGAAAGTAAATTATCTACATTTGTCTTTCTTTAATTCTGTTAGCGGTAATGGGCACAGTTTTATGTGGCACGAAGGAATTGCCAATCGAGGGGCAATCAACATTGGTACTTGTGTCCTAAATTTTACACTGTATGATTTTGATGGAAACGGTGATATTGTACTGTATTCTGATAACTGCATGGCTCAAAATAAAAACAAATACCTGGCGAGTTTGTATCTCTATATCGTAAATAAATATGATATAGCTAGTATCACTCATCAGTTTTTAATTGTTGGGCACACCCAAAACCAAGTTGATTCCATTCATTCGATAATTGAAAAGAAAAAAAAACGGACCCTAAAATCTGGGTTAATATACATTCCCGCACAATGGTATCAATTAGTTCGAACAGCAAAAAAGAAAAATGCTCCATATAAAGTAACAGAAATGTCAACTGAGGGCTTCATAGATTTGAAGAACTTGAGTACACAATTTGACACTAATTTTACCACTGATGAAGATGGAAATCAAGTTGCCTGGAGAGACAAAAAGTATGTCCTGGTATCATTAAAGTCAAAATAAGTTATTCTGATAATTTTTTCTGTAATATTATTGTTAAAGGTTTAGAGAAGATCACACATTTACGACATAAGAAAGCTTGATGTCCAATAAAATTTGAAGAAGTTTTGAATGTTTGATTAACCCATTAAGCGCCAATATGAAACAACATAAAGAAAAATTGTTTTCTTAAGAATGATTCCGATAATTAAATTTTCTAATATTGAGTCTACTACCTTATTTAACCAAATATCAGAAATACGATTTGATGGATTTGAAAATGTTGCAAACAATCATCGTATATTAATTGTAAAATGATAATAGTTAGCCGAAATATTACTATTACGAATATTTCAATCGATTGAATATAAATTAAGGTTTTACTAACTATTAATTAGATCAATTGACATTATTGAAATAATCGGATAAACTTATTTGAATGCCTCAATGAAAATTCTAAATGGGATAAAACAAACGCACGAATATGAAAAATTATTATAATTTCTCCAGACAAAGAATAGACAATAAGGTAATTCAGTGTTTGAAAATGTTGAATATCAACTTCATTCTTATTTAGATATCTCTGACGTAAAGTACTATTGTTTATTTTTGTTCTGGTCTCGCTTACGGTTAAGTATAAGTGACGAAAATTCATATTTTATTATTTATTATGAAACATAAAGGGAGATATGCGTTTGAAGGAAAAAAAGCACTTACAGATCAATAATTGGAAGCAGAACTTCAGAATTTTGATAGTGATTCGTATAATGCGGTAATTATTCCTCCAGATCCGGACTTTTTAACGGACGAAGAAGATTTAGATGAAAATTGTAAGGTTATCTTGACGCACCATGAATGTGCAGGATTTTGATAACGTGTGTAACGTGTTTTGAGTGCAGCTGAAGCGAGTTTGCATGAAAAGAATTTTTTGTGAGTATGCGTAGTGGAAGTGGTGTAAATGATACGCCACCGGATTTTTAATGAAGCCTTAGTTACCATATGAAGGAATAGTTGAATGTTATAGAAAGATTTTCGCGTTTGAAAGCGTTAGTTTTGGTTGAGAATTAATGTTTTGGGTAAATTTTTATTGATACGACACTGGTAGGATTATTGGTCTTTTACTACCAGGTATGAAGAAATTTGTTTAAATGAAACGGGTGTAGAGGTACCAATAAATGAGTTTACAATTTAGTGATGTTATTTTAACGTACAATAAGAAATTCATATGCATATTTTTGCTTGTAGAAACTTTTGTAATGTTGTGCAATAATGATAAATGGAATGCGTATATGTATATGTAAAGGGATATTAGAATGGGACGTTTTCACGTAAATTTTGCGGAAGTAAAGTTCGCGCACATGCAAGATGTGTATGAAAAGTTGAGTTATGATCTGAAGAATATACAGAATGAATGTGGTGAGGGTACACGAGTTCTTCGAGGAGATTTTATAAATTTTCACGTAAAATAAAGATGGCGGCTAGTGTTATATAAGGGTAGCGTGATTGTCCATGTTGGAAATTGTGACGCGAGAGTAGAGACGAAGTGGAATGCTCGGTTGTGATAGGTGAATTTTAACTTTAGCGCGAATTTATTGTGACGCTTTTGGTTTCTATCAAATATTTATGAAACACACCAACACCTAAGCTTTAACGTATTTATGTTATATGCATTTTTTTTTGATACGACGCGTAAATTTTCGGCAAAAAATTCCTAACGTAGAAGTGTTTTTTGAGTATCTTAATAACGGTTAATTTTACTTTTTGTTACAAGGTTTCTTAATAGAAAGCGAACTGTCTAAAAATTAATTAAACAGGCTTGAAGATGCGTAAAGCGTATTATTGGTATTTTATCGAAGCGGGCGGATTTGGAATTTTTGAGGTTAGCATCTATAGGAAATTTCATGAGGTAAGTTCAGTTGCACGTCATTAGTTTATGTAAGTAGTAGATTGTTTTTATTTCCCTTTGAGTCAACAGGACATACCAGCATGAACAATATTATATATATATATATATATATATATATATATATATATATATATATATATATATATATATATATATTATGGCTTTATTTAAAATTATACTTGGCGAACAAGTGGAAATTTATATGCGGGCGATAGAATGTGGAAAAATATAAAATTACAATTTTTATAATATTTATTTTTAGATTCCGGACTAGCTCAATATCTCAATTTGGGGATAGGGTTTAATTGTATTTAAACTTTAATTGTTGGCAATTTAAAATCATTAATAACATTTAACCTTCTAAATCCTTCAAATTATTATAATTGCATTTATATAATAAACGGGTAATCATAGAAAATTTTATCATACACATGGAAATGTTTACGTCAAATAATTTGTAAATTATACTAAATGGTTTCTGTGTGAAACAGTCTTTAGTTGAATATGCACAATAACGCATGAGTTGCGTTCTAACTGACTTTATCAAATGCAGCCTGTCAAAAATTTCAATAAATGATCTACAAAATGTGAGTACAATTTTGTTTTGTTCAAAATAAAATTAAAATGTTGATAATTACACCGGTTCATTCACTTTACAGATATTTATAACATGCTGTCGTATAAACATTTACACATAAACAACAAAACAAAAATACAGGATATCAAAAGAATAATCAATGCAATAATGGGTTATGATAGTAAAATTTCACTCACATGTGTTGCTGCATTTTCCAAAAGATGTTTTTGTTTAGCTGGTGCCATATTAAAATATTGGACGTAGACTTCTTCGAATGTGATGATGGCACTGCTTTGCTGTTCACAATGGTGTTGTTTAATTTTCCATACTGTATCCAAATCCAAATTACTAATGAACGACTCTTCCTCGTGGTAAATATAATGTAACGTAATATTGCTCAAATATTTTTCGATAAGCACTTTTTTTAAATTGTATGTTTAGATGTTGGTTTAAATATTTACAAGATTTTTCGGATTTAAAATTAAGTTTTATTTGCATATAAATTTTAATTGATTGCACATTTATTTTAGATGCCGTTGTGGAATTCGCTTTATTTACTACTCTGGGTCACTTCCACGAAAAATAAACATCAACTCCAAAATAATTGCATGAATTTATTTACATAAAAAAAAACACATCAACCGATATTTGAACACGAATTCAAATTGAAACAATTCATTATAATCGACACTTACTATCGGTAACTTAATCTTTAAATTTTGTTATAGGTTAAAATAATTGTTTCTGAGGTCTCGATTCTATGTTGATCGCGTTTCAAAAACCGAAAATGTACACGAAATTTGTATCTTACTCGTTAACACCAACACTATTAACACTATGACTTATTAGTCAAAAAACAGAAAACAGGAAATACAGAGAGTGAGAAATCAGAAGCAATTCCTTTTATACTTTTCACTTGGACCTAATTGTCAACTTTTTTCTACATTGCACACAAAGAATCCAAGCATCTGATTGGTCTAGACAAAATTGTTAACTTAACTAAAATACAAATTATGCTTTAACTTTTTGGATACAGATTTGGAATCAGGGCAAGATTCCGCATAAAAAGACACCCACAAGCTTCGAAGCTTTGCATTTTGATAATTTAAAATGTAATTTTACCTATATCTAACAAAATCTATATTCTACACCTAAACTAATTATATATTCGGAATCTACATGAAAAACTATATCAGAATACAATTATTTCAAATCATTTAACTTAATTTTAACAGAAATTGCAATTTCATATTCAAATTTTAGGTAGTTAACGCAACTTTTCTAAATTTTATGTTCATATTACTTGTATATTGTAAATTTCCTTATGAAAAGGAGGGAAACGTACTAATATGTGCTATTATAATTTATTTTAAACGTAACTTTGTTACGTGCACAAAAGGATATTGGTAGAAATTTGTGACCAAGGTGCAGTAACAAGGAAAAGAGGAATTAGCCGGAAGCTCAGTCGGTCGGTTAAGCACTTGGATGCATGGGCGTTTTGGCAGGAGAAAGGAAATACATAAAATTTAAAAAAGGCACCACTTGATTGACTTCTTTATCGCCCTCTATCAAGAAAAGGGCTACGGCCACCTAGGACAAAAGAGACAGCTAAAAGAAAATGGTGAACTAAGTCCACACTGAGGAGGAACTGGTTAGGAATTTGATCGTAGATCACAGGATTAATGAAAGAGCTTACAATCGTTTAACACCACTTTTAATATACCCCAACGGTAAATAGCATAAATGTTACAATAACAATCAAATGTTCATAAATATCTAACACACAAATATAATCAGAGATCATGTCTCCATGAAATCAACCACCAGCAATCAACTTACCTTTCCGACAGCACTGAAAACAAACTATAAAATTTACTTGAACTTTACCTACTCAGCCACAATGCGGTTCGGCATCTAGTGTTGACCCTAAAGAAAAATAATACCCAAAACATATATTTATAATTATCCGAAATTGATTTCTTTGTTTGTTTCCCGAAATTCAGCGAAGAGCTCTCCGTTGGATTAACTTATCAGTTTCCAATCAACCGGACGCAAATAAACCCCAAGTATCAAACAAAAATTTTTAGCACTAGATGTCTACCCTGTTGTTTACTTATGTAAGCACAAAATATAATTAAATTTAGTTAACATGAGCATTACAGAAAAATCAATAAGCATAAAGCATTTAGATAAATTTTGAAAGGCCAAGTTGATTAGCAAGTTGGCAAGTAAGCATAAAGCTACAAAAAAATTCGATTAGTAACTCCTACTTCAGACAGTTTTAGAATAAACAAATATTAAAATTGTAATCCGAAAGAAAAATTATAAATGTTATACAACCCCAAAGCTAGTAAATAAATATTCCCGTTTAATTACACAGTAATTGAAACCCCAGCAGTTAGCCTAAATTTTATGACCTATATGGTATATTTAAACTCGACTAGCAGCATTCAGTGAACAAAAAAACAGCTGATTGCATGTACAGTAAACACAGTTAATTCTAACCGTTTTACAATTATGGTTGTTTAGCAGAACAAAGCCAGTATACAAGAAAAGTAAATAGATGATATATAAATTCTATTGCCAAGTTAAATGTAAGTATAAGCGAAACTTTTGAATAACCCAATTTATCTTTTTCACAGGTACAAGTGTATAGTATTACTATCGATTATTCAGAAAAAAAAAATTGTTTAGCAATAAAGCATAAGCATTAATTTCAAGATTAAGAAAATTGCAGAAACACACTAATACAAGTAGTAGCACAGTAATCTAATGGTTATAAACTTTCAGTAAAGTACAGATAACGAAAGCCTCGTTATCCAGAAAACAATCAAAGTCACTCACCATAGGTAAAATTGTGTCTGCGTAACAATAATACTTATCGGAAACTAAACGTAGGTGTAATGTATATTTCCTCTGTTAATTCGGAAGATATTAGGAGAAGGAGTAATCGTAGATGGTTTCCATTCAGGCTTGAAGACCGCTAGCTAATATTTCATCCCTCGGACGAGTGATATCCAAATGTGTTGTCAGGAACGGTTTAATTATTCCTTATGGAAGCACGAAATATGTTAATCTTGAGTGAATGTGTAAAGAACCAAAAGAACCTATATAAGATAAATGTGTTAGAATTTAAGTTGATACCCCAATTTTAAAATATGATCTTTAGCTGTAGTAACAATTTCAAAACATGTACGCATGCATTTCAAAACTAATGTCTTGTAAATAAGTAACGAAAGTGAGTAGCTTACCTCTTGATCGAAGCCAATGTGTAGCAGAAGCAACCAAAAAAATTAAAGCCGAACTAAATTCGAAGTCCCCAACAGGACTTATTTATATGGAAAAAGAATAAAACCAGCAACAGGCTGAATTAAAAATTTTCTTGAACAATTCAATCCAATTTTTAGGAACACTTTTTCCAAATTTTACATGTGCTTCACACTACGCATTTTTCCCAAAATGGCGTTTTCCTTCTTATCTGAAGGTACCAGAAAACCAAAAGAACAATAGCCTGATTATTTTCACCAATCTAAAATTTTAAAGTAATCACATGTTTGCAACAGTTTAAATTTAACACGATTTTTAGTGCAATGTTGCCATTTTCCAACAACATACAAAGTGAGTCGTAACTTAAAGACCATAAATTCATCAACCAAGTTTTACACGTATCAACTTACCCTAAAAACACTAAAATTTTGCAAAATTCTTAAATATAGTACTTAACCTAATATAATGTATTTTTACTTGTAACTTGCGTTTAAAACGTCTAAATCACTTAAAATCTTAATTTATCATGTTCTTATAACTGTCTTTAACACAAATACTGTTTACATTTAGTCCATAGTTCATAACTTTGTCATTTCAGAAATCCATATTGTTTAACACACTTATGTAAATTTTGTACACAAAATGTAGTTTTATATTAAATATCACATTGTAGAAAAGTTGTTCATGTTTTTATCAATGTTCCTACATCACTACCACTTATTCTGCACTTTTTATACACTTTGTCTGTGATATATAAATATATAGTGTTCGCACCATAACCCTTTTTTAAAGTTTAAATAATTCCTGCATTGTACCTATACCTATACATGTTCTACATTTTAGAATTAACCTACATCATGTGATTAATACCTGTAAAGTGTTTAAACTGCTCAAACGAAACGAAACTAATCTTACCCAATTGCTCAATTGCTTTTATGAATAAAACAAACTCGTGCACATTCCACAAAGCCTGTTTTGTTAAGTCAAAACCAAATTTTCCCTCTCGTCTACTAATTTTCTTATTAAAATGAATTGTACACATTCTCAAATCTATTTAAATTTGAACACTATAAAGAATATAAGCTTGAGAACTCTAGCCCCTGTATTATGCTTACTTCTAACCATGTCAATATATACATACACACACACACACACACACACACACACACACACACACAATATATATATATATATATATATATATATATATATATATATATATATATATAGATTGAATAGAAAATTATTTGACGTTTATAAATTATATAATAAATCTTAATTTATGGTATTTCCATCGAACATTAAGACACCATTTTTAAACTTACATATATTTCGATCAAATGAAACAAAAAAAAATCACATAACCTTTTTACAAGAAACTTATTAACGCTACAATATAAATGTCAAAAACGTTACACATTACTATACAAATACTACAAGTTTTCTAAAATATAATTATAACATTGAAGTAACTTTTCCAAGTCGGCTTTACTATTACATACTGTAATACTGTTAATTTTTATATACATCATTTCTAAAAGTAATCCTTTAGTAAAATTCTTTTCTGTCTAAAATTTTAAAATTTTTATAATCAAATAAGTGATTTTTTCTACGGAATCTTGGCCAAAGCTGTACTTTTTGATTTATGTTGTACAATACGATTTTTTAAAGGTTGCATTGTAGTGCCAATATATAAATATTTTTGGCAATTATTACAAGAAATTTGGTAAATAGTATTTGTCTTTTTATTACACAGTGTAACACATTTTAATTTTGAAAATAACAAAGAGCCTTTATTTTGTAACTCAAACGCTGGTTTAATTTTATATTTAGCTAAAGGTTTATAAATTCAAGATTTTTATTCGTGTAAGCGATTGAAATATACTTATAATTTTGATTAGATATGTCTGCTTTAAAATTATTGTAAAACAATTCACTCTTTTTTTTACCTTATCTAATATTACTTTTAAAGGAAAATTGTTTTTTTTAAAGCTCTTATAATGTGTTGTATTTGTTTTTTTCTAAAAATGGTGTCTGACATTTTCAAACATTTATCAATTGTGTTGCTAACTACATTTAATTTAGTTTCAAGTCGATGATTAGAATGAAAATTTAGATATCTCCAGCTGTGAGTAGGTTTTTTATACCAATCAATTTTTATTTCGTTTTGGTCCCTAATAACCATAGTATCTAAAAAGGATTGCGTTCGCGCACGTAATCCTGGCAATGTTATCAGATATTTAAATGACCGTTTTGATAATAGAGTAATTGCCACCAATACACCTAATCAGAGGCCAGCCAGACCCGCAGATTTAACGCCCCTGGACTTTTATTTATGGGATACTATAAAAAATAAAGTATGATAGTAATTTTCATTACAATAATGCAGAAGAACTACGTGAAGGAGTGGTGGTGACCTTTAACGGTGTTCATCGAAATATACTACGAACACTTACTAACAGCATTGAAAAACGGTATCGATTGTGTGTACATGAAAACGGCCAGCACTTTGAACATTTATTGTAATGTATTATGGTTTTTGCATTTACTAATATCATGGTGTATCGTTGTGTTTAATTTGTTTAATAATTAATTTTTATTTTTTTTTATTTTTTTAATTTATTAATTAATTAATTTTATTAATTTAAAATGAAAACATTTAATATTTCCCATAATTCGTTATTTGTACATAGGTTGTTATACATCGTTGATTGTGTAAAAATCCAATATAGCACCCATTTAAAATAAGAAAATTGCTATTAATATCTTGGAAACCGCCATCTTGAATTTTTAAGTGTGCCTCATCGAAGTAAGTAACTTTGATTTGAAACTTTTTTTCATATCTTTTATAATTACGGAGATATTTGAGTTTTTAGAAATCGGCGATTTTTGTTTTTTTTTTAATTAGCTTCGAAACCGTTCGGAAATTGAAATGTTTCTCAATGAAAAAATGGCACAATATTGCCCATTTAACCGAAGCTCTATCTTTAATAATAAGAAAGATACTCATCCTACTCTATTTGGGACACCTATATATATATATATATATATATATATATATATATATATATATTGGAATGTTTAATGGCTTTAATTAAGATAAGGGAATTATTTTGCAGAATAATCGAAAAAGGGGATAGGGTTCTAGGATTTAGTTGAAGATAAAATTTTTTTAAATATAAGAAATATCCTATATGTAATTGAATTTAACGTATAAAATTTGCTCTGAATAGAATTTGCTTTCTAACGCATGCGTTAAAGAACTTAAGTGAAAATAAGTAAAGCTGTCAAAAAAATGTCAAATAATTAAGAAATTTTAATGTTTGGATCAAAATGAAAAATTTAGAAAAAGAAAAGGAAATAATTAGCTTCACAGGTGTTTACACAAGTAAATAATTGAAATTCTTAATTAATAACATATAACAAATATAAATTGCAGGGAAATACCAATAAACAGGGTTATAAAATTTTAAAACTCACATATACAGTCCTTCCTGTCGATAGAATGATGTCTTCAAACTTCAGCTGGATGCAGGCAATGTTCCCTCGGCTACAGTTGTTATAATATCCAACTGCTATCTCGGTTCTCGAAGACACCAACTTCCAAGCTTCAAGATGTTTTCTTTCCAAAAACGGCAAACTCCAAAAACTTATTTATTATGGTAACTTTTTATTTAAAATGGTTTTAAATCTTTATGAGTGATATCGTTTAAAATGTATTATTAAGTATCCAAGATTTTTGTTAACACACTTTTATTTTAGTTACCGAAATAATATTTATTTAAGAGGAATTGTCCGGAGAAATAAAACAAACTTTGACCAAATAAAAATGGAATTTAATTTGGTATAAAAGAATTATTTTAAATTGGAAAACACGAAAACAAATTTACACAAAATCGTGACATCAATTAATCGTACAGAATTATTTTATTAACAACGACAGGTATCGGTGACCGAACTATTTAATTTTAACCAAAGACACAAAAACAAGTGCTCTCGAAATTAATCGTAACGTAAACTTTCTCGACGATAATAAATTAGGTTATGTAAACACAAATTTAGCAACACTGTTTTAACTTTTTCACTTTTTGAACAAATTCTAGAGAGAGAGTGATTTCCTGAGCGCTTGCTTTTATAGGTTTCTGGTTGCTACAGAGATTTCAATTTTTTTTACAGCCATATTGCAAAATTTACAATGGATGTGATTGGATAATCAAAATTACGAATTGTACATAAATGGAATTTTGGCCGTAACTTTCTTATACATGGTCGGAAATGAAAATTAAAAACGGAAATGAACACTACGTGACATTTTGAATAAAAGGACACCTAACAAGCAATAATTCCTAACACTAATAAACGAAACAACTTAATCTAATCAAAATAAGCTTTTAACTATATACATTTACAAGCTACACTATAATTACTTGCAAAAATGGAATTCTGAGGACAATTTACATAAGAAAACATATCTTTTATGTTCGAAACATTTAATTTAATGAAAATTTTAAGCTTTTGTAAATTTGTCTAGAATTCACCTCAGATTTAGTAAAATTTTGCGGATAAAAACGCTGTATCCTTATAAAAACTTATTCATATTGTGAAAGAACATCTATAATTTGCTTTAAGAGCGAAAACTAAATCTAACAATGTGGAAAAAGTATAAAATTATGTAAAAAAAACTAAAATTTACAACGTAACCATACTTAAATTTAAATATGAAATTAATTCATATTAAAAAATGTTTTTAACACTTAAAATGTTATGTTTAAGGTTTGTACAACTTGTCTTTATTGTTCTCACTACTTATTTGCAATGCATAATGTTATTCAGTCTTGCATTGAAAAAGTCTCATCGTCTAACACTCTTTTAGGATTTTTACACTATAAAATGTACGGCACTATAAATGTTTGTATGCCATAATGTTCTAAATGTTTTTCTTCTTGTGAATCATGTATTATAATTTTTGTCACTAATCGCTAACAAAATGTGCGAAAATTGTCTATACTGTCCAATATTATAACCCTTTTACTAAATTTTCGTATTTCCTGCTTTTAAAAACTAAACATACACTATCCCTAACCTAATCCTAACTACATAGTCCATGTTTAAACACCTGTGAAATGTCTACTTGCCAAATTACCTTTGAAAAATTGAATTTTATTGTAAAAATTGCACTACTAGAATGACTCTACGAAAATGGCTATATTTAACATTCTTGACAATTTTGTTAGCAGCAAATTGCTTTTTATGATGAAACCAAACTAAGCAAATGATATTCAGATCAATTTATACCAAATAAATTTATTTTAAACACATTGTGAACCAGATTTATGTAAATTTGTGTCTCGCACTTGTATCGAGCCAGAAATTAACCCTTTTTATGACCCAAATGTCATGTAAGCTGTCCGATACTTCTATTACCTCTTTCTAAACATCTCAATATATATATATATATATATATATATATATATATATATATAATAAATCTTAATTTATGGTACTTCCATCAAACGTTAAAACACTATTTTGAAACTAAACTAGGGTGCATGATTATCCTAAAGAAATTGTTATTAAAACTATTTCATTTTTTTAATCTCCACTTTTTAGGTTGGAATGTCGTATGTTGTTCCAGACCAGGCACCTTAATTAATTGAGGCTTTTTTAATTTTTTTAATTTTACTCAACCAAGCATAATAGGTCCGTTCTACGCTTTGGTTCGTTTAACTGGATTACATTCTTAATTCCTTGCTTCGTACCACTTCAGGACCTTTCCGTATGCAGAGTAAGCGGAAAAATTACTCTGCATACGTGTGTTAAAGTTGTCCAACGTCAGGCAAGGTCACTCGTCACTTAAAAATGCCTAATTCGTACTATATCTCTCTGTGAAAAGGCAAGACACTTCAAGTACCGACTTAAATTAAACGTTGCCATTATATGTATCTCTCTCACTTTCTTTTTTATTATGGTCTTGTAAAATGTGAATATTTTTATTGCTAAAATCTATCTGTTCGTGTGACAATATTTGGTCATTAGGAAAACATTGAATTTCCCTAACACAACACATCAGTTTTCAAAAATTAAAAAGTGATAAATGATATATTAACCTCTAACACCTCCAGTCCATCGTTATTTTATCAATGATTTTTTAAAAATGTTTGTGCGTACTTTTGTTGTAATCGAACTGGTGTAACTCTTAAAAGATTAGTAAATATATTACCTACATAATTATTTCTTGTTTTATAATTAACTCCTTATGTTGTATCTGATGTTATGGTATTTACGATTTTGCTGATTTATTTTGAAAAAGCCTTGATTTCTTGAGTTGCTATTAGAAACACGACACGGTTTTAGGAAAGTAAAATCAGACGATAAAAACATAAAATTTAGAAATCAAGTCTATGCACAATTTGACGTTTAAAATTTTTTCATTCGATATGTGAATTTCAACGAGTAAAGTCGTGTGCGGGCTGCTCTTTGAGATAAATAAGTGCAACGAATTAAACAGTAAAGTCAACTCCACAAACTTATTTTAAAAACCATTTATCTATACCTTATCGTGTTTATAACTTAAAAAACCTCAATATAACGCAGCCGCAAACTGCACAGTATTCTCAGTGACAAAATACCACAGACTCATGGCAATTTCCCACCAAAAAACGAAGTAGATCTCATGAGGATCAAGATGCTACTTCTTCAAAGAAGGATTATTGGCTCGGTCTTAGTAATAGATTTGCCCCACTTGCAGATGAAAACATGGACCAAAACGCACAAATCACTGAACCCAAACCACCACCGACCTTCATCTCGGACGTTGAAAATATTCAGCCATTAATTACCTTACTCAATGAACTGGCTAAAGATAAATACACGTTAAAGACTATATAATAATCAAGTTAAAGTGCAGCCCAGTTAAAACACCCAATTTTACACATGTAAGCCCAGATAAGAAAGAACCTTTCGTGTTGTACTGAAGAATTTGCACCCAACCACTGAAGTACAAGATATTAAAACAAGTTTGCAAGAGAAAGGACATGAAAGAACAAACGTTTGGAATGTGAAGCAAAGAGGATCAAGAATTCCATTACCACTGCACTTCTTAGACCTAGTACCTGAAGATAATGACAAGGACATTTATAAAATAGATTTGTTACTGAACACCAAAGTTCAGTTTGAAGCACCGCATGCCAAACGTGAAATTCCACAATGTTTGCGTTGTCAAAAATTTGGACATACAAAAAATTATTGTCAAAATAAACCACGCTGCGTTAAATGTGCTTCAAACCACTTAACTAGCGATTGTCCTAGAAAGTTTAAAGATAACAATGCGTAAATTGCAACGAAAACCACCCGGCAAACTGTAGAGGTTGTATAGTTCCCAAACAAATCCATCAAAAATTGTACCCACCACTACGACCACGCCATATTGAGTAGAGAACTGTTCAACCGGGCATTACGATTGGCCAAATAACTCAAGAACATATCAGAACTCCACGAAATCAGCCAGAAGTATCATCACCTAAAAACGAAATAGACGATTTAAAGCAAATGATGAAAACCCTCACGGATCAAATGAGTACGCTTATAAACCTCGTGTCAATGATTGCTAATAAAAACAAATAATGGAACAACAGTTAAAAATAGCACTCTGGAACGCCAACGGCCTGTGCCAACATACACAGGAAATCATATTATTTATACAAACCAGTAACTTAGACATTCTGCTCATCCCTGAAACTCACTTTACCAATAGAAGTCACATAAAAATACCAAACCATAACATATATATAACAAACCACCCAGATGAAACGTCACATGGAGGGTCAGCATTTATAATCAAGAAAAATCTAAAACACTACCAACGAGCTGAATACAGACGCAACAATATCCAAGCCACCAACATCAGTCTTCTAGATACCCTAGGAGAACTAACAATCTCTGCTATATATTGCCCTCCAAGGCATAACAACAAATATGAGTATTACCTCGAACATTTTCGGACCTTGGGAAATCGATTTCTGGCCGGAGGAGACTTTAATGCGAAAAACACGATATGGGGATCCAGGCTCACTAGTATCAAAGGGCGAGAACTATTCAAAGTTATGTCCGCTTATAATATGACTTATCTATCAACATTTCAACCATCCGACCCTCATAAGATACCCGATCTTGTCGACTTTTGCTTAGATTTAACGTTGGACCACACTCCAGACCTAGTAAACATGAATACACAAATATTGGGCAAACTGAAGAAACCATCTCTTTGTAGCAAACGACAGACTGGGATTACTTCAAAGAAAAACTGGACGAACAAATTACTCTTGAACTGCCTTTGAAAACTCACCACGACATAGAAAAAGCTGTGGCAGACATCACACTAGCAATACAAAGTGCGGCGTGGCAAGCGACCCCAGACATAAACGAAGAACGAATTCGAGAAGAACCTCCAGTACTATTACAGCAAAAAATCTCCGAGAAACGAAAAGCTCGTAAACGATGGCAGATTACGAGAGCCCCGGTAGACAGACAACTGTATAATACCCTAGCAAAAGACCACAAAATACTACTGTGTAGGATACGCACTGACAAAATTATCTTAAAGTACTAACACCAACAAACGCAACCGATTACTCTTTGTGACGACTCACTCGTAAACTAAAGTACCAACAACATCTTCTACCTCAAATACGAACCAATTATAACACACGGGCAAGCACGGATCAGGAAAAGGCCACTGTTTTTGACGAACACCTTGCCTTAGTTTTTCAACCATATCCATCTCAGTTAACTGCTCCTGAAGAAAAAGAGTTATTGAACCAGTTAGATGCTCCCTTTCAAATGTCTCTGCCCGTTCCTAAAGTTTCACATAGTGAGGTTGAAGCAATCATACACCACGAGGTTAGCACTAACCGGCGAAATTATTATTAAGCTATTCGAAAAATGTATTAAAGTATTGGTACAAATATTTAATGCTATTATCAGGCTTGAGTACTTCCCATGCCATTGGAAATTAGTCATAATGATCCTTAAACCTGGTAAAAATCCAAATGAAGCGATGTCCTACCGACCAATAAGTCTTCTTCCAGTCCTCTCCAAAGTACTAGAAAAACTCATACTTAAACGACTGACCGACATCATAGAAGAACATGAACTTATACCCCCACACCAGTTTGGGTTTAGAATACAACACGGAACTACGGAACAAACCCATCGAATAACTAGGCAAATCCGTACTGACATGGAAGACCGCCGGTACTGCTCGGCTGCCTTTGTCGATATAAGCCAGGCATTTGATAAATTTTGGCACCTCGGACTGAAATACAAACTTAAGCTCCTGCTCCCACATCCATACTACTCACTCCTAGCCTCCTACCTTTCCGACAGAACATTTCAAGTGAAGTACCAAGTAGCCTACACGGATCTTTATCCTGTGCAATCTGGAGTTCCTCAAGGAGGTATCTTAGGACCCACACTTACTCACTGTACACAACAGACCTACCTCAAACAAATTTTACAATCACGCTTACATCTGCAGATGTCACGACTCTTTTAGCATCACATCAGGAGAATGGAAGCTAATGCAACTAAATCTACTTATATCACCTTCACCCTTCGCAAAGAAACCTGCCCTGCAGTCACACTTAATGGAACTCCCATACCCCAAAATGATGTAGTCAAATACCTCGTACTACATTTAGATCGAAGATTAACTTGGTGTACTCACATTTTAACTAAGAGAAAACAACTGAGTTCTAAATTTCGTCAAATGTACTGGATGTTTGGAAGGAAATCGAACTTATCCATCGAAAATAAACTCTTATTGTACAAAACTATCCTAAAACCCATTTGGACATACGGGATCCCTATTTGGGGCTCCGCCTGCACCTCAAATATAGAAATTCTCCAGCGCTTCCAAAATAAAGTCCTTAGATCTATTGTTAACGCCCCATGGTACGTGCGAAATCCTTTACTTCATGCTGACTTAAAACTGCCTACAGTTCGTAAAAAAATTACTCGATTCAGCACTAATTACAGAAGGAAGCTGACATTTCATCCCAATGAGCTAGCAAACAACCTGTTGCAAGAAGAAGACGAGCCAAGACGACTTAAACGATTCAATCCTTCTGATCTTCCCACCAGATTTTAGTCACTTGCCTAGAACTAAATTGCCATATCTCTAAAGTACTACAGAGAATGTCCACTGGGGCATTACTCTACATGACATGTTACTCCTAGATTAGTCCTAGATTAAGCACACATCAATTGTATTTATAGTCTCCACCGAGACTGTTTGTACAAATAAAAGTGGATACAAAAAAAAACTTTTTTCAATGAACACCTTACTAAAATATGATTTGCGGCATAATACGACACGAAACACAATTTAGCAAAATTACTAAAGGTACAACACTTGTATACTCAGCGGCTAAATTCACATACGAAACCGTTAATTATTTAGTTTTTTTCGCAAATTTCACGAAATCAAATAATTTATTTAATTCTAATTTAGTTGGAAATTTCCATGACAAACCCAACTACAAGAACTGCATAAACTCAAGCTTTCTCAAACTTATCTGTTTGGGTTTTTTAAATTGTGTAATTGTTCAAACATCTTTAACAATTTGGAAAGAGAATATTACTATTGACAAAGGTAACTGTAAGTGCTATGGAAACGTTTAGATTGTATCATTATTATATACAAATACACCATTAAAAAAACCCAAAGAAGATTTGTGATAATGGTGAAAGTTTACATTTTCATGTTCAAGCTTTCTTAGTTTACATAAAAAACCAGGGAAAATTCTTGATGGTGCTGTTTTAATGCCGCACTAATTGTATTAGTAGCACCATTCTAAATCTACATCGTGATACCAATAATGCACCATAAAAAAACCCAAAAAGGGTATTTTAAATATGTATCATAACGGAGAAAGCTTACATTTTCATACCAATTATTCTCGTTTATGCTTAAAATTATGTAATTGTTAGTATTTGATAAGGAACTGAGAAATAACCAGAAGTAATTTTTTTAACCTTAATTAGCCATGAATTAAAAAAAAATAATACAGGATGTTGCTATTTTTGGTAATACCTTAATTGGTTCCTTTTACGTATTTAATAGCGAAATATTATGATAGAAAAGCATATATTTCGTTTTGTACCCATTCCAAATCATAAACATTATCATGAAGGTATGCGTCGTATTTCTTCTTATGGCTTTGTTTCAAATTTCTCGTGCTCAGGTAAGTAACAATTTATAAATATAACATAAAGAAATTGCCGCTTTATTATAGGATTTTCAAGATATTATTGATAGTTACTATTCCAATATGGAGTCACTAAGAAATAAATGCATGGTAGAAACTGGAATTGAACCTGTACTTATAGATATGGCGTTAAACGAGGGAGTGTTTCTTTCAACACCAAGTGTCAAAAATTTTTTCTTATGTCTGCTTTCTGGATTCGGAATATTAGATAAAGAAGGAAATATTGTTGAAAGTGCATTTAGGAAGTACGTTGGTGTTACTGATCCCAACCTTACCAACGTAATTTACCAAACATGCCGGGACACTACAGGTGACACTATAATTGAGAAAGGTTTCAATCTGGCTAAATGTGTGTACGGAATCACTAAAGAACTTGTTAACAATCAGTAAATTAAAACATACATAATGTGGTCTGACCAAGATTCCTTTTTAAATAAACAACATTAATATTTTGCAAACTTACTTAATAGAAAACTATTATTACCCAAGGTTAACAAATTAAAAGAAATTCTACAAAATGAGTACATCGTTGACTTTTTTAGAATTTATTTTGATTTGTTGGTTATCAGTATGTATTCTTGTGATTGAAATGTACTAATTACTAACTGCAACCGATTACTGTAATCAAAACGTCCAGAGTAGGACTATATTAAAGCGAACTTGGCAACATTGTCCGTACAGGGAAACGACAACAGTTACTCAAACGTAAAGAAAAACAACGTAATAAACATATCTGTAACATAGAAAACAAAATGTCATACAGCAGATTAAATTATGCTACAATATCAAGGTATATTCTAAAGGTAGACACTATAACTGCAGTTTCCAACAAAATGAAATATCCTGAAGAAGCGGACGAATACAGATGAGAAACCAAATCAGCCCTTGAATCTCAGGAACTGAAAAGCGACACAGACAGTACACGCAGATTAAGCTTTATCTTTGCGTTTTTATATTTCATAAATTTATTTATACGTCTCAATTGATTCTTAAAGATATCACCATTTAATGACGACGATGACCATAATTGTTGTCGTAACTTTTTAATTTATACAAAATAGCCAAAAGATAAGCATTTTAATTATCCCATAGTACCGTCTAATAGACGTTATTAGGGCAGACAACCTTTCTGTATACTGTGTACCATTTTGGTTGAAATTGTAGGGTATCCCGTTTGCGAGCAAAGACAGAAAGATGCGGTTTTCGCTACCCTGTTCTATTTTCTCGTGAAACGAAAGATGCCGCAAACAGAATTGTCATAGTCCTATTAGTATTTGAGATACAGGGCGAAATTCTAAATTTGCACATTTTAAGCACCCCTCGTAACTGCTTTGCCTTGTAATTCATCAAACTGGTGAAATGAGGGTTTTATACAGAATTTCCCGTAGAATTTAGTAGCTTACATAGTTTTCCTCACAAAAAGTCAGTTTCTTCGCAATAAACCATAGTTTTTTTTTTAGTGGAACACCTTGTATATTTTTTATTATATAATAGAGCTTACTCTCAGCTTTCAAAAAATATATATTGTGTGGCACTTCTTTTGCATTATTAACCTCAAAGATGAATGTTACGTTAATTTAACATTTTGATGATATAGTTGGCCATGAAACCTATAAACTCAGTATAAACGCGTACTTTTTTGAACTTCCAAAAAATATTTGAGTATTAAAAAAGGGCTACTAGATTCTTAGTGCTTTATTATAATTATAAATATGTAAATACGCGATTATAATAAATCTAAGAACTTTTACGCAGAAATGCAAAAATAATAACAAAAAAAAATGCAAATTAGGTACAATGGTTTTTGAAAAATATTCAAACTGGCAAATTTTAATTGGGTAAAATGCATCTTGCAGCATCAGCTAAAAACATTAATGGCAATAAAACTTATGAAGAATACTTAATATCTAAATTAGTAAGTAGCCTGGGCCTAGTCTGATCTAAACGTAATTGACCTGTCAAATCTGATTAAAATTATTTTTGTGCAACAATCGTATTGTTTGTTCATTGTGCAGAATATTTTTTTTATGACTGTGGACCAGAACAGGCTAAATTTGGCCTATCGTGCTAAAGCACTCAGGAACACTTAGAAAGATGGATAGAGGGATAATGAATTGTCAATAGATGCCTATGAACAGCTACCTTAAATTTTCTCATATCATAAGTGAGAGGAAAACAGGAACTAGGGAGATCATTCCAGAGTTTAGAAGCCGTGTAGAAAAATGTGGATTGCGCCCGTTTGGTACGTAAAGTGGAAATTTGTACTGCATACTGATGATATGAATGAGCGAACCGAGTGTTTCTCGCAAAGATAGCCCGAGATGGTATCAAAGAATATAATTCAGCAGCACAATAGCCGTTGTAATAACGATAATACAAAGAAATAACTGAAACCATCCTTCTATGCTCAAGGGACTGTATGTGAGAAGTTAAGGAAGGGCCATTTATAAGCCTAATCGCTCTCTCTTGAATACGATCAACGATATCGGGAGCGTATTGGGGAGCACTAACCCAGAGGTGAGAATTATATTCCAGATGAGGACGAATTTGGGCCTTATACAGCAGAAGAAGTTATCGAGAGGTAAAGTACTGCTTAGATCTGTACAAAAAGCCTATTTTACGAGCAGCTGTTTTGGTAGCTGACAGAAGATGGTCAACCCAAGAGAGATTTGAAGATACAGTCATACCCAACAGAGTAATAGCGTCTGAAAACTTAAGAACTGAGCCATTCATACTTACAACAGAAAAATGATAGATCTTTTTTGGCGGACATAAGGCAACACTGAGTTTTGTTAGCATTAAATTTAACTAGATTATTGCTTCCCCATTTGAGAATACGTTGAATGTCTTTGTTGATTGAATTTGCCATTTCAGCTTTAATTTCTTGATTTGACATAGAAGGTGGATTATCACTATGAGCAGACTGAGATGAACTACAGTGAAGGGTGCTATCGTTAACAAAGCAATGGATGGGGTTAGTTGTTGAAGAAATAAGGTCATTTATGTACAGCAGAAAAAATGTAGGCGCTATAACGGATCCCTGTTGTACGCCCGCGTTAACGCTAACTTCTTTTGAAAATAAGCCATCAACTACGACACGTATTCGTCTTTTATCAAGGAAACTAGAAACCCAGTTGATGAGCGTATCATTTAACCCAAACGAGGTAAGTTTGGCAAGTAAAACACTTATGCCAAACTTGGTCAAATGCCTTTGAGATATCTAAAGCGACTACAACTGTTTCACCGGACTGCTCTACTGTATTGTTCCAAACTTGGGTCACAGATGAAAGAAGATCACCCGTTGAACGACTTTGCCTAAACCCATATTGGTGGTCACTAAGGAGTTTGTTGGTTTCAAGGAACGTGAGCAGTTGCTGATTGATGGCTTTTTACATGGTTTTAGACAAAATGGAAGTGATGGCAATTAGTCGGTAGTTTGAGGGATCAGTATTATCGCCTTTTTTGGGGATAGGTTGAACATTTGCTAATTTCCATGATGAAGGGAATTCCCCAGAAAACATAGAGATCGTATAGAGCTTAGATAGGACTGGTACTAGTCGGGGGAACATTTCTTTAAGACTACAGCTGGGATACCGTCTGGGCCAGTCGCCTTATTGAGATCAAGCTTACTGATGATCGATTCCAAGAGCTTGTACCGAAAATGAATTGGTTTCATAGCGTATGAAGAAGAGTTGACTAGGGGCACATCTTTTCTAGAATCATTGAGACACGAGTTTGATGCAAACAAATCCACAAAAACTTTGTCTACAGAATCAGCAACTACCGATCAGTCAATAGATGTCAGGGGGGGGGAATGAAGATGTTTCAAGGTTTTTACTAATGGCTTTAGCTAAAGACCAAAATTTACGACTGCCTAAAGGAGATGTAGCTAGTTCATTGCATTTTAGTTGTTCGAACAACTTTTTAGTTTTAGTGATGACACTTTTGCAGATAATTCTAGCACCAACGTATTCTACATGACTGTCGACCGATTTATCAGATTTCCATTTAACGTAATATTTATTTTTTAAAGATATTGGATCAGCACAAGCCTTATTGAACCAGGGTTGGGAACGTGAACGTGAATACGGTACTGTTTTTTGGAAATGTACAACTCCATTCCCATGAGGATGACTTCAGATACTGAAAGAGCGATGCCGAAGAAGAGGACGACTTAAAACAATATTCACGCCATGGAAAGGTTGCAAAGAAATCCCGTAAATTACTCCATCGAGCTGACTTAAAACACCACAAGGTTCTATCGGTTTTGCGAACAACAGTGGAATTAGGTACAGTAGAAATTATTTCTATTAGACAATGGTCGGAAAGACCTAAAGGCGAAAGAACGGAAGTTTTATAAACTAGAGGGTTTGATGTAAGAAAGAGATCTAGAAGATGTGGAGTATGGTTAGGGTTACCAGGGATTCTTATGGGTTCAGAAATCATTTGTGTGAAATCAAAATTTTGAAAACTTTGAAAAATATGATATGCTGATTTGCTTTGGTCATAGTAATGAAATCGCCGTTGCAGCAATAAATGTGTATTTGTAACAGGTAAATGTAGTTTCTTTGGTATTATTATTATTATTATTTGATAATTAAGTAACTTTACATCTATGTAGGTTTCCTGAACGGAGACAACCTAGTAAAATCACGTTTTATAGATTAAAAGGGAATTTATTTAACTATGAATCATTTTCTACACTCAGGTCAAACAAATATAATAGAGAAAATCGATAGAATGATGAGGATACCGTTTTAGCCAGCGTGAAGTATAATCTCGCAGAACTACAGAAAGTAGTACTGGAGTTTCGAAAACAAGAATCCAAAGAATACTGCACCATCAATTTAAACGATATAACTTTAGGTTTGTTCAACATCTACATCCTGGCGACGCTCAAGGTAGGTTAATATTTTGCAATTGGTACTTAAACATGTTAAATATAATACCCAACTTGGAAAGAAATGTCATATGGTCAAACATTTTAGTAATTCAGCCACAATAGCAGATTCTGGTGTCAAGAAAATCAACACCAAATATTGCCCCCCAAAGACAACAAGGACGATTTGGACTAAACGTTTCATGCTTTATATTAGGATCAAAAATAAAATTTTACATTTTCGAAGGGAACTTATCCGCTTCTAGATACTTGGACATTTTAGAAATGGTTGTGCCTGAATTATTAGATGACATTCCTTTAGCTCGTTTGAAGCAAATTTATTTCCAACAGGATGGAGCCCCATCTTACAATGCACAAATTGTTTTTGGAAAACAATTTTGGTACTGGATGGATTGGCACTAATGGGAGGATAAGATGGCCTCCTAGGTCTCCGGACTTGCCAGTATTAGATTTCTTTTTATGGGGTTACTTGCAAAATAAAATATACCAAACTCAATATGATAATATTGAACGTTTGACAAATGCAGTTAGACAAGCTTTCAGACATTTCCAAGATCAACCTATTATTATGCTTAATGCTATAGAACAAATTGGAAGCGTGTGAAGCATGTATAAGACAGAATGGGCATAAGATCGAAAATCTCTTTTAGTAATTTATATTATATCATCAAAATGTTAAATTAACGTAATATTCATATTTGAGGATAGTAATGCAAAGGAAGTGCCACACAAAATACATTTTTTGAAATTTGAGAGTAAGCTCTATTTTATAATAAAGAATATACAGGGTGTTCCTTTGAAAGAAACAAAACTTGGGTTTATTGGAAAGAAACACTTTTTGTGGGAAAACTATGCAAGCCACTAAATTCTACGGAAAATTTTGTATAACACCTACTTTTCACCATTTCGAAAAATTACAAGGCAAAGCAGTTACGAGGAGTGCTCAAAATGTGCCCTCAAATACTAATAGGACTATGACAATTCTGCTTGTGGCATCTTACGTTACACAAAAAAATAGTATAGGATTTCAACCAAAATGGGACACAGTGTACAGCGGAACAATGATGTCGGCAGGTGTTGCACATTGGAGCCGTAGCAAGCTATGACGGTCAGGCGGTCGGGTTAACGGGGAAGAGTACTCAAAACGGTATACTCTTGGAGCTTGGGAAGGACTGGTGGTGCAGAGGGAGAATACCAGAAGCGGTAAAGGCTTCGAAACAAACTCCGCTACTGTGAAGGAATAGGAAAACATGTTTCATTTCCTCTCCAAAGGGGAGGGCGGACTGCTTGGGCTTTCCAAGCTCCTTCAGTCACAATCATAGATTCCCAGCGTACATACATACATTATGTATATGAGGGGTGATTCAAAATTGATGCCAGCCTTCAAAGAGGTGTTACAATGGCTCATTTGATCGATTGAGCCATATTTATAAACAGTCTAAAAACTAGTGAAATGTTTTAATTCTCCGATAAAACCATTTTTGTCCAAATTCGTTCGATAGTTCCACCAGAAAAAACTTTTCTACCGCGATACCTCTCGAAAATTCTAAATTCATAATAATAAATCATTGAAGTCGGGAATTTTATTTGAATAATTTTATATTTTATGTCCAAAATCACCACCATCGTCTTTTATACAAGCTCGATCTCTCTTTCTTATTCATTGACAGGTAATTTTCAATTGAATTTTCCATAGGTGAGGAAAATTTTCAAATTGGGTCATAAATTAATTTGCCTTTTTTGTGACTTTAGGGATTTTTAAATTTGAATTGTTCCTCGTTTGTTATCATTTATTTATTCATTATTTATTTTTTTTTTGTATTTGAGATGTCTACATTTACTAATGCTGAATATGCTGATATTCTCTTTATGTATGGATATAGTAATGGAAATGCATCAACTTGCACACAGAATACATACGTAGATTTCCCAACAGACGAACTCATCATGTGAGAGTATTTTCTTCAACCTATCGCAGAATTGCGGAAAGTGGTATTGTTATTAGAAATACAAAAGCTGGCGAACCTGAGAATCCAGACCTAGATGATGCAATATTACAAACGGTAGTAGATACCCCCACGATCAGTACCCGTAACGCTGTCAGTGAACTTGCGATCTCCCAAATAAACGTTCGGTTTGTGTTAAAAAAGAATGGCTTACACCCATATCATTATACTCTAGTTCAAGGGTTAGAAGAGAACGATTTTGCCAGGCGACTGCAATTTTGTCCTTTTATCTTAAATGCTGACAGGGAGGATGCTAGATTTTTATTTAGAATTTTATGGACAGACCAAGCGAGATTCATCTTTCCAAAGGAAATTTAGTGTGAATATTTGGATGGGCGCAATAAGTAATAAATTGATAGGTACATATTTTCTTCCGAATGTTTTACAGGGGGAACGATATTAAGAATTTCAGAGAAACCACACGGAAACGATATACCTATCATTGATAGACAACACATAATTTTCCAACACGACGGTTGTCCAATACATTATTGTCTAAATGTTCGTATGTTGTTGAGTGAATGGTTTCCAAACCGGCAGATAGTAGGCAGGACCAATTGCGTGGCCGACTAGAAGATCGGATTTAACGCCTTTAGATTTTCATATATGATGAAGACTGAAGGAATTGGTTTATGCGACAGAAATTCATACTCGTGAGCATTTAATAGAAAGGATACAGGAAGGAGCGTGAACTATAGTAGAACTATCAAACGAATTTTGGCAAAAATAGGAAAATCAAAACATTGATCTAGTTTTTTAAATTATTTTAGCACTACGCGTCGAGAATAGTTTAAAGTTAGAAGCAATAGAAAATTTGAAATCGATTCTGGTTTCTTCCACGTTCTGATTTTAAATGTCTACGATATATTTCTTATAAGCATATACCTCATAATTTTGCATTTTTTTTTTAGTTAAATAAATATTCTACTATTGAAAACTGCACTAATTCCTATACAAATCGGCTGAAACTGAACGAAAATAGGAATTAGGTATTACAAAATCACAAAATCTAAAATATCTCAAAAACCGCTGATTTTTGAATATAACTGAATATGGCTCAATCGATCACAAATAAGCCATACTAACACCTCCTCGAAGGTTGTCATCTAATTTGGAATCACCATGTATGCATGGTGGGAGGAAGGATGGGTGCAGTCAGGATAGGTAGCTTTCTACACCAGTTCGCTAAGAGACGGAGGTTACTTGTTTGATTCTGCCTCTATAGCAAACTTGTTTGAAAAGGTTTTTTTAATATTTCAGAAAAACTGTGTAGTTTTCTGTCCCACAAGGACAAACCATGCAAATATCATTTACATATCTTAAATATAGTATGGCTTGTCTCGATACTGTTAGGTGAAACATTTTGCTTGGTCACATTTTTCTTGTCTTTGTTAGTATGAATTCAACATTATTTTATTACTATTGAGTTTATGTGAGACATGTTTGTATATATTTGTTGATTAATTCATTAAGTTAGTAAACAGTATTAGTGTATGAATCCGTATCTTGTAACAAAAATTGAGATACTCAAGAATTAAAATACGCCACTGGTAGGGGTTGAAAATACATTGCAAATACGTTAAAGCATTTTGCATAAATACGAGGGCTTATTTTTATGTTATCTACCTAGCTATGAAACAAAAAAGTGACAATGTCAAACAAATTATTAAAAAATTGTTGTCACTGTTAGAAGTACACGTGCTAAGTTCTGTTTAGTTTGTGCCGTTTACAGAAATTTGAGATAATCTATTTGTCGATAAAATGCGTGAAACGAAGATTGAACATCGCAGCGTAATAAAGTTCCTCACAAAAGAAGGAAATGGCTCAAAAGCAATTCATGAAAGAATGGTTGCTGTGTATGGGGAAGCTGCACCGTCTTATTTTCAAGTAAAATATTAGTTTAAATCTTTTCGATGGGGACGAGAATCAATCAATGATAACCCAAAGTCCGGACGACCCGTTGAAGTTTGCACTGAAGACATTGTGCGAAAAGTCGAAAATTTGGTACTGAAAGAACGGCGTGTAAAGATCTTTGTCATTGCTAATGAAGTCGGTATATCCGAAACAAGTGTCCTAAAAATTTTGCATGACAGTTTGGGTATAAAGAAAGTGTCTGCATGGTGGATACCCAAATTGAATACACCTGAACAAAAACTGTACAGAAAAGTAGTTTCTCAAAAAAATTTGGCCGAGTTGCAGAGGGACAAAATTTTTTTTCTCAAATTATCATCGGATATGAGACTTGGGTACATCACTGGGACCCTCCTACTAAACAAGAATCCATGCAATGAGTTCATAAGGGCTCTCCGCCACCAAATATGCATCCGCTGCTAAAAATACTCTACCACATTCCGATATGACACATCTCTTGAACATTATACAACATTTAACACGTGTGTTGGCCTCTTGTTTTAAAGAAAATATTCGTCCAATTACAACGCAATTTATTCTTAGAGTCTAGAATATTATTCCAGTCTTGAAACTTGAGTAGCATATATGTATTGCAACAATAATGGTCCAAACTGTAGTCTTCACTTTCAGAATTACTTGTGAGTCAGTTGCAGTTGACTGAATCCCAAGGATATGTTCTTTACAATTGTCGCGGTTCTTTTTGACGTAGGTATACAATGCATTAGCAGACATACCTCCAGGGTACTTCTTACTAAGAATCTTCCACACAGTGTCAGACTTTTTACATAAACCTTTTAGTATGTCATTTTTATATGAAACTAGTAATTTGTTGACAATTTCAATGTTCACATTGTAATTGTATTCTAATAAGGCGGTCCTAGCCTTGTAATACAAGACTTGTATCAGGGTCTGCGCCCTGGCCCCTTTGAGTTAAAATTGATTTTAGTGCCATCTAGTGGCGTAAAGACTAATGAACATTTTCTATAATAGAAGTTGATAATGCACACCTCTCTCTTGCTCTATCTTGTTTCTCTTTCGGCTCTTTCTCACACACACAAACAAATCAATTAATTAATTAATCAATTAATCTCAAACAAATCATGCTCGATCAAATCAACCAAATCAATCTCAGTCAATCAACCGAAATTATGTCTTACAGTTTGCGGAAACCAGATTACAGTTCAAAACTGAATTCATTAAAGTCTAATTAAATATGACGTGAAATAATAAATAATTTCTACCCTAATGCAATGATGCTTTATGTATAGGTAGATTCTCTCTTTCTAAACAGGCACCACCTATACATTCGGAAAATTATATCTGATTTATTTGCATGTTCAATTACACACACACAAAATTGTTTCATAGAAACGTGTTCGTTAACTGTTATAAAAACCCCATTAAAAGGACCGGAAAGTAATAATTACTTGTATATAACATACAGTTAAATTAAATTAACATGTTTTTAAGAATATCAAACTAATATAATGGAAATAAAAGGTAAAAGGTTTTAATGGTTTATTATTGTACGTGAATTAACAATAACTACAAGTTTAAAATCAACGAATACGTACCAACTATTTGTAGAGCTGATCTTATGACGTCATCCTATAGTAATACATTTTAAAAATCTTTATCGGCATTTTTGTTAGCAATATTAGGTAAAAACATATATATATATATATATATATATATATATATATATATATATATATATATATATATATATATATATTATATATATATATATATATATATATATATATATATATATATATATATATATATATATATATATATATTAAAAATAATACGTTTACCTTTAGAAGTGTTTTTTCCTTCAGTTGTTTTAATAACGATAACCATATGTTGAACTGAAATATTTTTTATACGTGCTCACATGTAGTCAAACTAAACACGCTTTGTGAATGGTTGGATATAAACTGGCTATTACATTCCGATCATTAACTAATTTAGAAAGTAATACACAAAACCTGATTACTGCTACTCGTATTTAGCAATTATGTTGTACTTTACATTCAAAACACTTACAAATATTTTAAAAATTTTGCTAACACACACATACACACACACACACACACACATATGTACTTCACGTTATATGGATTTTTACCAGTTGAGATTAATAGCAATGTTAACTAAACAATTTAAAATTTCTAATTTGAAATAAGAGCGACGTAATCTAATTTATTTGAAATGTCATAGAGAGCATCACCATCATCGAGATTTTGAGATACATTCACCTCATCGTCTTTACCTTGAACGACTATATTGTAACAACCTATAAAGCAGCTAATAACCCCTAACAGTTTTATCCGACAGTATTATTACATGGACATGAGGTTATCCCTTAATTAACTGGTTTCAGCACGGCTCTGGAAATGCTGCACACTCTTCAAATCTTTCAGTTCGTTCTCAGAAGCTGTACCGTATTCATTTCTTTCAATTTTATCTGCATTCTGTTTCGAGACTGTAGTACGATTTCTAATACATAAACAGAATCTTCAATATTGTGATGCGTATAGCAGCAAAATACGTTAGCTAGCTAGTTTCACCTCTATATTATTTTACATGCAAGCCTGACCTTATCATAAATACATCTGTCAAAAAGCTAATTAAACATAGCTCCACGGACTGGATATAGCCAGCAGCGTTTCCAATTATGGGTTTTAGTCAACACAATATTGCCTACAACTACATACAATCGACTATCATTGCTTTAGCACGAGGAGTACACGAAAACACGCACGCACACACGCACACACGAGCGCGCGAAAACACGTAAACGCAAAAACACACCAACTCAAAAAACACGGTAACACAAAAACACATAAACGAAAAAAAACGCTATCACGAAAACACGCTAACACGAAAATACGCAATCGCGAAGACATACAAATGCGAAAACACGTAAAATGAAAACACGCAATTACGAAAACACAAACGAATACACGCCAGCGAAAAACACGCTAACGCGAAAACCCGTAAAGCTGCAAACATGAATCAAGACGGGGAGCACCGTTAGGAAAAACAAGTTTATTGACAAAATTGAAGGAAAGCTTAGCGTTTGAAAATATATTATTATTATTATTATAAACAACAATACTTCATTTTTATTTAATAACAACCTTTATCGGTCTTCTTCTTCTTCTTGAACCGTGATTCGTCACTATCATCATCATGGTCTTGAGATTCGCCCTTCTCCTCTTCTGTGAATAATCACCATCACCTTGGATGTGAGATACATTTAGCTCATCCACGTCATCGTTTCCATCATTATCCTGAACGGTTATGTTGTAATAGTTTATTAACGAGTCAGTAAAATCTCTAATGTCCGCTGATGTTGGCTTATAAGCAGGAGAATACATCATAATAATGCTCACTCGATGACAGTTACACTTTAAAGAGCGAAACACACAAGAAACGAGAACGCTGCTAGCCTAGGGCCTTGTGCGCTGGCGCACTCGTCAATGTCCGGGTAGAATCGGTTATCTTCGAGGGAAGTTTGAAGTATTGACCAAACCACACTCTAATATCTTCCCTAGGGGCATGTTTATAAATCTAAACTCCTTTTTTATGACTGAGGTATTTTCTCCTAAGACGGCAGGCGTATGTGTGGGCCTTTGCCTAACCTCCAGGGGTACTGCTCTTAATACAACCAAAAGGAGCTTAATTAGGGTTACAGCTGTCCATCAAAAATAACCCTAAGATCAACCCCAAGTCCAAGACCAACCCCTACATCTGCCCCTCACGTGAGCAAGTACAAAAAATTGCTGTCAAAAAGGCTCTTAATACAACCAAAAATAATCAGGGGTGAAAATGGGCCTCAAACGAAACCATAGGGGTGGAAAATACAGTCTCACGCGTGGGTGTGTAAAAAAAATTAGGGGTTGAAAAAGGCCTCCGAAAAGAAACCATAAAAAATAAGGGTGGAAAATATGGTCTCCCACGTAGGTGTGTTCAAGTAGTTGGGAAGGTGCACCGGGAGTGACGTCACAAAACCCAAGATGGCAAAAGGTGTCTCCCTTCTACTTTCACATGTCGCGGATTACCCTTACCGCCAGATATTTAAAAAAATTTCAAATTAATAAAACACTTAAAGCACATGAAATTTATGTAACGGAGTATTTATTTGCAAAATTCGCAATTTAACTGTATAAAGCTTCAATGGTGACTGGTGACAGTAGGTTTCCGTTTACTTTTTCTCTTACCTTATCATAATTACAGGAAATATCAAAATGATATTTGGATTTAAAAAATGTTAATTCAACAATAAGAGCTTCGTCTTATTATCTAACGAAGATCAATTTCAGCATTTATCATTCACCGTACGTGTTTATTTAAGAGAAACTGCTGCCATTCAATCAGTGTGTAATAGCTGTATAGATAAAATTATCTTTAGTAAAAGTTTTATTTTATGAAATATCTAATCTACTTAATAACAAAGCATTCATTTTTTTTTAAATTCCTGCATCCTTGAAGTTGGTAGTGCCAATGAAATGTTTGTAGGTTTTTTCATTAGAACGCAATCTTTCTAATAACTTTTTTCCTATTAGGGCGCAAAATCTTGCTTTGATGGCGCAAGACGGCGCTTAATAAGCGCCTAATTAATGCCTAAGAAAAAAATAGTTTTTAACAAAATCCGCGGTTCCGTGAAATCGGCCGTATTAACGCATCTTTGTAATAACTTTTTTCCTATAAGGGCGCAAAATCATTGGGAGAAAGATAAGGGATTAAGCGGGCCAATGTATAATAAGGTGATCTACCAATCAACTTATGGGAAAAATTGTCACTTAAAAATTCACGTATATCAAGGCTGTGTATGTAGAACAACCATCCATCTCGAACCAAATATCTTGGTCGTCCTTAGCAACTTCGGCCACTGTTGGACTAATTTATTCTTGCAGGAGGTGTAAGAAGCGCGTGATTTAAGACAAACGGTCCTATAATATCATGACTTAGTAACTTTTTGGGGGGCTCTGGTTTGTAGAAGGATTTGGGGATTTTTCTGCGCCCACATTCTACAATTTTGTACCTTGGGTTCATTACGCAGTGTGAACGTCACTTAATCTGTAAACCAAATGTTTTGTAAAAATCCCCTGTCTTCGTTGCATATTTCCATCATTTAGAAGCAGAATGCACGCCTCCCCTCCAAATCACCATCTCATAACTCTTGAGGGAATTGGTATTTATATGAGCAAAACTTGTGTCTTTTTGAAACCCTTGAGGTGCAACCCGACGTCTTTTACAATTTGTCGTAAATTTAGATTAAGATTTTCCGCCACAGCCGCCAAAACATGAAAAGTATTCTCATTTTCTTTGGCATATTCCAGTAAGTTTTGTTCATTATTGCTGTTACATATATACTGATTTAGTACTGTACTTCTCCACTATAACCTGTCAATCGTCGTACTACTGGGGTTTGACCGATCAGGATTTTTGCACTAAACCACGCACTAGTCTCACGAGAGTTATTTCAGCATTTTCACTTCTTCTCAAGTTGAGTACAAAATTTATTTTTTTGAATTATAAACTCCAAGCAGTAATGATAAATCCAACGGTATTGCATGTTGTTATAATTCCATGGTGCAATTGCAGGGGTGCAGACATAAGACATAATTTTCTTCTCTAGAAAAAACTTAATTAGACCTTTCCTCTAAAATAATTTTGTGAGCCAAGAATTTTGCATTGGAATCCCTATTTTGCGTCATCCAAGTCTCCACCCTGTATACATACCGATACAACTTAGGCACCTCCGCGTTCGGAAGCGATAACGTTCGTCAATAGTTTTGACATTGGAGCCCTTCCAATCCCCTACAAACATAGTTACAGCTGGAGGTATCAACGTATGTTCAGAACCCCCAAATCGGTTGTTTAATTCCGCTATAGATCCCTGGCCATAGTATCACGCTTTTCTGATACCATGGGGACGTAATCTCCTCGGGGTTATGTGAATTGTGACTTTACTGTAGCAGGGTAAACCTACAATACTAATTAGCATTAGGGTAATCTATAATTATGTATAAATAATTGTGTTTGTAATTATCAAGAGAAATGCTTTTGGGCAACAATTAAGTGTTATGCAGCTGCTATAAGGGGGTCGTAAAAAAGTTTTTTGCTGGATTTGGAATCCCTTAAATGCTTCTAGGTATGTTTTTTTGATACTCTAATGAAAGACCCTGACGAAAGAAGTACTTTTTACCCGGTTCTTATCTCCCCCAACCCTATACTCACACTATAAGTGAGATCCATCATTATTCTGAAACGATAGATAATAGATGCCCGTTAGCAAGCTTTAGAAAAACCGCATCGAACTGTGAGTCCGATACATCTCCGTTTATTCCCTGCGGATTCGATCTTTTGACAAAGTGGCGCGGGTTTCTCTTAGGTATGACTTCATAGTACTCTAATGAACGGTCTTCGTGAAATGAGTATATTTTTCCACCAGCATCCATTCTCTCCGACCCCCTCTAACGGAGATTGTGGATAATTTTGAACGGTAGATTTTGGATACTTCATGCAACTCATTAGAAAGCTTGCGACAGGCTGCACTGAATTGTCACTCCGACTCCTTTGTAGCCATCAACCTCGAAGTGAGAAAAATTTTGGTGGATTTGGATTTAGCATAAAGTGGGCGGTGAAGGTGGTAAAATGCTCCTAGATGTACCTTCACGATACTTATTGAAAGGAGACAAAAAGAGTTTTTCTACTAATTTTGATCCCCTCCGACGCTCCATAATCGGTCATAAATTTGAAACGGTAGCTTGTAGTTACGTTATGCGGCCACTCGTAAGACTTTCGTCAAGTGGCACCTGTGTGCACGATTTGCTAAAATTCATAGTAAAAACATTGTTTTAAATTATCATATTACAGCCCACTCAAACTTTGGCGCTAAATAAAAATTTGTATTGTTTTAACACGAGTTCCTACAAATTTTTCGACAATTTTCAAAATAACTTACTTGCTGTTAATTTTATTATGCAGAAACTTATATTATCTTGATAGTAAATTTAGATCCGAATCACGTTCCTACAAAAAAATTGGGTCATTCCTTTAAAAAAAAATGTATTTATGCTTGTTTCAAAATATGATAATTCGGCTTAACTTATCGAACACTCTGTATTGTATTGAGTTAAAATTTAAATACATTATTCTTTACTAAAGGCTGTACTAACACCGCAAAATTTGTCATTTTGTACTTAGGTGAGTGCTGTTTTTTTTTTTTATCGCTTTTTGTGTCTAACCTTAAAACTTATAAAGGCGTCAATAAACCTAAAACCAATGTAATGTATATTTATAATAGAGTAATACCAAAATGGAACAATAAACAGGGTGTGCCGTTTAAAAACTGTTGTAATTTGTTGCTATCCTTTTTAGACCACCCTGTGTATTCGAACATAATTTCTTTAAGTACCCCAGTTTGGCTCACTAACGATTTTTGTGACACATTTGACATAACACCACCACAGAAGAACGGGGTACTAACTGGACACCCTGTTTACTACCATTTGTCATTATCGAAATATCAAAAAACGGGAAACTGTCATTTCCCTCTACCTCAATTTGACTGTCGGAAATGTAGAACTTAAAAGTTTTTACAAAGTTTCGAACACGTCAAATTTTAGTATTAAGGGCATCCCAGACATCATCTACGTATCTAATACAAACTCTACAACAGTTAGTCAAATCGCGTTGTAAGTCTTTTTCATATGTATATGTGAAGAGATTGGCCGATAGGCTATTACCCATTTTGATTGTGTAGTATGTAGGTGTATTGTGTTTAGTGGAGTTTATCGGCCTATTTCCACAGTTTATGCTTTTTGAGCGGGACGTTTCGGAAGCGGACTCTGCTTACGTCATCAGGCTTAGTGCTAAGAAGGACTGTTTTCGCACTTGAGTCGAATTTATATGTTATATATAATTTTTTCCCAAGCACTTGACTACTCTCAGATTCGAACTTGGTAAATTTCACATACTAGTCTGACACCTTTACCGCTGAGCTACTGAGTAATCCAATAATATCTTTTAGAACTTATATATATATTAAACTTTTCATGGTTGCGCAGAAGTTTATTGCGCATGTTGCGCTAATTTTGCGCAGGTGTATGCGCTTAAGTTCTTCGCGCATTATTGGAATCCATATGGGTTTCATTTGTACTAAGCATTGTTATTTGATTTTCTGATATGCGATTATGCAGAAATCCAATAAGCTATGTAAAATGAAACCCATATGATTCAATAAGTGCGAAAGTTAATACATGGCATTACACAACTAAATTCGCAAGTTAATATATATATATATATATATATATATATATATATATATATATATATATATATATATATATATATATTGTATGTGTGTGTGTGTGTGTGTGTGTGTGTGTATAAGTTCTAAAGGTATATAGTGGATTACTCAGTGGCTCAGCGGTAAAGGTGTCAGACTAGTAAGTGAAAGGTACCAAGTTCGAATCTGAGGTAATCAAGTGCTTGGGAAAAATTATATATAACATATGAATTCGACTCAAGTGCGAAAACAGTCCTTCTCAGGACTAAGCCTGATGACGGAAGCAGTCCGCTTCAGAAACGTCGCGCTCATAAAGCATAAACTGTGGAAATATGCCAATAAACTCCACTAATAGGAAACCTCAGTTACAAAACACTTATAATACAGAATGTATTCTGTTTGTTACAGTTCCTACCATAGACACAGTGCTCCATATTTTCAACTATTCAGATTACTGCAAGTTTGAAAGAGTTTGGAAGTGGCCATCATTCCATATAAATATTGATAACATTTTTATTTCATAATTCACAATAAAGGTTATATCTGTAATGAATTGTACCAATGTCTCCAACTTACATTGGTTGCATTAAAAAAGTAAAATGACGAAAGGCAACCAGACAAAATCCATTTCTGAAGCAATGTCGCTAAACGGCCACTGTACCATCGTATACGGTAGAGTGGCCCCATGCATATTGCACACTGGACGCTGCTTTTATAATGAATGAGATGATTGCCTATCTGTGAAATCTTTCAAAAGTTATAGGCAACTCAAAAACACATTACGATTTACTTGTTGAGAAGTGTATTGAGGTAAATTGAAACATAATATTAAGATACTTTATACAGAGAATAATCATTCGTAATTATAAACGCACTTGCTGATCCTACTTCTGTCGGTTTGCCAATACTGGTACAACAAGATAAGTAAAATTCAATCCATGTGGTAGAAACATTATGTTGAACTCACCGCTTTCCTTGAGAACTTCGGTTACATGTTCTACATTATCGTCTTCTTTGTCCAAAATTTCACCAAGACAAAAGAGTCGATATTAATATTATCGAAGTCGATGTCGTCAGATCAGTTGTAAATGTAAAAACTCTTCATCCGTAGTAGTTGTGTTATATGTTTTTCTACTTAGTTTGTCAATTTCTATTTTTCCCTTTGAATTTCTTTGATTATCAGAAATCTCCCTTTTGCCGACTGAATGGTGCTTCAAATATTATTTTTGAGCTGCTTCCATTTCATTCTCCAATTCAAGCCTTCAGAGCTTTCAGTAAACACTTCTGTTATCTTGGTTTTCTTTTCTTTTTTTATTTTCACTCGAATACAAATCAGAAATGTTTTTAGAACTTCTGGGGAAATCAATGCCTCTCAAGCAACAATCTTTTGACTTCGATGTGGGTTGGCAATTATATCGGTAACAGATGCTACCAGCAAGCCGTTATCGCCAAAAATGTCATTAATAGGGCAAATTCTTGTAGAGCGAAAACCACAAAAAGTGTTTTTGAAGTGGATGCATGTGCCATGAATCTTTGGCTGGTATTGTAAAGATCCAGCTTAACTTTACTAACATTTATGTAATTAATTATGTTTTTAATTGCCCTACAGTAATCAAGATAGGTAAAGTTGTTTAAAATTGAAACCCATTACAAAAGATTGCGCGATATTGCACCATAAATAATTAATTTCAATCCCCTCCGACGTAGATATTAAAAAGCATAAAATGCTCTTACGTCCGTGAACCCTCAGTCAATCACAGCCACAGGACCCCTGCATAGAAGCCGGATCCACCCACTGCGAATCAGCTATAAAAACTGCGGCGCTACCGGAAGAAATCCTACTTTCTACTGTTATTTCCGCGATTACTCTACCTCAATCGCGACTACTGTTTTTTGCTATTTTTGTTATTTCGCGACTCCGCTATCCTGACACGCTCGCGTCTCCAACAGCCAGAACCGAGATCCAGACTGCGCGCCTGCCGTAGTTAGTTTCGTTGTATACGTCGCCGACCGGCCGATTACCGCATCCGTTTATCCTGAACCATCGTGCATCTTTAGTCGCGTTACTTCGCCGCCGTCACCAGTAAATCAGCATTATACAATCAAACTGCTGGTTGAGATACACTAAGGTTAACAGCACGTAAGTTTTATTGCACCACTTTTCTTAAACATTACACCAGACACCTAGAGAAACGACGGGCTGTATAGCCGGAAGTTATCTAACAGTTCCAGTACACACTCTAGAAGTATACGCCGGGCTGAATAGCCTGAAGTTACCTTCGGCACACATACACACAACCAGGACGTTGCTACTTCGGGCTAACGCCCTGAAGGTATCTTCCATTTACTCCAGCGGCAAAAAGGGTACTCGCTCATATTCTACCGCTTCACCTGGAGATCCCTTTGTACAGCAGTCGACGGGCTGGACCCAGAATCTTATAAAGGGCTCTCCATTAACCAGATATTACACATACATTACACATGCAATACACCGACCAGATCCTGAGGAAAATTAGCAATGCAAACAAGCGACGCCTTGACCTAGAGGTACTCTCAATACCAGAAGCCACATTTGTAGAGATCACCCGCGTGATCCTCCAGATACATAAAGACGAACCCGTGGTGGGCCTGCGTGATAGATTACATTAAACGTACTCCTGCGTCTCCCAATCGCATATAAATCACTTACTTGAAACACCTGCATTCGGTCGGAAACAATTCTCAGAATTGTTCAATTTAGTACACGCAGTCCTAAAAGGTCGTGTAAACTCGCCTCCGATTAATTCGTTTATAACAATTAATAAAGAAGCAATCTTTAATAATAACTAACGTAAAAGATCGTAGTAAACTCCGTCTTCCCTGTATTTGTTAGTTAGAATAAGTTTCGCTTATACGAAAAGTATACGCGTTTAACAAAAACAGGCGTTTTTCTAATAATAAAGAATTAATACGTTTATTTCCGGGCATAATTAAATGTTAGATATTCATTTCATTACTGTAGATACGTTCTCCATTAATTAATAAATCCTGACATCAGCCTGTTTAGTTAGGGTAGATAATTAAACGCGTACCTACGATTTGCATTTAAAACATGTAAATGTTAACCTATCCTGTATAAATAATTCCAAGTGCTGAGCTCATATCCAGTCAGTCTGGAAGCCAAATCACGTATAAGAATAGTCATGCGCACCAAGGTTACTTTAAATTATTGATTTTCTCTTTGACCTGCTTAAAGACACCAACGCGATCGTTACCCCGGCTTATCTAAGATATATAATTTTACACAGCGCCACCTGACCAAATACCAGGCTACCGTGTACAGCGCAGGCCTGAACGGTCGTAATCAACAAAATTAAATCGTCATTAGTAGGATTTTTGGGTCATAACACACCAGCAATTGAACCACAATAATTTATATTTCTACAGAAACGGCTCAGGATCCAGTAATAACCACTACCGTCCACGGGGGACCAGCCAAACGGGCGCTGCCAACCAGGACATCCCGGGTAACACCAAATAAGATTTGCTTTGTTGTTATTGATAATTTATTTCATTTAGGTTAGATTTTTTTAGGTAAATAGGTAATATACGTTTAAAATAGTTTTGTCGTATTATTAAAAGTGCACAGTGTTGAGCACCAAGATACGAACCACACCCGCCTTGTTAAGACAAAACCCGATTCGAGCTAGACCGAGGCAAATTAAATTAAACCTTTTTAATTTAATCATTGTAACAGAAGGGGCGTTACAGTATGATTTTAGAATTTTTTAAGGAAAATACACGCCTTTGTCTAATGGCTGTAATTTATGACTTGTGTACGGCGACAGAGCCAATAATATGATTTTTTTGCATGTGTTTCGCTGTTATCTATTTTTAGTAACACTGGTGACCCTTCTATTGGTTTCGAATACCTGATAAAATGATTTAGCCAATAAACAATATATCGGCAGCCATCCATCCTAAAGGTGATGCACTTCCTACTGTTCCCACTCGTGCATTTTTGATCATATGATCTTTAAAGTATTTTTTTGGGTATACAAGAAAAGGCTGAATGTTGTAACTAATGCTTATGGAGTTATTATAATAATATGAGTATTAATAACACATAATTCAACGACTAGAATAAATATTCTAGAAATAAATTTATTATTTTGATAATTGCTTTATTTGTAATTTCATTTTTGAAAATACTAAGTCTACTCAGAAAGTAACAAGGACTGTCAATAGAATAGACTCAGCCTTCCTCCACCACCTTTTGTGACGTCATACCCCAACTCAGTGACAGTAGTGGGGAAAGAGTGGGGAATCACGTAACCTGTCCCTCCTCTACGTGGCCACGCCTGCTTCTATCTGATTGCTCGTGCGCGCATACAGACCCAGACTGAGGGCTGTGATTGGAGCGCCCAAGGACAGGCCACGCCCTCCCGTATCTGATTGGAGGCGGCCATTTCTGGTTTCAACTTTTCACTATTCTCTGCTCAAAAACCTCTGTACTTTTGGAAAAAGCCACTAATTAGGTAATTACATAAAAGGTAAACAGACCTTGAAAATACAATTATGATAATTACGTTCTAGAAAACAAAAACTCAGTTTTGATATTAAAAGACATGCAAGACAATGGTAAAATGTGCCGGTGATTAGGACTCTGCAGATCTTTATTTGGTATTTAAGAGAGGGTGGTGTCAGAGTGCTCGTTAGTATTGTTACGAAATTTAAGATGGAGGGTCAGTATAAGCATCCCTTTTCAGCAATCGTTGCGGGACTATCGGGTTGTAGGAAATCGTATTTTATAGTAGATTTTCTAAAAAATATCGAAATACAGCGAGTGGCGGCCATTATTCAATGATTTCTCGGTGGAATTTCAGAAGGATTTACCTGATTTTGACGGTGAAAGCCCGGTCTTAATAATAAATGACGATCTAATGCGCGAAACGACTGGTTCGGTGGTGTATACTTTACAAGTGTGTTTTTCTTAACGCAAAACATATTTCACTAAGGACGTGGACAAAGCGATACTTTTCTCACCGCTCATTACATAATTTTGTTTAAGAATCTACGTGACAGAGCACAGATACAACATGTAGCAAGAGAGATTTCGCCTATCAACCCGACATATTTAGAGGCTGTCACTTCAAATCCACACAGGTATTTATTGTTCGATTTAAAGCAAAATATCTCCACTTAATGCGTATAATACACATTATTTCAGAAAACTATGCTTACAGGAGTTTTTTCACCTGTGCGCTACATGCCAGTGCTGATACAGGAATTTCAAAACATTGAGGTTAATATGAAGACAGATACGGGTGCAGCAATGCCATTCGAGTTGGAACGTCGTATTTGAAGCTGTACTTTAAGAAATTATAATAATGGTTTGTTCTTATCAACAATATTATATAAATCAGTCCGGTAACGATATCAGCTCCATTTACAGAGGCGCACCATATCAGCGTCGATATGGAATAGGAAGCTGGATAGGCGGTATATTTAGAAGCATAAGTTTGGTACAAAGGCTATTGGAAAAGAACCTCTAAGGACAGGAACCAATATATTTGGTGACGTCATAGAGGATCGTCCTATTAATGGGTCATTTCAAGAAAGATTTCACGACGCAGGTAGAAATCTTAAACGTAAAGTCGACGAGAAAATCGATAAAATGATGGAGGGTCGGGACAATATCAGAGTACGTCTGTCCGATAATAATTAGTCTCTACCGAGATCTACTAAGAAGAAACCTAATTCCGACGATATATTTTCAAAATAATAATAATGGCTTTTCTACATGCGTAATCGTGTGTATGCATCAAGTCCGAATTGGATTTGTTCGCTTTACCGTCGACGCAGACAAGTAGTGAGAGTGGTGAATGGATATTTTACAAACCCTTATTAGCTCTGAGTTTCGACGCCCCTGGTTGGCCTGGAAATGGAAACGATTATATAGATTTAATTCAGACCATGTTGTACATCACAGCTAAAGTTCTAAAGCAAGGCGATGCAGCTCTACTGACACGGATGCTGTAGCATCGGTAAACAATTGGATGCATTCGCTTTTTTCACAAGTGGAGGTTTACTTAAATCAGAAGATGGTGTCACAACCAAACAACACATGGCAGAATGATACAGCCAGGCAGATGAATAAACTGGGACACGCAAATAACGGTTTCTCAAAACCTAAAGCACTTACAGCGACCAGCTTGAGATGATTGGCCACGTGCTCTCGGATTTGTTTAATCAAAAAAGGTTTCTCACAAGCGGTGTTGAGTTAAAGGCTAAATTTGTACGATTAAGAGATACTTTTAGTCTAACGTCGGCACACGGTTCAAATTACAAGACGAAAATTATGGATGCGAGTTTACTTGTGAGACGTATGAAGATCAATCCCACCATTCTAATTGCGCACGCTAAAGCTTTAGAAACAACTGCAGCAAAATACACTATTATATAGGACAGACGTAAGTGTTTACTATACCTGCGGGCATACAGCGAAAATCATTGGATAATGTTTTCAGCTACATAACGGTGCATCGCCGGGTTTGTTATATATATATATATATATATATATATATATATATATATATATATATATATATATATATATATATATATATATATATATATATATATATATTTAAAACCCTAAAATTAGATCTACTTATACCGAATATACTTCAACCATTTTGACTCCTTGACCTCTCAAGGATATATCTGTGTCTTATTTTATAGATTAAACCAAGTGATATTAGTTATTTATTATCACACATGCTCCACTAAGAAACAAGTTTGTGTCACAGTAATTATGAGGAAAACGGCCATTTCAACGGTAGTATGCGCCTATAACACTGCAAATCAGGACTACTAGTTTCCATATGTTTTACCACCTTTTCAGTTCTGATACCGATTCCTCGTACATATCCGCTTACGTGCCCACTAAATTCAGTTCTTGTCAGCTTTTTACTGGTATCTGATCAATGCATAAATGTTCCTGCTGTTCACAAATCTGACAACATACTAGATTCGATTGTAAGAAGACGGCAAGGCAGGTCTCACCGTCTGTTACCCTCATCCACATACAAACGAATCGGCGTGTCCAGCCTCAATCACAATAATATTCTTTAAAAAAAAAGAAGAGTACGATCTCTCTTGTAATCGCTGTCATTAAAAAATATACGATACAAGGAAGAGGAACGCTTTATTTTTCCCGCAGTGCAGTTTGTATCCCGAAGGTGAAGTGAAGGAAAAATTGGTAGTTCGCTCCAGAGGTGTATTAAGATATGTTCTGCACTTACGCAGACGTTTACCTAGCTATTAACAGATTTAAGGGTGTTCCTTAGTAACCCTAAGTTCTTAATAGAGAATAAAATATTTATCACGACGACTTTGACTTTTTGATTTATAACAAATGTCTATAAACGTCAGTGTATAAGACCCAATTTTAGTCCTTGTTCTAATTTTAAATGAATAAAAATTTATTATGTGTCCATTTAAATTTATCATTGAAAGCATAAACAGTCAACCGCAATATAAATTTGCATATTAATTAAAAATGGTATTTTTACACTCTAAATTAAATCAATTTAAGCGTAAAACGGTCAAGCTTTTAGCAACGTGACAGAATGATGGATATTGAATTAATAACAGCTTTATCACTACCAAATAAAAAATTGTTTGGCGACTTTAAGCAGAGAAATAACGATATTCAGTAATATTTAATCATCAACGTTTATTTTATTTCATTCTAGATGGTCAATCAGTTTAAAAAGGAAAAGTTTTTATTAGGTGTTGACTACGGTATCTAGCGCACGTCTCTGGTTTTGTAATTACAGAAATAATTAATGATGTTTATTTGCATTAGCAACAAGAAGTGCAGAGTGCCTCACGGCTCTAGGTTCATAGATTAAGGTCGAACTATTAAACCTTAATTGTAGCAACGTAGAGTACTGTAAATAATTACAAATATTGCATTTAGGAAATAATGAGTTGTTGCACCATCATGCTGAAACCACATGTATACTTGGTATATAATAGGAATGTTATATACCATTACGATATTAAATTGCATATGACCGTTGACCACAACAGCTACTGTGTTTGAATGAATTGCGACTATTACACTCCGTGAATTACCACTGTGTGATTATAACACTATATTCCCTTAATTATAATTGATTGCATAAATTTACACGTTTTGAATTAGTTCCAGTGCACAGATCCAATTAACCAAAGCCAATTTTATTATTCCAAAATACGTCTCATTTATTATTGCATTACAAAACTTGGTAGCTCACAAATAGTAAATGAGTTTAAACTTTCAACTCCACTTTTTTAAAACAAAGGGTGATGTTAAGCTTCACAGAATGAAGAGATTAACCTCCTGATAAATCTACTCACTAACTTTTTATGCGGTACTATTATTAATAGATAGGTCTAAGGGACGGTTTTGTCAAGTTTTCTTTATTTCACGTAAAACAATAACATAATCTATGCGTTAGTTTTGGTAGGAAGTAAATGTTACGCATATAAGTAAGTGCATTTTTTTAATTTAAATTTTTTGAAAGTTTATTGCGATTTATACGATTGTCAAGTCTCTGTAATGAAGAACTTGATTTAATATACAGGGTATGACAAAGTCGATGGCCTATTAGAAGTATCTAGAGAACGGAAAGAAATATATTTTTGAAACTTTGGGTACTGCTATTTGACGCTGGGACCTAGATTTTGAAAATATAACCAGTGCGCTGTTGCCAGATCGTGTGATACTGAACTCAACTTTAAAATTTCAAATGAAACACCTTATTTATTATTGGATTTTCGGATTCTACGTATGATTCTATCTCTTCCTGTTTTTGGTATATGAATTAATTTGGATTTTTTCGCAAAAAACAGCATTATCAAAAAGTGAGATATTTTCCTCGCCAGTACTGACATAAGGCTGCAATTTTTACAGGGTGTGAAAAAAAGCGAGTTGAACTAAGAAAAAAAAAATTCAAAAGTCGATTTTTTTAAATGAAACACCCTGTATTTTCTATTGTCTATGAATTAAACACTTAATTACCTGTCAAATGATATAACACGTTCCTGCACCTATCTTTAACGGTTTTTGAATATAAGATAATTTAGGTGAACACGGGAAACATTTAAATTACGTTAATATTTACTTAGTGAGCGATGATTATGTGTCACTTGTGTCATACACTAATAATTGACAAGGTTGTGTTTGTTTATGTGCCAAATAGTTTGATAGTGTTTCTGATGGCGAAGTCTTATACAAATGGACAAATTTTAAATTTATTTTGCATTCATGGACAGTGTAATAAAATAATATCAAGGATATGCAGGAAATTCAATAATTTTATCCAGATGCAGTTCCCACGAACGAGAAAAATTTTAGGAGGATAGCAAAAAATTTCATTAATTACGGTGCCATAGATAAACTAAGAGTTCAGATAGAGTCAGTTGCGGATACAGAAGAAAATGAGGTAAATGTTTTGGCATATTTCTTTACATTTCCCCATCTTCGATTTATTCTGCTGAGAAAGACTTGGGAATATCATACAACTCAACTGAAAGCATTTTGCATAAGCATGGAATGCATAATTATAAATTCCTGTGAGATGATTCTAACACGTGTACAGGAAGATCCAAAAATTATATGGACAGATGAAAGTAAATTCACTAAAGAAGGCTATAACGAATCTTTTACGTTCTTCGTTCATTTAGTTGTAAATAAAAAAAGAGTTTTTAATTATTAATGGTTCATAAGGTATGGTAGGCAACTTAATTTGCATTTGGGTGTAACTTAGTTGCATATTTTTCTTAAAGGTTTATATACTTCCATATCGTGGAATTAAATTTGCGCACGTTTGTTCGCGCACCGCTATATCACTTGACATCCTAAGCGTCCTTTTCTTCATTTACTTGATGAACCTTATGTTGATTAGGGAGCCATTTTTGGGTTTCCGCCTTAATTTTGTGAAAAGTGCCATTGATTTAATGGTAACGTACATTTAACTCGCATTATATTAAAATTTAAAATATTTGGTTTTTGCAGGCACTTTTACTACTTTTACACTTTTACTATGATACGTGTAAATTTTGGTTTATAAATTTATGGTCTTTAAGTTACGACTCATCCTGTATGTTGTTGGAAAATGGCAACATTGCCACTAAAAATCGTTTTAAATTTAAAATGTGTCAAACATGTGATTACTTTAAAATCTTTGGATTGGTGGAAATAATCAGGCTATTGTTTTTTGGTTTTCTGGTACCTTCAGAGAAGAAGAAAAACGCCATTTTGAAAAAAAAAAGAAATTGAATGCGAAGCACATGTAAAATTTGGAAAAGGTGTTCTTAAAAATTTGATTGGATTTTTCAAGTAAAATTTTAACTCAGCCTGTTGCTGGTTTTAATCTTTTTCATATAAATAAATCCTGTTGGGATTTCGAATTTTAGTTCGGCTTTAATTTTTTTTTATTCTACTACACCTTAGCTTCATTCAAGAGGTTATTTTTGGTCCTTTACACATTCACTCAAGATTAACATATTTCGTGCTTCCATAAGGAATAATTAAACCGTTTCTGACAGCACATTTGGATATCATTCGTCCGAGGTGTGAAATATTAGTTATGGGTCTTCGAGCCTGAATGGAAACAGTCTACGATTACTCCTTCTCATAGTATCTTCCGAATTAACTGAAGAAATAGACGTTACACCTACGACTAGTTTCTGATAAGTATTATTGTTACATGCATACAAAATTTACCTATGGTGAGTGACTTTTGATTGCTTTTCTACATAACGAGGCTCTCGTTATCTGTACTTTACTGAGTCTTATAACCATTACATTACTGTGCTTGCTACTTGTATTAGTGTGTTTCCGCAATTATCTTAATCCTGAAATTAATACTTATGCTTTATTGTTAAACATTTTCTTAGTAATCGAGAGTAATACTATACATTTGTACCTGTAGAAGATAATTTGGGTTATTCCAAAGTTTCGCTTATACTTACATTTAACTTTGCAATAGAATTTGTATTTTATCTATCAACTTTTCTTATGTACTAGCTTTATTCTGATAAATAACCGCAATTGTTCAACTGTTAGAACTACCTGTGTTTACTATACATGCAATCAGCTGTTTTGTCGACTGAATGCTACTCGTTGGGTTTAAATATACAATGTATGTCAAAAAATTATGTTAACTGCTGGGGTTTCAATTACTGTTTAAATCAAATTGAATATCTTATTTATTATCATTGGGGTTGTATGACATTTGTAATTTTTTTTCTGATTACAATTTTTATATTGGTTTAGTATAAAACTGTTTGAAGTAGGATTTACTAATTTGAATCTTTTGTTGGTAGCCCTATGCTTACCAATAAATGGGTTATTTTGTGTTGCGCATTATTTAATTCTTGTACTGCTATTGCCAAATCGGTAATAAACTTGGCCTTTCTAAATTTTCTAAATGCTTCATGCTTATTATTTTGCCTGTAATGCTCATAGTAATTTTACTGAAGAATATTTTGTGCTTACATAAGTAAACAACAGGGTAGACATCTAGTGCTAATTTTCGCTTTATATTTGGGGTTTATTTGCGTCCGGTTGATTGGAAACTGATAAATTAGACCAACGGAGAGCTCTTCGTGGAATATCGGTATACAAGAATTCAATTTCGGATAATTATAGATATATGTTTAGGTATTCTTTTCTTTTAGGGTCAACACTAGATGCCGAACCGTATTGTGTCTGAGTAGGTAAATTTTAAGTAAATTTCATAGTTTGTTTTCAGTTGTGGTGGAAAGGTAAGTTGATTACTGCTGGTTTATTTCGTAGATATATTGTCTCTGATGTATATTGATTAATGTATTTGGAGTCTTTCCTGATAGAGTTCTATTTAGGTCTGCGAGTTTCCGCTATAAAATATTTTTGTGTTAGATATTTACGAAAATTTAATTATTATTATAACATTTATACTATTTTACGTTGGGGTATATTAAATAAGTGGTGTTAAACGATTGCAAGTTCTTTCATTAACCCTGTGATCTACGATCAACTTCCTAGCCAGTCCTTTGTCAGTGTGGACTTAGTTCGCCATTTTCTTTTAGCTGTCTCTTTTGTCCTATGTGGCCGTAGCCCTTTTCTTGATAGAGGAGCGATAAAAAATTAAATCAAGTGGTGCCCTTTTTAAATTATATGTATCTCTTTTCTCCTGCCAAAACGCCCATGCATCCAAGTGCTTAACCGACCGACTGAGCTTCCGGCTAATTCCTTATTCCTTGTTACGGCACCTTAGCCACAATTTCTACCAATGTCTTTTGTGCACGTAACAACTACTTTTAATACCTTTACTTTTGGCATTTTTGATGCTTATGATTACAATTTTTCAAGTAATTCAGATCTAAATTTAGATCACATTTTTTATTGGAACTTTCGAGAGAATGCAATAAACATTGGATTATTCAAAATTCATGAAGATAAATTTATAAGAAGTAAAATTCAACTCTGGTATGGTTTACAACGTACAGCATTGTTATTACGAGATATTGCGCAATATTGGTGCAAAGATTACATCACCTTTGGTTTACATTTCCGTATTTGTTTAGATACCAGATGTTATTAAAAAGTTGTGTACAAAAAAATTTCGAACAGGTATTTATATGCATAATGTAGTAATTTAAGGTTATTACAATTAGTTTTTAAGATATATTTTATATAATTCTAAATTCAGATATTTAATAAACATAGTTTGTATAATTTTTTATTATGACATTGTGGTGAATTTTTTATTATATACTCAGTTTAGTTATTCCGAGCATATTCAAAAATAACTTGGCGTCCGAGATAATTTTTATTATCGTTACATTGCAGTTACTATATTGATGTTAAGTGGAAATAACCAAGCAGAAATTTGTGGTAATTAAGCAAATTAAAAGATTGAACTGGCCTACTTTAATTTACCGACTGAGACAACGGCATTATCTTTTAATGAGTGTTTTGGATCTCGGGTTAGTTTAACGATTTGTTTTGAGAACATTTAACACACATTTATTTATTATTAAACCACATATTTATACGTGGCGCTTTTAAAACACTTATTATAAGGCATGTTTAATAGGAGAAATTCGCACTATTGGGTTCCAGAAAACCCACATTTTGTCAAAGAGAAAGGTTTCCAATGCAAATTTGGTTTTAATGTCTTTTGCCTCATGATGAAATTTGAATTTTATGATGGGTATTTGAATTCTGTGAAATACTCGGAAATATTACGAACAACGGTATCCGACTTCCGTGACGAATTATCTCTGGAGTAGCTCCGAGATTGTTGGTTTCAATTAGATGGTGCACTCGCTCACTGTAACAATGAAGTGAGTTCAGAGCTTGCATATCTCTTTGGAGACAGATGGATTCGGCGTCTGGTTCCATTGAGTTGACCTCCGATATCGGCAGATCTTACTCCCTTAGATTTTTATCTTCGGAGTACAATCAAGTAACGGGTTTACAATAGGCCAATAAATAGAAAAGAAGAACTTCAAATTCGAGCAATAGAAGCATTGCTGTCTTTGGGTGCCTTTGAAATTCAAGCAGCAATATGCTATCATGCAATGAAGGAAATACTTGAATGTTTGAAAGCAGAAAGAGGACGTTTTAAATCATTTAAATATTAATCATTCTAATATTATTTTTTTTCTCATTACAATTCCAAATGTACTGAATAAATCAAATGGTTTCTGTGATATTATATAATTGTTTTTTTAAATACAGGAACATTTCATCAGCTACTATGTTTTATATTACAGTTTAACAGGGAAAATTTCTATGCACTAGTTTTTAGGTCAATTATTAATGTTTGACAGATTTGATTCATGACCCACTATAATATTAACGAATTTTTTCCGTTTTCACCTAAAATATCGTATACTTCAAAAACCGTTGAAGATAGGTATAGGAATATGTTATATCATTAGACAGGTAATTAAGTGTTTAATTCATATATAATAGAAAATGCAGGGTGTTCCATTTAAACAAATCGACGTTTGCAATTTTTTGTGTAGGAGTTTGACTCGCTTAACACCCTGTATAACATTAGATCATTGTGCGTCAGTATTTACAAAGTACTTATGTTTTAGGAAGCCGCTGTAAAAATTGTAGCTTTCTGTCAGTACTGGCGAGAAACTATCGCACTTTTTGATAATGTTGGTTTTGACGAAAAAATTCCAAATTAATTTATATGTCAAAAACAGCAAGAGCTAGCTATTGGACAGGTTAAACCAAATATGCTCAGAATCACACGTAGAATCCGAAAATCTAATAATAAATAGGGTGTTTCATTCCAAATTACCCAAAATAAATTTGTTTCCGTTCTCTAGATACTTCTAATAGGCCATCGACTTTGGCGTGCCCTGTATACTTACGAAGAACCAATTTATTAAGATGAGCAAGTCTCTTACTTGTGTACTTTATTTCTCTACAGCTTCATGCTTTAAGTCGGAGTTAAGGGTAAATTCGGCCGGATCTTAGCTACCCCTGTGTGAGCTTTGGCGGATAAGCATGAAGAAACGGGCTTGACACATGTATGATCGTATTTAGAACATGTCTAAGTTGTAAAAATTATAAATGTGTCTGAATACGTCTCTGTATTATAATGAAGCTTGAAATAATTGTTAATAAGAACATGCAAATATCTGGGTCAACGGTACTGAACTTTCTTTTCTTTAAAATATGTCTGCAAGAAATCATACTATGATTGCTTCTTTTACACGCAAAGGCTGTTATTCGGATCACTACTCTTTTCTAAAGAAATTAAGTAGGTGAGGCAAATGGTCCTAATTTTACATATTAGTGATCACGATGTGAGCAAGCGGTTTGCTTAAGGTATTTTAGTGGCGTTAGCTACCTAATTAAAATTAAACTGCTAGAGAAAATGTTAACTTGGATTAACTAATAATGTAACGATTGGTTAATGGATTTTAGTACATCGAACGAATTGGATTTCGTTTTTAAGGGCTATGAGAACCACTGCCAATTGGTCGTTTTTGATAATTTTGGAGGTGATTATTAAGTTCTTTCGTAAAAAGGAACGTTATATATAGTAATTATAAAAACAGAAAAAGACATTACATTACGTTCAGGACCGGCGTTTCTATCATTTTTTTTACCAGAATTTAATCAAGACGATTCCTATTGATTGCCTGTAGCTGGTGAACTTTGAAATTTCTGGAGGGTTTAAAATTAATCACAAATTTCGAACACACTTTAAGTATTTAAAAAGGGAGTTTCTCTCTTAAATAAAAAGAAGGTAGGTCAAAATAAAATTTTAACAGGATTGGTAAGTGTTTAACGTTCAGGAAAGCAGGAAATTGCTTTAGGTAAATCTCTACGTTTCACTTCTTATCTTGGGGAGGGGGGTTTTATAAAATAGATGTAATGGTATAAGGTATAAATGGTGTAAATAATATAATGAAGAAATAAATGTAAACGTTCTCCAACAAAACAAATCGTTAATCTAACAGGAGCTACAAACCATTCACCAAAAATAATGCCTTTGACTCAATCGGTAGATTAACGTAGGGTGGTCCCATCTTTTGATTTGCTTAATTACCACAAATTCTGCTGTTATTTTCACTTAACATAAATAATAAAAATTAAATGTAACACTAATAAAAATGATCTCGGTCGCCAAGTTATTTTTTAATAATGCTCGGAATAACTAAACCGAGGTTCACAATAAAAATTTTACCAAAATGTAAAAAATAAAAATATATACAGACTATGTTTATTAACAGTTAAAAAGATAGGGTTAAATAAAATATATCTTAAAACTAGTTATAGCCTTAAATTACTAATTAATTGTTATAAAAATAAATACCTGTTCGTAAAATTTTGTACACAAACTTTTTAATAACCTCTGGTATCTAAACGATTACGGAAATGTTAACCAAGGTGAAGTCTTCTTTGTACCAATATTGCGCAATATCTTGAAATAATGCTTTACGTTGTAAGCCACACCCAAAAATGGAATTTTCCTTCTTATAAATTTATCTTCATGAAATTGAATAATCCGTTTATTGCATTTTCTTGAAATTCAGATAAAAATTGGGATCCACATTCAGATCAGCAACAAAAGCAAAATTGAAATCATAAAATGAAATTGTACGCAACAGTAAAATTAAATGCGTACTTAAAAAGTAAAAAAGTAAAAGTAATAAAAGTGTAAATCAAAGTAAAAAAAAGAGAAAGTGCCTAAAAAGAGCAAATGTTTTAATTTTTAGTATAATGCGTTAAAATATATCTTACCATCAAATCAATGGCACTTTCACAAAATTTAGGGGGAAACCCAAAAAAGCTTCCTGCATCACACAACATTTATCAGGAAGTTAAAAAATGGATTCTTTGAAAGTTGGATGATGATGACGCGTTGCGCGAAAATATTTGCGCAAAGAATTAAATCAACGATATGAGCAGAACAAAATAATTTAAAAAAAACCTTTAAGAAGATATGCACTTAAGTTACACCAAAATGCAAATTAAGTTGCCTACCTCATACTTACAAATCATTAATAAATACAATTTTTCTTATATTTACAACTAAATGAACGAAAAACCTAAATTACAGTATACTTTAATACAACTCAAAATGGGTTGTTACAGTTTAATAAATTTATATTTAACTTATTCGGGTGACAGCAAACAGTTGTGCAACAGGAAGCGCGTTTTGAGCAAATCCGTGCCGTATGAGTTACGATAAAACTGAATGTTGTATCACGACTCTCCTAATGCAATTTGATACCTAACCCTGGGCCAGTTTCAACTACGACAACGCTTTATGCGTCTTCATTTGCCTAAAATGATATGTAAATGTGTGTAGGTGTTTGTAATTAAGAGACCTAGTGGACAAGGGAAAGCGACCTATGAAACTTACTAAGTACGCTCTAGGGTTGCCGGTAAAATATATATTACGCCTTTTTGTACGGCGTTTGAAGAAAACGTCAATGAGCATAAACGACCTATGCTATTTCGGTTTCGTCTAGTGTTTCTGTAAATTATGTTTTCAACTTACACGCAGAAGAGGTCGTGCTGTCACGTGTGGATGAAATTGTAGAATTTTTGTTGTAAAATTTGTTATCACGGTTTCGAGAAAAGGAATTAAATTTAATTATGGTAAAAGAGAATTTTATGAAATATAATGTGTGTTTGCCATTAAAATTTATTTTTTTATCGTGTTCACGTAAGTCTACCACACGTTTTTTCCTGGGAAATGTCCACTATGCAGTTTATTGTGGATTTTTTTTTTGTATGGCCGAAAAAAGATGATGTGATTTTACTGGGTTTTGTTTCGATTAGTTAAAGTTAAGCTGTGACGAGAACAGGTCGGAAGTTGGACCAGTGATGTAGTTATCGGCCGCACAGAGTTTACTTACTTTTTACTCGGGTATTTGAAGCTACCGTGAAGGAATCTGCCAGTTCACTTTGGGTGGATTATAGGAAGGAAATATTTTTGTATTGTTGCTCGTCTGTTAGTAGTAACATTTTAGTTTGAAGTAAACTCGCGCTTAAGCGGATTGTAATGTTTTGTAGTTTGGTAAATTTATTTTGCATCGAGAAAGTACATCCAATGCTCCCACAGTTTGTTCAGATAAACAAAAGGTTGCTGTAACTATATCGCTACAACAAATTTTGTGAAAGTCAAAGAACGTTGTGTAAATGTAGTAAGGTTAGTGTAGATAAATTCAGGTGAAGCAGTTATTAAATCACCTGGTTTTATCCTAAATATTTTCGCCATTAAATGTGCGTATATAATTACTTTTCTTTGCTTATTTTTGGTGATTTTAATGAAGTTGTACTTCTGTACTTGTTTAAGCGGATGAACACGCTTTCCTTTGTGTGTAGCACTTTATTGACGCCCTTCAGGTAATTAAAAATAATTTTATCGAAATGTATTCAACCGTTTGTCGTAATACTGCATATCTTGTGTTATTTTTTATTTCCATGACTGCATACATTACTGTATATTCACGACTCGTTATCATTATACTGATAAGGGGGTAATTAGAATTAAGTTATCAAGTTAGATGATCTTGGGAATACCTGACCTTGTAAGCTTTACCCCAACGTTTGCATTTTATATTTAAAATTTTACGTAAGGAAGGCCGCGCAGTGTATCCCTGCGTGTCCCAAAATTAATTCCCCAACCGTCAGGGTCTACATCTTAAAGATCGCAATAAAGGTATTTTTGCAAATGAATTTTTGAAATAGGTATCCAGGTAAAGTTAGTTTGTTTATAATTGACTCTTGGCGAAAACAGAATATGGCATTTTGTGTGTCAATGTTTGATCGTAAAATATTTCAATTTTAAACTGACGTACAAAGGTAAACAATTAAGTTTTCATACTTACTATGATGCCGAGAAAGTACAGGGATCAAGAAAATTTAGGTATGATTAAACTACTTGGAGTTTGTCATAATAATGCTCATGCTGCAGAGCGTCTGTACCGCCAACGTTTTCCTACTAGGAGACAGCTAACATGGCAACAGGAAGAGCAATGCAATTACTCCACGACATTGAAGAAGAACCGTCTGTGAGTACAAGTATCTTAGAAACCAATAGTCACCATCGTTCCCAGATTCATCAAAGATAGAATCTGTATCCTTGTAACTTACGCCGGTTCTAAAATTGCATTCTGGGGACAGTGAGTTGCGGTTGCTATTCTGTAGATGGTTTTTAATTTGCTTAGATACAACTGAAGATCTTTTTAAGCAAACACTGGGTAGTGATGTTGCCAATTTCAGTCAACAAGGGGTGTTTAACCAGCACAACTTGCATAGCTGGAATTAAGAAAATTCACATCAATTAGAAAATCACACAAGCAAGTGTGCTAGAGTGTAAACGTGTGGATTGGCCTCTTGGCAATGATATAATAGGACCACATTGTCTGACTGGAATATTAAACGCAGAGACTTATGCAAAATTTCGCGAAAATATATTACCTACCTTTTGGAAGGTAATTACTGCAACATCAAACTATTGTATATAAACATGATGGAGCGCCTGCTCATTATTCTTGAAATGTTTGAGAAGTATTAAATCGGCGATTTCCTGATAAATGGATCGATCGCGGAGGACTTACTTGTTGGCCACCTAGGTCTCCGGATCTCAACCCAATAGACTTTTGGCTTTGGGGTTACTTGAGAAAATGCGATAATGAAGTCCTACCGAATAATGAAGATGACGTTATTGTTCGTATTTATGAGCTTTAACTCAAATTACAAACCAAATAATAGGTCATGTTAAAAACAATTTTTTTCGCCGATTGCATGCATGCATGGAACAAAATGCCGAACATTTGCCTTTGTAAATTTATCAAATTTTAAAGTGATATTCGACTTATTTTTGATCATATAGTATAACTCGTGGGGATGGGGCGTTAATTTTGAAACATTATATATGTATATATATATATATATATATATATATATATATATATATATATATATATATATTAAATGGTAACTAAATGAACACCCAGTAAACGATGAAAATTTCAGCAAGATACAATAAAAATTAATCAAGTTATCATCGACAATGGAAAAAAAACTCTTTCTTTTCATTTGACATTAGTTGCTTAAGTGTCAATGTTAATCATATTTGTAAGCTTAGTAAGTGAACACATTAAAGTTGAAATAATGTTTCCTGTACATCGTGCAAATTTCCACCAGTTAACCTATTTTGAACGTGGCAGAATAATCGGAGAAGCCGGATTATCAATTTTTGATGTTACCGCTCGCGTGGGACGCAGTGTCGCCACAAGAACGACGACGTTTGCCTCCTGGACGTTCTAGATGCACCACTGATAGTCAAGATCCATCAACAAGGGAAATTTGTGATAGATGGAGAGGATTAACTGAACCGCAAATCTCCTTACGATCGACATATCGAAGAATTCGATCTTTTCGGCTCAGATCATGCCGACCATTGCGTTGTTTACCTCTAACTCCACGCCAACGTAGTGCACTGCGGCAATGGTATAACGAGAGGTTGCATTGGAATTTCCAATGGAATTAGATCACCTTTAGTGACGAATCTCGATTTTGTTTATTAGTTCATCATGGTCGCAGATTGCTTAGAAGACGTCTTGGACAAAGGCGCAATTTGCAGTTTTCAGTACGACACACTAAAGGTGTGATAGTACTTCCGCCATGGAAGCAGATCTCCTCTAGTAGTTATTGAGGAAACATTAAATGCAAACCGATACATTAACAACGTTATTGAACCAGTATTACAGCCATATCTGTAAGAAATAAAAAATTTTTCAGCTCAATAATGCGCGCCGCATACCGCAAGGGTTGCTGTGGAGTTTCTAAATACTCCTAATGTTGATTTGCTTCCATGGACTTCTCGTTCGCCAGACTTATCACCAATCGAACATTTGTGGGATATGGTTGGAGGGAGAATAAATGATCTACAGCTACTCCCAAACAAGGTAGATGCCCCTCAACAACGGATTTTAGAAGCGTGGGATAGTATACCTCAAGTTAGCATAGATTCACTCCTTTCAACTAAGCTTAATCAGTTAGCTGAATGTGTGAGAAACAGAGGAGGATATACGCATTATTAGTGTTAACAATATTTGTATCTTGCTAAAATTTTCATCGTTTATTAATAGGAATAAAATACACGTTTTCTGAAAATTTTATTGAAATGCAACAGCGTTTACTGTGTGTTCATTTATTTATGGCGGCCAGTATATATGAATACATATATATATATATATATATATATATATATATATATATATATATATAGGGGGGGTGGAAAATTACGCGTATACTGTTCATTTAAAAAATCTTATAACAGATTGTTGTAGTCAACAACGAGGAGTATCTTGTAAAAGTGTTTTTGTATATACAGGATGGCCCATTTTCGAGCACCATATTAAACTTGTGTTTTTTTAATGGAACATCCTATATTTTTATATACATTTGAATTCTATGTTAAATGATGAGCAAACTGGTATAAGGCGGTATGGGTCTACGACTAACGGTTCCTAAGTTATTGACATTTTATGTAAAAAAATTAGTCATTAAGTAAGTTCCTGTTCCGCCATCTTGAAATTTTACAGTTTTCAACTTTATCACTAAATGATTTAAAAACGCTTAGGAATAGGTAGTACAAAGTAGTGTCTATTAAAATCTCGTAAGAAATGCTATTCAAATTTGTAATAGAATACAGGGTGTGCCATTTAAAAAAATTAGAAATATTACGTAAAATGGATCACCCGGTATATGTAGAGAAAAGAGTCTGCTACCTGAATGTGTAGGTTAAAACAAGACACATTGGAAAGACAAATCACAAAATTTCACTCCGATATCTTTCAAGATGGCGGAACAGGAGCCTGCCCAATTGACTAATTTTTTTACATAAAAATTTCAATAATTTAGGAATCGTTAGTCGTAGACCCATAGTACCTATATTATTTTGCACATAATTTAACAGAGAATTCAAATTATATAAATATATAGGGTGTTCCGTTAAAAAACACAATTTTAGTGTGCTGCTAGTAAATGGGCCATCCTGTATATACAAAAATATTTTTACAAGATGCTCCTCGTAGACTACAACAATCTGCTATAATTTTTTTTTAAATCAAGAGTATACGAATAATCTTCCACAAAGCCTGTATATATATATATATATATATATATATATATATATATATATATATATATATATATATATATATATATATATATATATATATATAGTGTTAATGAACTTGAGCGTATTATTTCATTGTTGTATGTAAGATTACATGTAATTTCTGCCCTTTCTCACAGTATTAACATTATTTGCGATTCATATATATTTATATGATAAAATAGCTTCGATTATGTTCTTGTTGCTAATTATGTTAATAGTAAATTTTGAACTACTCGATGTTGCAGTCACCACGATTTCATTATCGCCGTTTATAATTTTGAGGAAAGCACTGATAAAGATTAACGTAAAGTAAATTAGAGTAACTAAGGTTGATAACCGGTCAGCTGGTCTGTTAGCACGTCATTTTATTTTAATTACAGTCAAATACTTTGAAGCTTTACAGAAAGCGCCATACCAAAGCTATGATTTTACCGATTCACCTGGTTTATGCGACATATGGTAAGCAAATTTTTTGTTTGTTTTAAACTTTGTTGTGGAATACTCGCATTTAGGTGCTTAGAATCAAATATTTTAGGTTGTAAACAAACTGGCCCCCTTTAGTTTATTACTTTCCCTATTGTGACTTATCGATTACCAACTATCCTACTTACAAAATTAATAACACGCCCACCCCTTTTTCCAGTGTGCTACAAGCACACCCTATCTTATTTATTACTTCAGATTCTACTGCCATTTTCGCCCGTAACAGTACGTTGAGCAATAGCAGGTCGGGAGTGGTTTCGAGAAGACTGAATCGTAAAATACAGAATCATTAAAGGGATGCTCAGGGAGTTGATCTCCCCTGGCGGCACGGTCGCTAGCTGATAGCTCTCTACAATTGCCATCAGAAGGACTCAACGTAATTTTTCAGTGAACGGTTACTTGAATAATCACAGTCTGTTCGTATGATACCGTCAACAATTTGCAACGTGTCTAACCATCATATGGCATAATGAATGAGTGGGCTCGGGTAAACTCAGGCGTACGGTCGGAAGACCGCAGAGCAATCGGATGTGTGGTTGTTTTGGAGGTGTAGCTTAAAATGATAGTGGTCTGGCTGGATAGGAACCGGATATGAATAGGCGCCACAGGCTTTAATAAGGAAGTACTCAACGAGTGTCGAAAGGAGAGTAAACCCTGTAAAGCCTGAAACAGGATTTACCAAAAAAAAAGAAATAAGAATGAAAGGAGGAAGTAGAAATGAGTTGACAATTCCCCCGATAAAGTAATTTTTATTGTCGATATCTTGACGAAAGAATAAAATAAATAAATAAATAAATAAATATATATATATATATATATATATATATATATATATATATATATATATATATATATAAACATTCTCAAAGCCCACGATGGCAAGCAGTGAGCCTCAGCTTGTGCCCACGACAATTATAATTTAAATTGCAATTAAAATAAAAATAAAAGTAAAATTATTATATCCCCCCTTCCGGCCGTTGTAAGATCATTATTCGTATTCGGAATTGGCTAATTTATCACATAATCCCATTGGGATGTTTAGTAAGAAAAAAATAATAAAGATTTATTTAAGGAATGCTTGCCTTACGCTTCACATTGAATACAGTAAATAGAAAAGCTTGTTCGGTCCACAGTAAATAACTACAATAATAAACAAAGTAGTCAAGAAATTTATAGGAAGTAAATTGGCCCGAACAACCTTGTCCACAAGAAAAGTAATGTACATAACCCATAAAAATTATGAGATAAAATTACAAATTCATATAAAATTAAATGTTTAACATTGTAGTAGTTCACGTAATACAGATAATCGATACACCCGGTATATTGCAATTAAATAGGAGTTAAATCGTTGGCTGAATGTAGCCACAGAAGCTAGAATTAATTAGTCAAAATGGAAGCTAAAACTGTTTAGGTGTGGTCTATCTATTTTAATGATTCAATTGAAGTTTTAATTATGATTGAGTATAAAAATATTCAAAACTAAATTAGTGAATATACATATATATATATATATATATATATATATATATATATATATATATATATATATATATATATATATATATATACCGTTTTAGATAAAAGGAATTTTGTGAGTGAACTGCTGGATGTGCCATAAATATATAAATTTAATTAAGAGGTAACAATTTTCGATTATTTGATTACAAAAGTAATAATATCAGTCCATTTATTTTCGTTTGACGAAATTCACTAAGAACCTCCTCGGTGTAATTGAAATTTGGAAACAATCTGTAACCAGTGATGAAGAAAGAAAAAATTTCTGACTTTTATTGTTGAAACTATTACTTATTTGATCTTGCAAATTTCGGGTACCATTCCAATGATCTGGCAGCCTTCACGTATATGGTCATGGATGTCGGCAAGTCTCTTACGCCTTCCAGCGGTAACCATGTAATTTTGATGTAACGTAACAGTAAAATGTGAGCAGAAAACTTAAGAAGGAACGACGTTAGAATGTGGAGTCAGAGATACTAAAAGCAGGTAGTACGGAGATGCAAAAGAAGGTAAACGAGCTGATAGTGAACATTCAACGTAATTTCGATTGAAGTGTCTTTATATGTGAAGAATTAGTATTGAATGCTTTTATATTCGGAATCCTGAAAACAAGATGTGGATGAATAAATAATTTCAATTATATCCGCCTCTTAAAAGCGTTAGTAATACTTGTACTTAATCAATTATTACTTTAAGTGAGAATTTCCCAAAAAAATGATGCTTCAGCATCCAGAACCAGAAACGAAAAATTATCTAGAAACTCAACATCCAACATCAATGGCGTTCTTAAAAGGAAGAAAGAAAAATTGGCCAACACCTTAAAAATCAATTTTACAAACTTATAAAATATAAGTGGTGTAAATGGTAAAAATTTTAAATGATATAATAAAGAAATAAGTGTAAAAAGATCTCCAAAAACAAATCGTTAAACTAACTGGAGATACAAACCATTCACCAAAAATAATGCCTTCGTCCCAGTCGGAAGATTAACGTAGGGTGGTTCAATACTTTACTTCTACTGAACATAAATAATAAAAATGCAATGTAACACTAATAAAATGATCTTGGACGCCAAGTTATTTTTTAATTATGCTCGGAATAACTAAACCGAGTTTTACAATAAAAATTTTATCAAAATGTAAAAAACAAAAAAATATACAGACTATGTTTATTAACAGTTAAAATGATAGGGTTCTTAAAATGATAGGATCTTAAAATAGCCTTAAATTACTAAAGAATCATTAAACATTAAATACCTGTTACAAAATATCTTCTTGAGAACCTCTGGTATTATAAAAAATAATGCAGAAATGCAAACCAAGGTGACGTAATCCTTGTGTCAATGTTGCGCAATATATTGCAATAACAATGCTTTTATGTTGTCAACCACACCCGAACTGGAATTTTATTTCTTATAAATTTGTCTTCTAGAAATTGAATAATCCGTTTAATGCATTTTCTTGAAATTTTCAAATAAAAATTGCAATCATAAAATGAAAGTGTACGCAACAGTAAAATTAAATGCGTACTTAAAATGTAATTAAAGTGTAAATCAAAGTAAAAATAAAAGAAAGGAAAGTGCCTGCAAAGAGCAAATGTTTTAATTTTTAGTATTACGAGTTAAATTATCTTACCATTAAATCAATGGCGCTTTCACTAAATTTAGGGGGAAACCCAAAAAAAAAGCTTCCTGCACACACAACATTCATCAGGAAGTGAAAAAGTGAACGCTTTAGGATGTCAGATGATGTAGCCGTGCGCGAAGAGATTTGCTCAGAATAATTTAAAGTGTGAGTATAAACCCCTTAAGAAGATATGCACTTAAGTTACACCAATATGCAAATTAAGTTGCCTACCTCATAGCTATAATGCAAAAATAATTTTTTCTTATATTTACAACGGAATGAAAGAAAGACCTAAATTACGGTATATTTTAATACAACTCAAAATGGGTTGTTATAAGCTTGAAAAATTTTTTATTTGAATCGTTGTTGCCAAAGTTAACATTTGTAGAAAATATTTATTTATTATATGTATTTGTATTATTTGACCTTAAAAGATCCCAGGTTTCTATTTAACTGCTTTATATTAAATGATGCGAAATCTCAGAGATATCGCTGAAGGTATTAAATTTGACTTATATTTGAACTAAGTAAAAGATGTGTACGAAAGTTACATACGTTAATTTAAATACAATTAGAGATGCGTAAAAGTTTGCGAAATAGTGAATTGGTAGCATTCAACCGAAGAGTAAATTACTATTTTTAGTAAGTAAATTTGACAAAATGACGAACGTTATCAAAAGAAACGTTTTCCAATTAAGCACGTAACAAATTTCATTAAATGAACCCTTTTAATTACTTAAACGTTTAACAAATCCGTTCAACATTATCTTTCTCTTGGGTTATACTAATGCACAAAACCCAACTATAGCAAAATAAGACGTGATCTGCAAACTCTTCATGAAATATACGCCAAAGCGAAATGGGTTAACAACCATCAAAACTTCATTACCCAACACGTTGGTCAAACGCACACTCACTTAAGGGAAGTTTAATTTAACTCCATCCTTCACCACTGGGTCTAGCTTGCAGTCCTTCTTAACGCGTCACTCTCAACCGAATGCCTAATTAATCACATTGCTAAGAATTTATTCAAACCGTTCGCGCGATGAAAGCAAACAATTTCCGTGAACACGTCACTATTAGAAACTTTCAGCGACAGGCAACAACGTAAATGTCTGAAACCCGATCTGTTTTCGACCTCTCCACTATCTTGAAAATCAACGCTATGTAAATCGCTATAAACGCTACAACCCACTTTCTTAATTACATTATATTCTCGGTATCGCGTGGTTACATCATCCTGGCTCGACAAATACACGATTTCGTAAAGTAACCTTAGCTACAAGAACGCGATGGTTAATGATGGAATTTTCACTTAAAAACTAAACTAACAAGTTACCAATTACCAATAAGGATGATATCTACTAAAATAAAAACTACTTTCTTTAATTCTTTTAACCATATAAAACCATTAGTAAATATAAACAACCATTCCTACAATCCGCGACGCATGTAATCGCACTTTATACTTCTATACACGGTGTTTATTAAATAGTGTTAAAGCTTCAGCTAGCGTTATAGCCCATGCGAATCTGAGAAGCCTGATAAAGGAATTAATGCAAGGCGATGCGCCGTTTCTTCTAACGGGCCATCCAAACATGACATTAAATTGCAACGTTGGAAGCTACATGTAAACAAATTCACCACATGATACGTGACACAAGGCGTCAGAAGCATATTGGTGATCAATACAATACAAAAAGTACAAAACAAATTTTTTATTATTGAACATATTGTTCAGCAGCAGTCAGAGAGTTCCCTTCACAGAGCCCGCACACCATGTACATATCTGCGTACTCGCTGAATGAGTACATGATCACCAGTGAAACATGAAATCGAACGACGCAATGGGTGCAAAAAAAAATGCACTGATGTATACAAACGTCGCCACAAAATTGGCCTAGTTGCCAAGCGTATTTTTCTCAAATTCTGAATCTTTTAAAATCTTAATCTGATGTTTTAGAAGGTACGGTATGCAACCAAAAAATTGCAAAAAAATTCAACATAAATATTTTATTTGATGAATGAATGAAATGAATTTTTCATCGGATACTTTCCCAGGTAAAAGCTAATGAAGTCGATCAAATTTCGAACTTTGGATGGCTCGTGAAAAGAAATGGCGCACCGCCTAGCAATAATTTTGTTATAGGGTTCCTCAGCTTTGTCTGGACTATAACACTACCTGGAACTTTAACACTAATTAATAAACACCGTGTATATTTACAAAAAACAACGCAATAATCATTAATCTGAATTCGGATAATTTACAACAGTTTCCAAAAAATCCAAATAGCGCCAAATATACCAACATTTCTAATAATATTTTACAACCAAAACTAAAAAGTCCTAATTTTCTATCACAATTCTACACACGGTGGCACAGATTTGGTAAAAAAAAACTATACCAATCGCTCGTATCCAAATAACTACCTTTTGTTATAATTAACAATTGAACTAAAACAGTACAAATTTAAATACATGAATTTTAATGCATTTAAGAGCATTACAGTGCCTAAACAGAATTAGAGATAAGTAGTAATCAAAAAAATTCCTTTACGCTCTCAATGGATGTTCCACAAAGCCTATAATATATATATATATATATATATATATATATATATATATATATATATATATATGTATATATATATATATATATATATATATATATATATATATATATATATATATATATATATATATATAATAGTGTTAATGAACTTGAGCGTATTATTTCATTGTTGTATGTAAGATTACATGTAATTTCTGCCCTTTCTCACAGTATTAACATTATTTGCGATTCATATATTTATATGATAAAATAGCTTCGATTATGTTCTTGTTGCTAATTATGTTAATAGTAAATTTTGAACTACTGATGTTGCAGTCACCACGATTTCATTATCGCCGTTTATAATTTTGAGAAAGCACTGATAAAGATTAACGTAAAGTAAATTAGAGTAACTAAGGTTGATAACCGGTCAGCTGGTCTGTTAGCACGTCATTTTATTTTAATTACAGTCAAATACTTTGAAGCTTTACAGAAAGCGCCATACCAAAGCTATGATTTTACCGATTCACCTGGTTTATGCGACATATGGTAAGCAAGTTTTTTGTTTGTTTTAAACTTTGTTGTGGAATACTCGCATTTAGGTGCTTAGAATCAAATATTTTAGGTTGTAAACAAACTGGCCCCCTTTAGTTTATTACTTTCCCTATTGTGACTTATCGATTACCAACTATCCTACTTACAAAATTAATAACACGCCCACCCCTTTTTCCAGTGTGCTACAAGCACACCCTATCTTATTTATTACTTCAGATTCTACTGCCATTTTCGCCCGTAACAGTACGTTGAGCAATAGCAGGTCGGGAGTGGTTTCGAGAAGACTGAATCGTAAAATACAGAATCATTAAAGGGATGCTCAGGGAGTTGATCTCCCCTGGCGGCACGGTCGCTAGCTGATAGCTCTCTACAATTGCCATCAGAAGGACTCAACGTAATTTTTCGGAGTGAACGGTTACTTCGAATAATCACAATTACGTCTGTTCGTATGATACCCGTCAACAATTTGCAACGTGTCTAACCATCATATGGCATAATGAATGAGTGGGCTCGGGTAAACTCAGGCGTACGGTCGGAAGACCGCAGAGCAATCGGATGTGTGGTTGTTTTGGAGGTGTAGCTTAAAATGATAGTGGTCTGGCTGGATAGGAACCGGATATGAATAGGCGCCACAGGCTTTAATAAGGAAGTACTCAACGAGTGTCGAAAGGAGAGTAAACCCTGTAAAGCCTGAAACAGGATTTACCAAAAAAAAAGAAATAAGAATGAAAGGAGGAAGTAGAAATGAGTTGACAATTCCCCGATAAAGTAATTTTATTGTCGATATCTTGACGAAAGAATAAAATAAATAAATAAATAAATATATATATATATATATATATATATATATATATATATATAAACATTCCTCCAAAGCCCACGATGGCAAGCAGTGAGCCTCAGCTTGTGCCCACGACAATTATAATTTAAATTGCAATTAAAATAAAAATAAAAGTAAAATTATTATATCCCCCCTTCCGGCCGTTGTAAGATCATTATTCGTATTCGGAATTGGCTAATTTATCACATAATCCCATTGGGATGTTTAGTAAGAAAAAAAATAATAAAGATTTATTTAAGGAATGTGCTTGCCTTACGCTTCACATTGAATACAGTAAATAGAAAAGCTTGTTCGGTCCACAGTAAATAACTACAATAATAAACAAAGTAGTCAAGAAATTTATAGGAAGTAAATTGGCCCGAACAACCTTGTCCACAAGAAAAGTAATGTACATAACCCATAAAAATTATGAGATAAAAATTACAAATTCATATAAAATTAAATGTTTAACAGTTGTAGTAGTTCACGTAATACAGATAATCGATACACCCGGTATATTGCAATTAAGATAGGAGTTAAATCGTTGGCTGAATGTAGCCACAGAAGCTAGAATTAATTAGTCAAAATGGAAGCTAAAACTGTTTAGGTGTGGTCTATCTATTTTAATGATTCAATTGAAGTTTTAATTATGATTGAGTATAAAAATATTCAAAACTAAATTAGTGAATATACATATATATATATATATATATATATATATATATATATATATATATATATATATATATATATACCGTTTTAGATAAAAGGAATTTTGTGAGTGAACTGCTGGATGTGCCATAAATATATAAATTTAATTAAGAGGTAACAATTTTCGATTATTTGATTACAAAAGTAATAATATCAGTCCATTTATTTTCGTTTGACGAAATTCACTAAGAACCTCCTCGGTGTAATTGAAATTTGGAAACAATCGTGTAACCACGTGATGAAGAAAGAAAAAAATTTCTGACTTTTATTGTTGAAACTATTACTTATTTGATCTTGCAAATTTCGGGTACCATTCCAATGATCTGGCAGCCTTCACGTATATGGTCATGGATGTCGGCAAGTCTCTTACGCCTTCCAGCGGTAACCATGTAATTTTGATGTAACGTAACAGTAAAATGTGAGCAGAAAACTTAAGAAGGAACGACGTTAGGAATGTAGGTAGTCCAGAGATACTAAAAGCAGGTAGTACGGAGATGCCAAAAGAAGGTAAACGAGCTGATAGTGAACATTCAACGTAATTTCGATTGAAGTGTCTTTATATGTGAAGAATTAGTATTGAATGCTTTTATATTCGGAATCCTGAAAACAAGATGTGGATGAATAAATAATTTCAATTATATCCGCCTCTTAAAAGCGTTAGTAATACTTGTACTTAATCAATTATTACTTTAAGTGAGAATTTCCCAAAAAAATGATGCTTCAGCATCCAGAACCAGAAACGAAAAATTATCTAGAAACTCAACATCCAACATCAATGGCGTTCTTAAAAGGAAGAAAGAAAAATTGGCCAACACCTTAAAAATCAATTTTACAAACTTATAAAATATAAGTGGTGTAAATGGTAAAATTTTAAATGATATAATAAAGAAATAAGTGTAAAAGATCTCCAAAAACAAATCGTTAAACTAACTGGAGATACAAACCATTCACCAAAAATAATGCCTTCGTCCCAGTCGGAAGATTAACGTAGGGTGGTTCAATACTTTACTTCTACTGAACATAAATAATAAAAATGCAATGTAACACTAATAAAATGATCTTGGACGCCAAGTTATTTTTTAATTATGCTCGGAATAACTAAACCGAGTTTTACAATAAAATTTTATCAAAATGTAAAAAACAAAAAAATATACAGACTATGTTTATTAACAGTTAAAATGATAGGGTTCTTAAAATGATAGGATCTTAAAATAGCCTTAAATTACTAAAGAATCATTAAACATTAAATACCTGTTACAAAATATCTTCTTGAGAACCTCTGGTATTATAAAAAATAATGCAGAAATGCAAACCAAGGTGACGTAATCCTTGTGTCAATGTTGCGCAATATATTGCAATAACAATGCTTTTATGTTGTCAACCACACCCGAACTGGAATTTTATTTCTTATAAATTTGTCTTCTAGAAATTGAATAATCCGTTTAATGCATTTTCTTGAAATTTTCAAATAAAAATTGCAATCATAAAATGAAAGTGTACGCAACAGTAAAATTAAATGCGTACTTAAAATGTAATTAAAGTGTAAATCAAAGTAAAAATAAAAGAAAGGAAAGTGCCTGCAAAGAGCAAATGTTTTAATTTTTAGTATTACGAGTTAAATTATCTTACCATTAAATCAATGGCGCTTTCACTAAATTTAGGGGGAAACCCAAAAAAAAAGCTTCCTGCACACACAACATTCATCAGGAAGTGAAAAAGTGAACGCTTTAGGATGTCAGATGATGTAGCCGTGCGCGAAGAGATTTGCTCAGAATAATTTAAAGTGTGAGTATAAACCCCTTAAGAAGATATGCACTTAAGTTACACCAATATGCAAATTAAGTTGCCTACCTCATAGCTATAATGCAAAATAATTTTTCTTATATTTACAACGGAATGAAAGAAAGACCTAAATTACGGTATATTTTAATACAACTCAAAATGGGTTGTTATAAGCTTGAAAAATTTTTTATTTGAATCGTTGTTGCCAAAGTTAACATTTGTAGAAAATATTTATTTATTATATGTATTTGTATTATTTGACCTTAAAAGATCCCAGGTTTCTATTTAACTGCTTTATATTAAATGATGCGAAATCTCAGAGATATCGCTGAAGGTATTAAATTTGACTTATATTTGAACTAAGTAAAAGATGTGTACGAAAGTTACATACGTTAATTTAAATACAATTAGAGATGCGTAAAAGTTTGCGAAATAGTGAATTGGTAGCATTCAACCGAAGAGTAAATTACTATTTTTAGTAAGTAAATTTGACAAAATGACGAACGTTATCAAAAAGAAACGTTTTCCAATTAAGCACGTAACAAATTTCATTAAATGAACCCTTTTAATTACTTAAACGTTTAACAAATCCGTTCAACATTATCTTTCTCTTGGGTTATACTAGTGCACCGGGAAAACCCAACTATAGCAAAATAAGACGTGATCTGCAAACTCTTCATGAAATATACGCCAAAGCGAAATGGGTTAACAACCATCAAAACTTCATTACCCAACACGTTGGTCAAACGCACACTCACTTAAGGGAAGTTTAATTTAACTCCATCGCTTCACCACTGGGTCCTAGCTTGCGCATGTCCTTCTTAACGCGTCACTCTCAACCGAATGCCTAATTAATCACATTGCTAAGAATTTATTCAAACCGTTCGCGCGATGAAAGCAAACAATTTCCGTGAACACGTCACTATTAGAAACTTTCAGCGACAGGCAACAACGTAAATGTCTGAAACCCGATCTGTTTTCGACCTCTCCACTATCTTGAAAATCAACGCTATGTAAATCGCTATAAACGCTACAACCCACTTTCTTAATTACATTATATTCTCGGTATCGCGTGGTTACATCATCCTGGCTCGACAAATACACGATTTCGTAAAGTAACCTTAGCTACAAGAACGCGATGGTTAATGATGGAATTTTCACCAATTACCAATAAGGATGATCTGATATCTACTAAAATAAAAACTACTTTCTTTAATTCTTTTAACCATATAAAACCATTAGTAAATATAAACAACCATTCCTACAATCCGCGACGCATGTAATCGCACTTTATACTTCTATACACGGTGTTTATTAAATAGTGTTAAAGCTTCAGCTAGCGTTATAGCCCATGCGAATCTGAGAAGCCTCTAATGGAATTAATGCTAGGCGATGCGCCGTTTCTTCTAACGGCCATCCAAAAATGACATTAAATTGCAACGTTGGAAGCTACATGTAAACAAATTCACCACATGATACGTGACACAAGGCGTCAGAAACATATTGGTGATTAAAACAATGCAAAAGTACAGAACACATTTTTATTATTGAACATATTGTTCAGCAGCAGCCACAGAGTACCCTTCACAGAGCCCGTACACCATGTACATATCTGCGTACTCGTTGAATGAGTACATGATCACCAGTGAAATATGAAATCGAACGACTCAATGGGTGCAAAAAATGCCTGTCACTCTGATGTATACAAACGTCACCACAAAATTGGCCTAGTTGCCAAGTGTATTTTTCTCAAATTGTGCATCTTCTAAATTTTAATCTGAGGTTTTAGAAGGTGCGGAATGCAACCAAAAAAGTGCAAAAAATGCAACATCAATATTTTGTTTGAAAATGAATTTTCATCGGATACTTTCCCAGATAAAAGCTAATGAAGTCGGTCAAATTTCGAACTTTGGATGGCTTGTGAGAAGAAATGGCGCACCGCCTAGCAATAATTTTGTTATGGTTCCTCAGCTTTGCCTCGACTATAACATTACCTGGAACTGTGACACTAATTAATAAACACCGTGTATATTTACAAAAAACGCAATAAACATTAATTTGAATTCGGATAATTTACACAGTTTCCAAAAATCCAAATAGCGCCAAATATACCAACATTTCTAATAATATTTTACAACCAAAACTAAAAAGTCCTAATTTTCTATCACAATTCTACATACGGTGGCACAGATTTGGTAAAAAACTATACCAATCGCTCGTAACCAAACAACTACCTTTTGTTATGATTAACAATTAAACTAAAACAGTACAAATTTATATACAAGAATTTTTATGCATTTAAGAGCATTACAGTGCCTAAACAGAATTAGAGATAAGTAGTAATCAAAAAAATTCCTTTACGCTCTCAATGGGCGAGCTCGTTCTGCCATCTGAAAACTGAAAACTTCGAACATTTACCCGGTAAATGTAATGATTGACTGTAGTAACCACAGCCAAAACAATACAATATACGTATGCAAATACTCATTAAAACCAACCGACCGTCCCCTGAATCTGGGACGGCCTCTTTCCGATTTATTGATGCTAAATTTATAATGCCCACTTGTATCTTATCGACAGGAATGCAAACTGTTTACTCGAACACATACTTATTTATTCTAAAACCTACAGTGCCTGGAGATAATACTCGCACACTAACTGCCACCTCATTTACCCGAATTTTTTAATCTTTATATAATTTACTTTAAAAGTCCAGAAAACGGTTTTGCACTCACTGTAAATTGCTGAAAAAATGTGTAAGATTTGATTACTGTATATCGCCTGTAGAGTTCGAATTTAATTTTAAATATAAATTGTAGATAGCAAAATTAAATAGAGCTACTTTTTTAAATTAAAACTTGATCTTAATTTACTAAATTAATTAAATAAGTAAATAATATGCAATTGTAATAGCATTCCTGATATGTGTAAACAATGAATTATACCTAAATAATTCAGCATTAAATTTAGCATAGGTTGTAAAATGTGTGAATCCTTTACTAAAGGGAAAGGTACTTATTTTCTTATTCTCAATCATACATAACCTAATTTGTGATATTACGAAGCACACTCTCTTTACAATCTAATTACCAAAACGTAAATTGAATATGTGAACCCTTTTATAAACATAATCTCCAAAATCCGTTTATTGTGCACTATAAAACAGGAATTAGGGCGTATCCTCCCTTTAATTATTAAAATACTCTTAGTGCGCAATAAACTAATTATAAAACTTAATTATTTAAGTCTAACTAAACTGCTGGCCACCCGAACTTACACATAGTGATTTTTAGGCAAAATTTAAAGTTAAATATTTTCAATAGGAATGCTAGTTTTTTTCGGATTAAGCTACATGACGTATATTTATCGTAGGACCATAGGTTTATTATATACGGGGTGATCACTGAAGTCAAGCAAAAAATTAAAAAGTTTGTATGAGTGAAATTTCCGCGAAAAATTTTTTTGGTCGTTGCAATATGGTTCGTTACTAAGGTAACATCAATATCTCTAGACGTTTTTGTCAGTTTTTGGATTAAGGCCCTTAGGCCTTGCACATACTACTCAACATAAAATTTGGGTAGCAAAATTTTTAAAATGCTATAACTTGACATTGCATTAACGGTTCTTGATGATTTTTGCGGATTTGGAATCCTTGTTTCACGTAGATTTTCTATTGTCTAAGCATTTTATTTGATGGTTGAAATTTATACATTATACCGGGTCGATAATAAACAAAAACGTAGCGACAAGAACCAGTTTATTACATTATATTCTAAAATACCCAAGAATGGTTAATAACGGCCAAAAGTCAATTCTTAAAAATTTATAATTCTAAACCTAATTTATAGGTTCCTGCAATACCTAAAAAACACGGTGTACTGTAATAACAAAGATTAGGTATGTATGGATAGGGATACCTAGTGGTAATTGGTATTGGTAATTTTAATAAATAAAAAAATTAGCCTGAAAAACATAAATTGTCTGTCCATTAATTTTGTTTTCAATCCACTGCGTCAAAGATGGGAATTGCAACCTTGCATTTTCGGAGTTTACAATGAAATTGGGTTATTGTGTGTTAAAAGGACGAGACCATTGAAAGCAACCGGCAAATATCAATGGAAAAATGCCAATTGTCCTATCTTGAAATACCTAATCTTTGGTAATAATTTACGAAATTAGGTACATTAATAAAAAAGAAACTAATATTTTGTAGGTCCTCCTGCTCAACGTATTACTTCCGACATCGATTTGGTAGAGTATCCACAAGATTATTTATAAAATCTTGTGGAATATTCTCCATTCTTCACGAATGGCCTCACTAAGCGTTTTTAAGGTTTCAGGGGTACATCACGCTATCTTACTTTAAGTTTTAAATAAAACCAAACGTGTTCGATGACATTAAGAACCGGAGACTTTGCAGGCCAGTCCATACTATTGATGTACTGTGCCTGCAAAACTCTGTGATCCTTCGCGCTCTGTGAGGTCGTGCGTTCTCATCCACCAATAGAAATTCTGGGCCGTAATTTTGAGCAAAAGGAACAATAATAGGTTCCAAAATTTCCTTCTGATAAACCGTAACGTTAACGGTTTGGTTGGTAATGAATAGCTCGGTTTTACCATTTCTTATGATACCTCCCACACTGTAACACCTCCGCCACCAAATGCCTCTTAAGGGCCATACTTTCCTCCAAATATCGCTGATTTGGCTCTCTCAAACTAACATTCGGCCATCAGAGTGAAACAAATTAAATCTTGTTTCGTCAGTAAATAAGCAATGGCTCCACTCTGCATTACCCCAATTCGCATGCCGATTTGCCTATGCCCGCCTATTTACTTTATGGTGTTGTAATAACCGCACACATTTTGCTCTGCGACGGCTCTATAATTTAAAATGTTTGGAATTATGTTTTGTTTTTGAAAAAAATTCTCACCTCAAGTTGTTTTTATTTAATGTTCTTCTCACTGTTGTGTCCGAAACTCTCACCCCAGTTTGTTGTCTTAAAGAGTCATTCAGTTTTCTGGAGTTCTATTCTGCATAGTTTCTCTCATTAAAATTCTTTCGGTTCTTTGGTTTACTTTTTTGTATGTCCACCCCATGCCCATAATTATGATCACCAGTAGTTTTGACGCGACGGTTCAAATTATAAATTGTCTTTCGGCTAACATTGTAAATGTGCGCAATTTGCTCTTTTGACATTCCTTCGTTGAGAAGTCGAATGCAATTTTCCCTTTCTGCCGTGCTTAAACGCCTCATATTAATTAAAATTTACAAAATAATAACATTGAAATGTGTCAGATTATTTCTAAAATAAAGTTAACAATTTTTAATTCCATAGCAACAATTTTTTTTCCAATGCCTACTTTGAAATTGACGCGTCGCGTAGAAATTACACCCGATCCTAATTATGGGCATGAGGGTGGACAAAGAACTCTGTAAAACTGAATGACTCTTTGAGACAACAAGATAGGGTGTGAGTTTCGGACAGAACAGTGAAAAGAACATTAAATAAAAACAACTTGAGGTGAGAATTTATTTTTACGAAAATTTAAATAATGCCAAACCTTAGAGGGCGTCATACCCTACGTTTTTGTTTATTATCGACCCGGTATAATGTGTAAATTTCAACCCTCAAATAAAATGCTTAGACTATAGGAAAACTACGTGAAACAAGGATTCCAAATCTGAAAAAATCATCAAGAACCGTCAATGCAATGTCAAGTTATAGCATTTTAAAAATTTTGCTACCCAAATTTTATGTTGAGTAGTGTGTGACAGGCCTAAAGGGCCTTAATCCAAAAACTGACAAAAACATCGAGAGATATTGATGTTACCTTAGTAAGGAACCATATTGCAACGACCAAAAAATTGTTTGCGGAAATTTCACTCATACAAACTTTTTGATTTTTTGCATGACTTCACTGATCACCCCGTATATAATAAACCTATGGTCCTACGATAAATTTACATCATGCAGCTTAATCCGAAAAAAACTAGCTCTAAAAATTTGCAAGCCGCGTTCAAAAATTTGCATTCGTATTGAAAATATTTAACTTCAAATTTTGCCTAAAAATCACTATATGTAAGTTCGAGTGGCCAGCAGCTTATTTAATCAACCTCATTTCCAAAATTTACAACCAAAGCTATAACAAATAGGTAAAAGAAATAATACAATAATTTGAGCGAAATAGTTATTAAATAATGATTTAAATAGTTATGACAAGTTATTATCCAAATAGACAAAATTTAGCTTAGGCTCAGTATATACTCTGTTCCATCATATTTTGGAATAGAGCAGGCCATGGAAATCCAGGGAAGTGTGGTAGCACTGTCAAAAGAACAAAAAGTTACTACCGTAGGTAATTGTAGGGTACGTTTTTAAAGTGAAACTAATGCAGCGTTGCAACACAGTTTTCCATGCTATTTAGACTTTGCACGAAAATCGGTAAATCTTAGTTTTCAGACTTTAAAAGTCTCTTAACTTCATAAAACAAAAATTGAACGTACTTAACATTTTGTGTATACAATTTTATAAGTAAAGCAATGTGAAATCTGGCTTTTTTGATCATATTTACCTATTTCATCTTATATTTTCTTTTCGTAGCTATTAAGGGATAGTTGCCTAATTTGAACCATTTCGAAAGAAATAGCCATTATTCCGTTATTAATGAATTTTAAGAGGACATTTTAAGCTTAAACGATAGAAAGATTTACAAACTTTTATCATTACTAAACAAAAAGAACAAAAAATAAAACATTTTTATGTAGCAAATAAAAAACAATTTTCAGAAAAATGGTTCAAATTAAGCTACCGGTTGCCTAAAATGAACCACTAGTAACCTAATTTGAACCCACATTAAAAGTTAATCTTTGCACATGTCACAAATCAAAATCTCGTCCTCTTCGATTCCTGCACACTTTTCGTGTGCCCCTTTTGAGAGCACACTTGACATTTAGCCCATCCTTCATCCGATATAGAGTTGGAATAAGAATCGTGACAATACAAACACAGTGCATCTTCACCTTCTTCTTCGTTTGAATCAGTTGATTCCTCCAAACTTGTTTTTTTAGTATTTCTCTTTCTCTGTCGTATTTTTGGTTTTTGTTTCGGTTGTTTGTTTTTAATCAGTCTTTTTGTTTTATTGAACAAATCAGATTTTACTTTTTGAATGGCTTCTTTAGTTTTCTTGTCCTTCCTATTTATTTTTGGCAGTCAATTCTACAGCTGACGACCTGGTGTGTTGACGTTTTTTTCTAGTACCACGGACTTGGGAATTCTTTAGAAGGGTAAATATCTAATCTAAACTTTTATTAAATGTGTTAGGACTGATTTCGGACAAAATAGCAGATGAAGATGGACCAGCCTGGCTATTTAATTTTGATGGTGTTTTGACTTCAGATGTTTTTTGTCTTCAGGCCTTTTGTCTTCAGGACTTTGTCGCTGGACTGCAAGGGAAGGTGCAAAAAAGTGGTCTGGGAAAAGATTTCTATTGACAGGCCAAATACCTGGTGCTTTAAAAGCATTTTCAGCTGTTCCAACAGTAGCTACCCTTCGATATGCTTCACTAATAAGTTCTGAAATATCGTAAGCTGAAATCTCTTGTCCAACATGAGCCCTTAACCAAGAATCTTGTGCCTGCACGAAATAACTTTGTAGTGGTTTAAAGAATGCTACATCTAAGGGCTGGAGTCTATATGTTGTATGTGCAGGTAGCTGAAGAAGATGAATATGATTCTCGCGACAAAATTCTAAAGCTTCTAAGTTATTACTATGTTTTAGCCAAACTAGGAATAAGTCAGAGTTAATATAACCAGAGTCAGAAATCTGACAAATACTTCCACTGGGAGCACCTTTTGCTAATTCAGGGGATATAAAGGCCAGCAGCATTAGCACAGCACACAAGTGTTGTGTTAACTCCCCTTTCACCACTAGTAATTCCACCCACCTATCTTTTGCCTTTTTTAGCTATAACCTTCTGCATTCTTTTTTGAACTGTGGAATACCCGGATTTGTCAATATTAAATATTGTGTTCGCATCAATATTATATTTGTCTACCAACTTTTCCAGAAGTTCGTAAAACTCTGTTACTCTTTCCTTGCTAACTCCTCTTGCTCGTGCAAGAGAAGTAGATTCTGTTTGTCTGAGTGATAATTCCTTATGACGTCCCATGAACCCATAAACCTATTTTTTCCCAGCCATGCATTTTTCTTTATTAAATTTATGCAGTAGTTTGTGCCTTTCTGCAAGTTGGAATTTTCCGGACATCTTTTATTGATAAACCAAAATACACTTCTTCAAACTTTAGAATATGTTTGACTAATAATGTTTCCATTTCAACATTAAAAACATGTTTTGTACCCATTCGTTTTATGCCATTATTTGCGATTTTATTTTTTTGTCGAACATGTCTCAATAGAGTTGATTTATTGATATTAAATCTTCATTGGCATTCATTTAATCCAACTCCATCTTTGTAAGCCTTAATGGCAATTTCCATATCCTTTTCGGACCATTTGCCATAACTGCCTCTCCTTTCGGTGGCATAATCTTAAAAATATTTTATTCTCTATATTTATTTCAAGAAAAAATAATATATGAACTTTTTAATATAAAATATAACAATACAGAAATTTTAAATAAATTAATCTAACTTCTTAACACGTTTCCTAAATTGAACCGGTTCAATTTAAGAATCCTATTCTAGGTTCAATTTAGGAAACAACACAACTTTTTTTAAGTTAACCTAAAAATTTTATTTAGAGTTGTTTTTATTTTATATTTACAAGATACATCAAAAATACTCTAACAAATATAACTAGGATAACAAAAAGTACTTACCAGAATAAACTTTTCATTAATGTCTTAAGTACATGTACTAAAATATTACAGTCAACACTACCAAATAAAAATCACCTTGCCTGTAACAAATACAAACGAAAACTTATACAGAGTGATGAATCTCAAGTGTATACCACGTGATCAAAATATTTAAGTTGGTACCACTGATAGGTTGGTAAAGTTATCTCTAGCTACTCTAGAGCATGGTTCGAGTAAAAACTACGATCAGTTTCAAATCTGTATGAAGGTCATTAACTTATACATATTATAAAATATTATCTTAATTTAAATAATGACTATTTTGTATTTGATTAGACTGCATCCCTATAAAATACAACAAAATAAATAAAATATTATTTAATGATTGGATTAAATCATTACAATAGATATTTATGTATTAAGAGCATAATCAGAAGATTATGGCTCGAGGGAATGTTAAAATCCCGACGCGTAGCGGAGGGCTTTTATATTCCTGAGCCATAATCTAATTATCCGTGGTACATACAATGTTTTATTTTATTTTGCATCATGAAACTGGAACAAAATTTTAAAAAGATTCAGTATTTTCGGCAAGTTTTTAAATGCAAATGCAGTGAAATAAGGTCGACAGTAGGCTAATTTATTGTTACTAAGATACTGTGATATTGCTAAATTGTTGCTAAGGTACCGTTTGTTTGTAAATAATTTGCATTTTAAAATGGAAGGTGAAAACGCAAAAACTTATTCACAAGAAATTTTAGATGAATTTGAGGCCGCCCAGGCAAAAATAATTCCAAGTAAATCGAAATATTTATACATAAAAGAGTACGAACAGTTTTCAAAAATGTGTCCACAAAATGTGATGAAAATTGTGATGGCATACTTGTCTCAAATGGTAAGGGATTGTATATATACATTAGTCAATTATCTCTATTCAATAAATATCTATTTTTGCAGTCAAAGATCTATAAGCCGTTGTCACTGTGGTGTTTATATTCTAAATTGAAAAAGATGTTCATGTTGCAGGAAGATGTTGACATATCTCGTTTTTCCATGCTCACAGAATTCATGAAGAATAATTCTGTAGGTGATCAAGCTAAAAAGTCCTATGTATTGCAACGGCATCAAATTGAAGAATTCATGTTGAAGGCGCCTGATCATACGTACTTGTTAGTTAAGGTATAACGATTTTAGTTTTTTTTCCAATTCTCATAAAATTTATTGTGTTTTATAGGTTGTCACAGCCTTTGGTATTTTTGGAGCATGTCATCGCGAAGAACTGTACGATTTGGCTGTACAGGACGTAACAACTGAGGGATCAGTGCTATTAGTGAAGATAAAAAAAACCACAACTTATACTTCGAGGCAATTTACAATTGTACCAAGCGATGGATTGGTTGATTACGTCTCTTTGTACCGAAAATATGCAGCATTACGACCGGAACATACTAAAATTGACAGCTTGTTTTTGTCGTATCATAATGGCAAATGTAGTGCTCGGACTGTTGAGAAAAACATCTTAGGCAAAATGCCGAGGATAATAGCAGAGTTCCTCAATCTACCGGATGCCCATAAGTACACAGGGCACTGCTTTCGCAGGAGTGCGGCGACGATCTTTGCAGAAAGCGGCGGTGATACAAGGGCACTGAAGCAGCTTGGTGGATGGCAATCGGATAAAGTAGCCGAATCATATGTAGAGAATTCTCTGTAAAATAAAATTAAAATTGCTCAGAACATTACTGGTACAGCAGCTATAAGTATACCACAAAACGGCGAAGGAACTGTCAGCTTTGGTGTTGGCTCATCTGGAGTTACAATTTCAAATCCATCCAACTGTATTTTCAATTTTTATAAAGAATAAGTTTCATTACTATTATTTTTATTAATAAAGGTTGTTGTTTCAATAATTCTTTCAACTTACGTGACATATCATGTCATGTGTTTGCTGGCAATCATGCTGCTTAGCAACAATGACATTTCCGTGCTATAAAGACCACATTACGCCCGTATTTGGGGGCGTATAAAGAACATTATGGTGGCAAAACAAAATAATAGATATTTATGTATTAAGGGCATAATCAGAAGATTATGGCTCGAGAGAATGTTAAAAGCCCGACGCGAAGCGGAGGGCTGTTATATTCCTGAGAGCCATAATCTACAATTATGCCCGTGGTACATACAATGTTTTATTTTATTTTGCACCATGAAACTGGAACAAAATTTTAAAAAGATTCAGTATTTTCGGCAAGTTTTTAAATCCAAATGCAGTGAAATAAAGTCGACAGTAGGCTAATTTGTTGTTACTAAGATACTGTGATATATCATGTCATGTGTTTGCTGTCAATCATGCTGTTTAGCAACAATGACATTTCCGTGCTATATAGACCACATTACGCCCGCATTTGGGGGCGTATAAAGAACATTATGGTGGCAAAATAAAATAATAGATATTTATTGTTAAGGACATAATCAGAAGATTATGGCTCGAGGGAAGTTAAAAGCCCGACGCGAAGCGGAGGCTTTATATTCTGAGCCATAATCTAATTATCCGTGGTACAATACTATGTTTTATTTTATTTTGCACCATGAAACTAGAACAAAATATTAAAAGATTCAGTATTTCCGGCAAGTTTTTAAATGCAAATGCAGTGAAATAAAGTCGACAGTAGGCTAATTTGTTGTTACTAAGATACTGTGATATTGCTATTATATATCATGTCATGTGTTTGCTGTCAATCATGCTGCTTAGCATCAATGACATTTCCGTGCTATAAAGACCACATTACGCCCGCATTTGGAGGCGTATAAGAACATTATGGTGGCAAAATAAAATAAAATAATGAATCTTAAGTATTTAAATGTTATAAGTTCATTATAATTAAATAAAATTTATAGTACATGTTTATGGAATGACAATGTCTTTTACAAAATTTTTTTAACTCCTTAGGTACACATTAGTTATCACACTTTGCTTTACAGCATATGTTCAAAATGACCGCCATTAAATTGTAAACATAAGTTCACCCTACGTTGCATATTCGCAAATACATTTTGTAACATTTCGGCACCAATATTATGAACTTCCTGAGTTATAGCATCTCGCAATTCTCGAAGAGTATGCAATCTTCTGCTGAACACTTTGTTTTTTAAATAACCAAAAAGAAAAAAGTCTAACGGTGTCAAGTCTGGTGAATTCGGTGGCCAACGATTTACACTAATGATTCTATCTTCAAAGAAAATCTCGTAAATAACTAATTGTAGCCTGTGCAGTATGTGGGGTAGCGGAGTCATGCTGGAAATACCCGTTTCGTAATTCACGATCATCCAAATTATTAATAAATGGTTCTAAAAGTATTTCCCTGTATCTTGCCGCAGTAATTGTGCCATCGAAAAATACTGGTCCAAATATTCGTTGTCGCGACATTGCTATCCAGACACCGACCTTGATAGGGTGTAAGGTAGTTTCTCGAAATACATGTGGATTTTCTGCAGACCACGTACGATAATTTTGGCTATTTATGTAACCGAACAGGTGAAACCAAGCTTCATCAGAAAAAAAAGATACATCCAGTAAATCATTGTTTATCGTATTGTTGAACCATTGACAGTAGTTTACTCTGAGCTGAAAATCTCTATCTCGCAACTGTTGTAATACCGACACCTTGTACGGGTAAAAATGTAAATTCTTCTTTACTGCAGTGTGGACACTTCCATAGGATACATCTAAAAATTATTTATGTGAAATTATGTTTGTATGGTAAAATTTTTCATACGTGTTTGTGCAGGCAGTTTTCGCAAAGATTTATTGGGGATTGCATTCATCCTTGTTTGGATATCTGCTAAGGTGTGTTCTGTAAAGACAGTAGCCGAAACTTCACGTTTGCGTTTTAAAACACTACCAGTTTCCATGAATCGAGCTATCAATCGGTTACGATGTTGACTAAATGTTTCGTAACTAATATTTTCATTTGGGTGCTCAACAGTAAATTGATCGATGCATGATTGCAATGAATAATGCCATTGCCCATTACCATCTTGGAAGCCGCTACGAAAATGAGCCACAACAATGAATGTGTCGTGTTCGATTGAAAACCGCATGACGATTAAATTCGATATCACAATTTGAAATTCAGAATATATAATTTGTCTTGATATAGACAGTTTGTAAATAACACAAGAAAATACAAATGTGAAAAACGAAGGTATAATATGACATAATCTGACATAAACTAAAACGACTAAAACCACACTAAAAATCCAAAACAGCCAACTGCAAAACACAACAATATTAACAACTAGGGATTTTTGTCATACCACTACAGTACACTTGAGATTGATCACGTTGTACAATAATGGAACAACTGGAAGTTTTAGATCACAAACTTCAGTATTTGAGCATCAGATGGCGTGACCTGCCTCTCAATAAGAATTTATTCACGTGGTTCAATTTAGGTGGCGGTTCAAATTAGGCAACTCTCCCCTACACATGATGTACAAAGTATGTTTACGTGCAAACCTAGTTCTTCGATCGCTAAGCCAATAGGTAACCAGAACATCACTACCTATCCATAAATTTAACCTATTCAGAAAATCTACAGGGCTTTTCCATAAGTAATCCAATGTGAACATTTGCTTTCATGATCAAATTTGCTGCACAGTCCTTTTTTTTATTGTTATGTACACATGAAGGTAAATAACCAGGAGTTTATCCATTTAAGTCGTAGCTAAGCGGAATTGTCCACGATATTATTGCTTTCGTTTCCACGAAGGAGACCTGACGAAAACCAAATATTTAAATGCATTTTTACTAAAATTTTGATGCCAAACAGTGGGACTTTATCCAACCTGCATTATATCATCAGAAGAATCCGAACCCATAACACTATCAGAATCTGAATAGGACTCTCCTAGTGCTATAATAACCTGTAGGATATTCTCTATCGAAAACTTTCCCATATGTTTCTCCCAATCATTTGAAATAATGCCGTTCAAGCGCTCACGTTTCAGCAGCCCCCGTTTCAGCTGTCCCTAATTCGGCGGTGACTAGATACAGTGGTCCGTTTTAACGGTAAAAGGAAAGGGAGCTCGCCATTTGAAATTATGTTTTCATCATTACTTCTTTTGCGTTTAGTATCTGTACAGAGCTATCGTTTCCATAATTTTCATTAAGTTAGCAGTGAAATATATGGATCCATGGGTAAATGATAAATACAATTTTTTAGTTAGCATTTGCACTTGTAGATTTTTGTATTTAAAACTGCCTTTAGTTGTAAACATTCAAACACTCCAGGGCATACTTTTTACACCGGAAACTCCTTCTCTCGAATTGATAGATTTTATTGCAATACAGAAAACTTAACTAAAATTTCAAGAACATCAGTGCTACCAACATTTTCGGACCACATGATGGCAACCTTTAAGATATTTGTTAATGAAAGTACCCATCTACCGTATTGAAAATTTAAAAACTATCTTTTAGAGGATAAACAGTTTATAGAAACCATGTCTGCTTTTATCAATCTCCATCCTCGACAAAATACTGAAAATCATATAACATCTTGGGAGACCATAAAGAATAGAATGAAAGAAATTGCTATACTATATGAAATGCAAAAAAATCAGGAAAAATTTCAAACTTGCAGAAAATTAGAAAAACTAGTAGTTACTCTAGCTGTACTATTACGAAAGCTATGAAAAACTAGAAAGCATTAATTTTCAAGAATTGTACCGGAGCGATCGACCAGCAGCCAACATGGTTAACAATCAAATGATGCACCACCCAATGTCCTCATTGAATATAGGAAACATAGATGTAGAGGACCCTGAAATTTTAGTGAACTACATACACACACAGTTAAAACACCTTCAAGGAACAACTGGTCACACCACCAACTTACCCAACGTTAACTTATCTAAATGGTTTTCAAGGTCAAGGTCATCGTACACATTGCATACATCAAAGTATATTCCTCAAGGTCATCACATTATCTACGTCTATCTGTTATCTGTCTTTGGGAATCGGATCGGGTTCTTGGGGAAGCTACCTCATCCTGGCGGTTAGGACCGACAAACAGCAATTTAGTCAATGCAAGAACCTTGATATTAGCATAGACAACAACCCCGTCACTCTTCTTGTTTCCATGAACTGATTCTATTATTAGAATTGAGCAATGGGAACGCTTATTTGCTATTTCCAATAATTTAACCTCCAAGGAATGCTAAAAGTGTTGACCTAGATCGAGACGGTGGGGTATTTATACCTAAATAGTGATCACAAAAAGTTTATTTTTAGTAAATGCTATACATTAGATAAGTATGGTGATAGTACAATATTTCCATACAGTGTTGTTTGAATTAATATTATAGTTAGCATTTATAACATCTTGAATGTACTTTAACTGAATAACGCAATTCGATGCATAAGTTTCCCTTTGACGCGAACAGTCTGTATATTATGTGAATTAGGCACATTTTTCCTATTACGACGATGAATATGAAATGATTCTAGTTAAATCATATTTACATATGGTTGGGGACACTAAATTTTATGTTTGTTGTTTTTCCGACTGCACCCAGACTACTCATGAACACATCCTTTGTATTTAGCAGCGTTTTAAATTATTCGATTCGATTTTCTTCTTTGAAATACTCGTAAAAGCGCTGAGGTAATACACATTTAAACTCCTCCGCTTCCAACACTATACGTTCACTATACTTCGTATTAATTACTGTCACATTAATAACTTCATATTTTTTCGATATCTCCAGGTCACATACATTTTTATAGAGTTTGCAATAGGTGATTTGGTTTAACCCTGCTAATTCCATGTTTGACAAGTTACTAACCGACTGCTCTCAACACACTGTGATTTATATAGGAAAAATGTATCTTGACCTTGAAAATCCTGTTTTTAGATTTCTCAGGGGCGTAACCTTCAGATTTAAATGTTGGAGGGAATAATCATGCTTATTTTGCTATTTGACCTTGAAGAGTGCCAATACAGGAACCCTTGACCTACCTTTTAGCATAGACAACAACCTTTCTTCAACAACTGCGAACCGTTTAGATTTCTAAGAATTGCTCCTTCCGGTGGCCTTGAAAATTGATTCCAGTAAATTATGACCTTGGCTCCAATTAGCCATGAACGTACTTTAGCATAGACAGCATCAATCTGTTTGAATTGTAATATGATACCCCTGCAGGTAACGTTGAACATTGATTTCTAGGAATTAACACATGACCCTGACTCGACTAAATTCCAAGAATTGTTTAGTGACCTTGAAAATTTCCCGTCAAAAGGGTGTTCCTTGAAAAACTTCAATGGATGACTCACAGCTTGAATGAACTTGACCCATTCTAGGAATACCCCTACGGTTAGCCTTGGGAACCGATTGCTAAGAATACCCTGCAGACAACCTTGAAAATTGATTTCTAAGAATTGTAATAACTTCTAAGACTTCTAATACGAAAGAATTGCTTGAACAGTGTGGACTTGACAATTTGATTGGTGACCTTGAATACATGAAATTGGCTCAATCGACAATTGTTTCACCATTTCCAGCGAAAAGAACGTTACCCTCAAGGATCACTCGCACCTTCAATGACAATTCTAAGAATAAACATTGTGCTTGAAGCGATGGCGGGAATTGCTTGATAAAAATTGCCTACCAAGATTTGATCCCTGCACTACTATCGAATAAGATCGGAGTACCCCTACAGGTGGCCTTCGATTTCGAGGAATTAACACATGGTATTCACTTGGGCAAAACCAGCCTGACCTTGATAGATTCGTTCAGAATCAACCTATTACTTCTTTGAGATTGATGCTGGATATGCAGACACAGAGCCAATAAAAGAACCTTGAATAGCTTCACTTTATCACCTTTGACCATGAAAATTTTACTTTTAGATTTTTCAGAGTTGTGACTTTGACATTTAAATGGTTGGGGTAGATGGAAACTACAGGTGACTTTGGTATTCAGCTACGCAAGTCCATGCTTATTTCGTTACTTGAAGAGTACTAATACAGGAATACCTTGACCTATCGTTTAGCTTAACCTTGAAAATTGGTTTCTCGTGACAAAGTCGGATTAGTATCTTACTCGTCACCTTGATTAGGAATGCTACTAAATCTAACCTTGAACATTTCTCGGCACATGGTCTCAACCGGTTTGGTGACCTGTCCTGAAAAGTAGAATCCCTCACACCTTGAAAAATTTATTTGAATACCTCATGCAGGTGATTTCTATGAATTATGACCCTAACCCGACCAGAATTGCTTGAACATAGCCTTCGTCCTTTTCTCAGAGGTGTGGCCTTGAAGAATATGCAGGGAAAGTGTACGTGACCTAATGCACTTGCAGGTTTTCCTTAATAAATTGATAAGTGGATCACTGGCCTTGAAGAATATACTCAGGCAATGTGTGTACGTAATGGCCTTGAAAACGAGAAAGTGGATCCTACAGTATACGTGACCTTGAAGAGCATACTTTTACCGCTCATATATCGCTATACCCCTGCAGGTTGATTTCTAGGACTTGAAAATTGATACCAATACATTTTAGCCATTGACAATCTATTTGATAGCCCTACAGGTGCTTACTAGGAATTATGACCATGACTCAGCCAAGAATTACTTGAACAATGGATCGCCTTTGTCTTTTACTCAGAGGTGTAACCTTGAAATGGTGGGGGAAACGGCTACCTGTGTTGGGAAACAGCTATCTGTTTTGGGAAACGGCTCCCCTGTTTTGAAAAACGGCTACCTATCTTTGGGAACCGGACTCGGTTTTAGGAAAACTACCTCATCTTGGTAGTTTAGGACAGTAGTATTATGAATCCACATACTGTAAGCATACCCTTTTATTACAATTTAGCCAATACAAGAACTTTGACTCACATTTTAGCATAGACAACGACAACCTGTACGATACCCCGACCTTGAGAATTAACGTCTTAACTCAGCCAAGAACTGTTTGGGTGGCCCTGAAAGGTAGAATCCCCTACGCCTTGAAGAGTCCATTTAATACCCCTGAGAATTGATTTATAAGAATTAACACCTTAGGTTAGCCAAGGATTGTTGTGTGACCTTGAGGAATATACGTAGGCAATGTGTATGATGACCTTGAGCAAAACAACTTTTGACCTTGAAGCGTCGGCTTAAACAATGGATCGCCTTTGTTCTTGAAAGTTAATTTTTCAGAATTGAGCCTGAAAGGGATGGGGGTATCTAGATAACAATATATTTTTAGGAATTATAACTCGGCCAGAACAATGGATCGCCTTTGTTCTTTTATCAGAAGCGTGACCTTGAAATTTGTAAGCATAGACTTTGAAGCGTCGGCTTTAACAATGGATCACCTTTGTTCTTGAAAACTGATTTCTCAGAATTGAGCCTGAAATGGTGGGGGTAGCTGGATAACAATCTATTTTTAGGAATTATGACCCTAACTCGACCAGAACAATGAATCACCTTTGTTCTTTTCTGAGTGGTGTGACCTTGAAATGGGGAGAAACGGCGACCTGTGTTGCAAAACAGTTATCTGTTTTGGGAAACGGCTACCTGTATTTGGGGAACGGAACCACTTGAGGTCAGTGCACTTTGCTGGGGAGCGTGACCTTACAAAGTAAACTTCCAAGAATTGCTTGATGACCTTGAAACATGTTTAGCATAGACAACAATCTGTATGATACCCCTTGAGAACACTTCAGGACTTGAGACAGTGGTCAATAAACTTCCTAGAATTGATGGGGGGCGTGACCTTACAAAGAATCAAACTTTGATTTAGAATCGACCTTGATATCTTGATGCATCCTCCTACATACCCTCAATTGTGTGTGACTTTGACAAACGAGAAGGTTGATCACGTAACCTTGAAATCCTAAGAAGACCTTGAAGCGTGGTGTGTGTGCGTTAAGAACATTGACAATAAGAATGACCATTTCCTCCCACGTCACCTTGGAGCGGACAATCTGTACGGGAGCATCAATGTCCTTGAAAATCCAATGCAGTAACTTCTAGTGCCTTTTTAAAATCTAGTTACTTCAATGGCCTTGAGGAATATACTTTGATGCAGGCAATGTGTATGATGACCTTGACCTTGAAAAACAATGAGCATGGACGCTTCGACCTTGAAGCGGGGCGCGAGTTCATGCAACGATGACCTTGAAGAATATGCAAGCAACGTGAGCGACCTTGCCCTTGAAGATTTTAATTGACTTTGATGTTTGGATTGTGTATGTCACCTTGAACTTGAAAAGCAATCTGGTTACTTTCCTAGTGACTTTTTAAAATCTGGTTACTTCAATGACCTTGAGGAATATATTTCGATGTAGGTAATGTATATGATGATCTTGAAAACCGTTGAATTCGACGTGAGGAATGTGAGTCACTATACCTTGAAGAATATACACAAGCAGCATGGGTCCTTTGAAAACCTTGACATAGTTGAAGTGACCGTGTACGCAGGTAATGTCTATGATGACCTTGAAGGATAGGTAGACAATGTAAGCTACCTTGAAAACCACGTACTTAGACGTAGACAATGTGATGACCTTGAGGAATATACTTCGATGTATGCAATATGCACTATGACCTTGAAAACCATTGACCTTGATGAGGACAATCTGTACGGGAAGGTGTACTATTATCATTATCAAAAGTGAGTTAGAATCAGACTAGTATATCTACTAACGGATGTTGAAATAACACAACTAAAATAGATATTACCAGTAAAATAAACATTCATCATCCACCAGTCGGTCTGGGGTTGGAAGATTCTCCTGGGAGTTAACGGCATTCGGTAGCGGTGTGTAGGATCAACAGACAGCGTACCCCTCTCGTTACGTTTGCCGCGGAAATAGAATTAACTACGTGTTTACACGCTCTAAAAGAACTGACCTTAATGTATATTGCAATAAAAAAGGAAATTTTATTCAGTTTAAAATATTTTAACATTTTAAAGTCCGAACCTGTCTGGTAATCCCTAGCGAAAAGCAATTAGTTTTCTACAGTTATGATAGAGTGATTTTATCGTTAGACAGGTGTTTGTGACTATCAGCAAACAAGATTTCTATGTGTCTGCATCTCAGTCAGACAGAAAATCAATAATTTTAAAGGGACTGATTTACACTTATATTTTATAAAAAAATGTGCATATGATATTTTATAAATGCAACTTTTAGGCTAACCTTTACGAAAGAAAATTAAAATTTATCTAACTAATATTTATTAGCTTACGGTGTTATAGCTATTTAAATTCTGGGGATTAAGATATTTTGTAATTACGTTCAGTAACTACTGGTTATCTTAATGAAAAAAGAATTGGTGGTGTTTAAGAATTATTGACCTCTGTGAAAGTAATTGAGTATACTTGCGGTGATACGTTGGCCATTTGTGTACGCTCTGCGCGTCTGGTTGAGATAGAGACGCTAGGAGCTACCTGGAATGCCTCTTACTGGGCGCGGCGTAAATAATAATAATAATAATAATAGGGTAGTCAAACCTTCAGGAACGTTTAGTTTCAGGTTTGTTTATACAGGATAAACCAAACGTTTTACAGATACAGTATTATTGAAGAATTACTTCTCTCATTCTGGATTACCGCGGCCTGCGATCTGGATGATACATGTTCAAGACTTCTTTGGTGAAGTGTAATGGTTATCTTGCGATGGACGGGCGGATATTAAATCGGTAGCAGAACTTCTAATAAGAGGTACTGTTTTAAAAGAGTTAATTTTAAGCGGTTAATTACGTTGAGTAAAATTGATATGTAATACCCACTGCCTTACGTAGCGTTTTCGTAATTTACGAAGCCGGGCGACCGAAATATGGTCCTGTTGCGGGCGGCGTGCCGCTTCCGTTCTGTAGACTCTCTGCGCGTTGTATTTTTTTAGCCGGTGAAGCCGTGTTAAAGTGCGTTTGTGTAAAATATGTGTAGAATATCAATTAAAAGGTTCTGGGGTACTGCTTGTTGCGCTGTTTAATTGATACCCCGGTAATGGATAGAATTCAGGCAGTCCCCCATTCTTTCCGATGGAGCAAGTAAAAGACTACGTTGGGAATATCCTCCAGCATGACGTCGTTTACTAGCGTATGTTTACGGTTGTGTAATTAACTTGCATGAAGGTGACCACAGATTTAAGCAGCCCTAAGCCGTGAGTTGACTCAACGGATAATGAGGATGAAAAAGTACGGTCTGCAGAGATTGGTTGTTAGACTGGTGGGGACTCTGACGTAGCAAAACACTTAACGTTTTTGAAATAACGTCGGAGATATAGATTCATTATTTGAGGATTTTTGAAATTTAATTATAATTGGCTAATTAACAAATAATTACCAAAAATATGTCGTAAAGCGGCTGGCTGTTTACAAATACGAGGCTTGGTCATGTGGGTTACTTAAGTAAGCACCGCAACACGGTTACTTTTGACGGGACGGCAAATTAACTTCTTGGCATTTTGACATATGGAAGTAGCATTACAAAATATCATGGCCTGCTCTAATGCAAAACAAAATGGAACAGAGTATATCTCCAATATCGTTAAGCGATTAATATTATAAATATGTCATAAAAAAATATCATATCATGTACATGTATGTAATATGAGACATAAAAGTAAAATGTTAAAAATGTACGTGGAATATTAAGTACATAAGCAAATTTTTTTACGATAAAGGTCGAGACATTTTGTTAAGTTGAAAGATACTTTGAATTCCTCTTATCTTATTTATGTATGCAAGCGAGCGTCAAGCCTGCCGTGTACGGACGATTTAATATTGAGCAGATGTATTCAGATGACGTATCACTTTTTTGAGCGTGTATTGTCGACCATATCTGAATATAAGTATGATACAACTAAAAGGATACCGATATTACAATATTTCACGATACCACAAAGGAAAGATATAATTTCAGTAAAACAACCACATTTACATATTTACTCACATTTGAAAACTCATTACCCATTTCTCGGGTTTCAAAACGTGGTAAATAATTACAAAATATTATTACTCACTTCTTTGGTAATTGTATAAACTCTAAATTTGCATTTTAATAATCAAATTATATTTATCTTTGTTACACTGCTTTTCATATACAGTTTACAAAAAAAGCACGAAAATTTTGCCTCTACTCAATTAAAATGTGCTTACTATATCCATTCTTAATTAAACAGATACAGCACGTTACATAATTGTACTAAACATGGTTACGCTAAATGAAACAATATAAATACTACATAGAAGTAAATCAATTAAAGGACAGTCAGATTAATAGGAAGTTGTAATTAATTCGAAATAATTCTATAAATTTATAGTATATTATGCAACTAGCACGGAATGAAGCTCATTTTGCACGAGTATGAAAGTTTGTAACACGAACCAGTACTGCAATTCATAGGAGTACAAAATTGCCATTTCGTGCGTGTTGCATACTATACTTTTCCTACAACTACCTTCTGCTTATATTTAAAATATAGTATAGACAATCATGGATAGAAAGAAATCTAAATCTCAATGTTCTGCTGGGAAAATACAAAATTGTTTATTGACAAATTATAAATTGTGCGCTGAACTCGGAAAAGAAGAACCTCTACACACACACACGCACACGCACACGCACACCACAGCACACACGACACGCACAGCACACGCACAGCACACACACGCACACGCACACACGCACACGCACACGCACACACGCACACGCACACACATATATGTATATATATATATATATATATATATATATATATATATATATATATATATATATATATATATATATATATATATATATATATTCAGTTAATCCATCTAATTTTTATTAATTAAAGTTAAATATAAAATCATTAAAAATCATTTTTGGAGAAGAGCTGGAATGCTGAACACTTATTTTCTTGATTCTGTTGTGAAAATCGATGGTTTACTTTAGATGTTTCTTAAGTACAGCATAATTGCTAAATACGAGTAGCAGTAATCAGAATTGTGTATTACTTTCTAAATTAGTTAATGATCGGAATGTAATAGCCAGGTTATATCCAACCATTCACAAATCGTGTTTAGTGAGATTACATGTGGACACGTTGTATAAAAAATATTTCAGTTCAACATATGTTATCATTATTAGAACAACTGAATGAAAAAACACTTATAAATGTAAGCGTATTATTTTTAATATATATATATATATATATATATATATATATATATATATATATATATATATATATATGTCTTTTTTACCTGATATTGCTAACAAAAATGTCGATAAAGATTTTTAAAATGTATTACTACTCTTATAGGATGACGTCATAAGATTAGCTCTACAGATAGTTGGTACGTATTCGTAGATTTTAAACTTGTGGTTATTGTTAATTGGCGTATAATAATAAAACCATTAAAACCTTTTGCCTTTTATTTCCATTATATCAGTCTGATATTCTTAAAAACATGTTAGTTTAATTTAACTCTATGTTATATATAAGGTAATTATTACTTTCCGGTCTTTTTAATGGGGTTTTTATAACAGTTAACGAACACGTTACTATGAAACAATTTTGTGTGTGTGTGTGTGTGTGTGTAATATTGAACATGCATATAAATCAGACATAATTTTCCGAATGTATAGGTAGTGCCTGTTTAGAAAGAGAGAATCTGCCTATATAAAAAGTAGCATTGCATTAGGGTAGAAATTATTTATTATTTCACGTCATATTTAATTTAGACTTTAATGTATTCAGTTTTGAACTGTAATCTGGTTTCCGCAAACTGTAAGACATAATTTCGGTTGATGGATTGGGATTGATCTGGTGATAGGGTGTGATTTGTTTGAGATTGATTGGTTAACTAATTAATTGATTTGTTTGTGTGTGTGTGTGTGTGTGTGTCTGTGTGTCTGTGTGTGTGTGTGTGTGTGTGTGTGTGTGTGTGTGTGTGTGTTGTGTAGAGCCTAGAGATAGAGAGAAACAAGATATAGTGAGTGTGCATTATCAATTTTAAATCAAAGCCAGGGCGCAGACCTGATACAAGTCCTGTCTTACAAGGCTAGGTCTCCTTATTAGAATACAATTTTGTGTGACGGGCAGGTACAGCTGTGAGTTAGAGCCTGCATACAATTGCAAGGGGCCACGATAGGGGCTAAGCTCTACATTTGTCTTATATGGTTAGGGTTTCCATCTCCAGCCAGGGGCGAAGGCCGAGAATAAGTCGAAGCCCTGCACGTGTCTTACAAGAACCTCCTTATTAGAAATACAATGTATAAATAAATTTCTCTTATAGGTAAGATCATCCGAACGTACCCAATAGCATATGACTATTTTGAAAAACAATAGGATCGATAATTTTAATAATAATAATATCTCATTAGGGTAATTATGCAATTTCCAACATTGTATGCGTGTGCGTTTGCCTAACCTCCAGGGTACTGCTGCTCTTAATAATACCAAAGAGACCTTAATTAGGGTTAAAGCTGTCCATCAAAAATAACCCCAAGACCAACTCCAATGTCCAAGACCAACCCCAAGTCCAAGACCAAACCCTAGACTACATATGCCCCTCACGTGAGCAAGTACGAAATTACTGTCAAAAAGGCTCTAATTAGGGTTGACCCTCGAAAAGAAAGCATAGGGGTAGAAAAAAACGCGTCCTACACGTGGGCGGCCATAAAAAAAGTGGTGAAAAAACATGTCCTACACGTGAGCGAATGAAAACAAAAATAATTAGGGGTTGAAAATGACCATTGAAAAGAAACCATAAAAAAAAGGTAAACTACCAAAACGGTTCTTAACACAACCAAAAGGGCTCTAGTTAGGGTGAAAATTCCATCAAGGGGTTGAAAATGACCACCGAAAAGAAGCCGCCATACTCCCCACACACGTGGAGGATTAAAAATGGTGACCAAGGTGCCCCCAGGTCACAAAACCAATCAATAAATTGGTAATTTTCAGTTGATGTAGTTCGTACAATATAAATTGATAAGAAAATTGTGTTTCATTAAGAAAAAATGTAAAACTCACTTTTGTTACTAAATATATTTCATCTGCAGCTCCTTTAATAAACTTATCGATCTCAGTATAACTGGATAAAAAGGTCTTTAAAACACGCGCGATTTTTCGAGCACGACGGCGCAGCCGGAGTGCACGAAATAGTGTAAGCGTTTTAAAGACCAGTTATGCACGAATACTTTACGCTATTTTTTTATTGGTGCACCTTGAAATCATAAATACTAGTATTATTACTATAAAAAATGGAAATAAGAACTAATAATGTAAAATATGTAAATAAAAATTAGTATATCTAACAATACTAAGTGTACTTTCTATTTTCATTTATAAAATTAAAAGTGTTAAATAATGTTTAAATAAAGGTTTTGAATTTGTTAGTAATATTGTATTTGACGTTACAAGGTACTCCTGTCAGGTCAATAATCCAAAAATTGTCGTTTAGACTTCACGTTTCTTGAGTTGTTGACGTCGCCACGGTAACTTTAAAAACGCGAGTTTTTGAAAGTTCGATTTAAACAGGCTAAATAAAAAAAATATATTTTTTTTGAAACTATGACACAAGGTAAAGAACTGTGTTAAAAGTAAATTAAAATTGTACACTGACTTCAAATATGATTTTTTTTCTATGCTTAATTGATTTCATTTCTTGCTGACTGGTTCTAATTTAAGTGAAAACGCGCATTTGTTTTGAAAATGTTGCTTATTCAGCTTTTTCTGTTCTGCAGATTTCCGAATCCCCATTTTATTTAATTAAGATCCAAACTGATTATCATAGACACCGAGGTTGATATCCTTCTTGAAAACCCGCTTCTTTTTCAACCCAGAGTTGGAATTCTTAACTGTAAGGGTTCTACTACTGCATAGTTTCCCGTTAGTAGAGCGAGGATACCATTACCCCCTCCCCCTTTTTTTAATTATGACCCCTAAAAATGACCTGTCGCTGGTTTCAATTTGCTTATTAACGAACTTGACCTTGATTTTATGGCAAAGAGTCGTTGTATAACCTCTGACTGTGGACAGTGGTGTGCCCCGGTTTCTGACGGTCATTTTGTCGGAGTGGGTTGTCTGCTATTCATGTTTTTGGAGGAAAATTTAAGATAGTATTCTCATAAAGGTCTCATACCATCTCATAAGACAACTATAGCCCTTCTGAACTTTTCAGGGCTTCGCCCCCTTGTCGGGGTCCATTAGCCCTCCTGAACTTGTTTTCAGGGCTTTCCCTTCTTGTCGGTGTCCATCGATTCCGCCCAAAAATTATCAGTCCTAAAAAGAGCACCGCCACTGGTTGGATTTCACCCAAACACGCAAACTCAAAAACACGAAAACCGGAAAACCCCGAAAACACGCTAACACTAAAACGTGCAAACAACAAATTAAAAAGATAAAGGGTTTTAAAGATTACATTCCATGTATCAGCAACAGCAGCATCCTCTTTATTTCATAGATCCTCGGTTAGCGCTTCTTTCTCATATAGGTAAAGTTTTGATGTATTTATTTATGTCCATTAATTTCATATGCAGGGTCTGCCTTTGGGAGCTGATCCTATGAGTATCTGCTAAACCAAACTTACTGTAATTTTGAAAATTTGGTGGCAGGGTAATGATGTTAGGGCTAACTCATCTAAAGATTTTCACGTTCGTACCACTCCCAGTTATACCGGAAGTCGGTACTTAGTCGCTTATTTTAAATGGAACACCCCATTTATTAATACATTTTTATTTAAAAAAAAAAACATTTTTCTCAAAAATTGACAGATACGGTGTTAGTAATAACTCGTTAATTGTTCTGTTCCTGTCAAAAAATTTGAATAAAACTTTGAGGTGTTGTAGGCAAAGGTTTATTACAACAGTCTGCAAAAAATGACATTTGTATTTTTCATAAAAATAAAATTATGAATGTCTAAACTTGACTATTAAAAAATGCAAGTTACTCAGAAAAATCGAATGGAAACCCCTATTTTTTATTACTCACATCGATTTAACGTCAAAAATTAAGGTAAGTTTGTTTAAAACTTTATTTGCCTAAACGTAACAGTTTCATACTTATTATCAAAAAGTCCCAATTTTAGAATTTGTGATAAAAATGAGCTACACACTTAAATGTAGTATTCCTTGTTCGTGGTCACCATGGAAACCAAATAATTGAGAATTGAAATAAAGAAAATATTTAAAAAAGTTACTGCAAAAAATTATAAAAATTGATAATTTTGTGATTCAAAAGTCTTTTTTGCCAAATAGAAATTTTCAGAGTCATTTTTTTCAAATTCGATATACAACATAAGTGTAAAAATTTAATACTTTATGAGTAAATCTAAAAAAACTACTTTTTACTGCGGAGGTAGTAACTACATCCTTATCAGTGCATTCTTACATGATAAAGTCGCTTATTTAGTATTTCTTACTCGTGATCAAATGTAAATTAATTTACAATAAATGTTCAAAATGTTGCCAGTTAGACGCAAGACACTGTTAAACCCGTCTTATAACGGCTTCATTTGTAGCCCTTTGAATTTCTTCAATATTTTTAATTCGACCCCAAAGATAAAAATCCATTGGTGTAAGATCAGGTGGCCATGGAAAGGGACCATTATTGGCAAACCAACGATCTTCAAAAATTTCATAAGGTTTCATGGAAACAGCGTTGGTGTTGTGAGGGGGCGCACCGTCTTGTTGGTACCATAAATTTTCCCTTTCTAGATTTAATCGGGGTTGAATTCGAGTGTTTAATATCTCAAGATAATTTTCTCCTAGAAATTAAATTTGTAATCATATATAGCAACAATCAACTATTTTAAACCTCTCAAATTTTCGTTGAAAAAATACACGTCAAAGATTTCGTTATTCCAAATTTCCTGAAAATGGCATTCGCGAATTGGATTGCTATTTTCGTTATTTCAGTAATGAGAGTTTCGGCGATTAAATATGCCATATTTTGTAAATTTAGATTCGTCCGTCCATATGATATTAGTCAAAAAATTAGGAATTTCTTGTATTTTGAGCAAAATTGTTTCACAAAATTCGATATGTTTCAAGAAATCGGCTTCTTTCAAATGTTGAACTAATTGTAAACAGTATGGTCTAAACTTATGTTTCTTAAGAATTCTTCTGATAGTTGTTGGTGTTAAGCCAATATATGTTTTCGCGTAGTTTATAGAATTGCAAGGATAGGCACGGAAATATCCTAAAGTTATAACTTCATTCTGTTCGTTTTCAATAGCAGTTTTTTTTTGCGAGGCGCAGAGTGTTTAAATGTGCCAAACTGTTCCAAATTTTGAACCACACGTCTTATTGTATCTGCTGATGGTCGGGGGCGCTCAGGATAGCGTTCGATAATGTTCTTACTGTTCATTTTACAACTCTATGACATCCTCCGTGAATTAAAATTAAATTCAAATAATCTGTATTAGATTATTCAAGTCGAGCCATTTCATAATCATAATCATAAATTATTGACTACAAAAGAAAAACAAAATGGATAAGCATCTTTATCGTGTAATGATGCGCTGATAAGTATGTATTACCTCCGCAGTAAAAAGTAGTTTTTTTCGATTTACTCATAAAGTATTAAATTTTTACACTTATGTTGTATTTGGCAAAAATAACTTTTGAGTCACAAAATTACCAATTTTTATAATTTTTTGCAGTAACTTTTTCAAATATTTTCTTTAAAATTGGGACTTTTTTGATAATAAGTATGAAACTGTTACGTTTAGGCAAATAAAGTTTTAAACAAACTTACCTTAATTTTTGACGTTAAATCGATCTGAGTAATAAAAATAGGGTTTCATTTGATTTTTTGAGTAGCTTGCATTTTTGATAGTCAAGTTTAGATATTCATAATTTATTTTTATGAAAAACACAAATGTCATTTTTGCAGACTGTTGCAAACAACCTTTGCCTACAACACCTCAAAGTTTTATTCAAATTGTTTGACAGGAACAGAACAATTAACGAGTTATTACTAAGACCGCAAGTGTCAATTTTTTAGAAAATGGTTTTTTTAAAACGACTGAAATTTCGTATCTAGTTTATTTAACAAACTTACCTCAAAATTCACATAGAATCCAAAATGTATTAATATACGGAGTGTTCCATTTAAAATAAGCGACTAAGTACCGACTTCCGGTATAACCGGAAGTGGTACGAACGTGAAAATATTTTAGATGATTTAGCCCTAACATCATTACCCTCTCACCAAATTTTCAAAATTATAGTAAGTTTGGTTCAGCAGATACTCATAGGATCAACTCCCAAAGGCGGACCCTGTATAGATAACTGTTTTTTGTTTTACCAAGTGATTTTTCGTAATGGGTTTATTATAAAAGAAGTTACAGGATTATCCTAAAAAATGTTATTAAAATTATCATTACATGTTTTAATTTCCTTTTGTAAGTTAGGAGATCCTGTGGAGAGCACATACCATTAGCGTTAGCCTAAATTTTTATTTCGAAAAGCGGAGAATATGCATTATAGCTATAATTTAATTATAATTGTTTTGGCATAACTTTGCTAATTCCCTATTTATGTAAGGCCGCATCCTCTAGAACATTCAATTCAAAACCTTGATTAGGTTTTACTGCAGGTCGTTAGCGTAACATCGCACATAAGAATTTATTTACACACAAATTAAATGATTTTACCTTGAGAATATATTATATATACACAAAATTTATTTTAAAATAATAAAACGATAATTAAGTAATTAGGTTTTAAAACAATTAAGTACTAGAAATAAAACTTGATATGTACTGCAAAATAGAAAATGTGTATTGTATTTATCTAATTACTGGTTAGAAAACTTACAAATAGACATAAATTAAACAATTAGAATTATATAATTTTAAACATACTCAGGTAGAAATCAAGAAAGAGTTGTATTTTTTTGGGTCTAATAAAGAAAGAAATGTATTTTATGTGTATAACAAATAGCACGTTTATATTCATAAAAAATATTATCGTCGTGGAAACTGCCCTCATTGAAAGAATCGCCCCGCAAAATTTTACCTATATGACGGGTTCTAAAACAATACATCGATTACTCTCTTAAAATCACGGTAATATTTAAAATACTCAAATTAACGTGTTACGTTATCGCAGAGTTTTGCATAAAGTAATAAAAACAGTAAACTAGTAAAACAAAGGTCTATAATAAAAAGAGATATTTACATAGAAAGTAAAGTCGACGTAGCAGATACAATCAATAATCATGCCCACGTTCGTTGTGCATGCCAAAAATTTTTGCAATTAGTTTAACGGATTTTGCAATTACGTAAGCAATAATAATATCCTTTAACTATTCAAATATTTACATAGAAGGTAGAGTCGACCTTGCAAATACAATCGCATACACATTGTTTACTTACAGCCTGTAAAAATCAACCTTCAATGCTAAGAGCTGGTACTCTCCCTAAACGTCAGGACACCGTCATGCGAAAACAGTCGATCGTCCGCAAATCAAACTCAATCAAATTATAACTTACATCTTACAAAACCAGCTTCCATTTCAAAACTACCGCCTTGAATTAAGTTACAGCTTGCAAAATACTGAATTGAACTATCTTACAACCTGTAAAAATCAACCTTCAAGGCTAAAATACCTAGCAAAAAATCATAAACAGCAGTGCTTCTAATGCTACACACACACACACACACACACAAACCAGTGGTACCACAAAGAAAACTAACGTATGGCCCTATTAGCTTTTGTATACAGTGCTAAAACAGTTAAATTACTAAAAATGTCTATACAATAACAAATACAACCATACTTGAAAGCAGTCCTCTATGGTATTTTACACACACATCTGTTTTATCGGAAATACCACCGTCAAAAAAATAGCCTTAGATTTATAACAAGTTAAGGTGTAAGGGTTAAAATCAAAACGATCACTTACCCGTATTGAAAAAAAAACGCATTGACAGGGCTGGTTTTTGTTGTTTATACACACGGCACATGCACTTACCACGTTTTGTTTATAAATGGTCAATATAAATCACTTAATGCTTTCCTACAATTATTAATATAAAGTAGTTAGCAACTTTCGCTATTCAATTTCTTCTACCGTGTCTGGGAAAATCCCCAATTCCTTAATTACGAGAAAGACAAATAGACCTTGAAATATGCAATTGTGGTGTACATGTTCTTTGCTCATGACTATTTGGATTATACTTATTTTTAAAAGTAGATTTGTTTGGTTGAAGGTAAACGAGTAGACCCCTGCTTTTGAGAAACTGCGGGAAATTTGAGTTTGACCCCCAGGCATTTGATAATTTGTTTATTTAAACCCCAGATATTTGTCTATTTTGAATAACGACTTATACAAAAAACAACCTTAGTTTGAAAAACGCTGACCTGGTTTAAGGCACAGTTTGCAAGAAACAACTCTCACTTCAAAAACAGACTCCAATTCAATTGAATTAAGCTACAACTCGCAAAAACTAACCCTCAACTCAGAAAATACTGACTTCTGACAATACTAACACTAAGCCGTAACTAAAATCACTAATGCATACTAACTCATGAGACACCGTCAAGCAAATCGATTAATCAATCAAATCGATTGTTTTTGTCTGACAACACTATATGCAATTTAATTATGAGTCATAAGTGTTAAATCGCTGTTATTGATTTCACCCTTACCCTTAGACGTACAGCACGTTTTTGTTTTTGTATTAAATCAAATAAGGCTGACAGAAGCTGATTTCAAATTAGTATATTAGATTTGCACAGGGTTTTTCGACTCCTAGGCTATACCCCCTATACTTGCCTTACGGGATAATGTTTGGAATTGCTGTCAATATACGAACAATTTAGGTTAGGTCAATATATGTGCAATATTAGGTTAGATTAGTGCATGCAAAATCTTAGGTTAGATCAATATACGTACAATGTTAGGTTTTATTAATAAACACACGGTTTTAGGTTAGGGCAATGCTCACTAATCTCGTACAGGTTGTAACACCATAACAAACAAGGAGGTCCGACAAGGGCATGGTGATATGGCAAGAGGCGAAGACTGAAGAACAAGTTCCAGTGTCCTACCCCTACCTTACGCGCTAGCTTTAGGAATTGTTCTCAATTAGCGCGCGAGCACTGTCCTAGCCTAAAACCCTGCGTTTATTAATCTATCCTAACATTGTACGTATATTGATCTAACCTAAGATTTTGCGTGTACTAATCTAACCTAATATTGTACATATATTACTAGAATTACTAGAACAAACATAATTTGGTCACAGTAACATATTAATGATAGGAGATTTTAATATTGCACGATTTACTGATAGTACTGTACATGATAGAAAATCTCTACTTATTTATCGTTTTATTGAATTATATAATTTAAGACAACATAATTGTATATTGAATATCAACAATAGGTGTTTACATGACACAATGAGTGACGTAACACATAATTGAGCGCTACTAGCGGCTGAAGATACATATCATTCTGCTTTACAATTTTTTCTCCATTATACAACGATCTATTGCTTGTAGACTGTTCTTTTCTTGTTATCATTGATGATGTGAATACTGCCTGTGTTAGATTTTACAATATTCTTTATTCTTTGTTTAATAAACACATTCCAATGACAAATCTGAAATATTTCGAGAATAAAAAAGTAAGAGAATTAAAAACAGAACACGATGACATGATAAAATACAGGGTGTGCCATTTAAAAAACAAAAGTTATGGTCATTTCAAATTTGCACAAATTGACCATATTTTGTAAACACCCAGTACAGTATAATCAGGAAGTATGAAGGTCAAAAGATAGAGAAAGGTCTTGTTTACACGTCTACCAAACGTTACAGTTCTACTGTTAATATTAAAGTCTTCAGAACAATTTAAGTAAAAGTATAAAATTTCACTTTTTTAAAGAAAAAATGCTCTAACTTGGCAACAAGACAAATAATAATAAAATTAAATAAATATAGGGTTCCATTTAACAAAACAAAGCTGAGTCCGGTTCTGCAATTATGGAACACCCTATAGGGATGAAATATATATATATATATATATATACGTAACTATTTTCATTCGATGCACATCTAAGTCTGATATAGATCGGCGCTATAACATTTTTTATTTTTAATAATAAAACCAGGATCTTCCGACGGCGCACCAATGACTCACCCTGTGTATATATATATATATATATATATATATATATATATATATATATATATATATATATATACATATATATATATATATATATATATATATATATATATATATATATATATATATATATATATATATATATATATATATATATATATATATATATATATATATATATATATATATATATATATATATAAATCAGAAATGTTTCTACCTGTGTCCGTTATAGACTTTGAAACCATCCGTCCGATCGCAATGAAGCTTTGTGAAGTTATTGAGTACACTCCCACGAAGGTACAAATTTTTTAAATATCGGCCTCAAGTGCCCTCATGATCTTTCGACGCAACAACGCGCACCGGGTACGGCTAGGTTTCATTAGCATAGTAGAACACGCAGGGTATCCGCTATGTTTTATGTTCGATCAAAATAATAAAAATAACCGTATTAAGAATATACGTAGCTTAATGCTGACTTTTAATGGAGTTTCAAAGTGGGTTAATCCACGGGTATTGAATTCGTCACGGGCAACGACGTACACGGCCGGCTAGTGTTTTATATAATCGAATTAATACTTCTCTATTTGCATCCCATTTGGTGTTAGCTAAGTATTTCAAAACATTTAGCGATCTTCTTGTTTTTATTTCTAATTCTTCAAGGTTGCATTCCTAAGAATTTGACCTTTTCTACGCATAAAATCGGCTTGCTTTTTAGAAGTATGTTTGGTGGGTAATGTGGGGTTCGTAGCTTGCAAAACTAGAACCATGCAATTTCTCTGTAGAAATTCGGAATCCTACGTCTTCCGCTTGTCGGTACAATTTCATTTAATCCTTCTTGGATTATGGTGTTTGAGGTGTATTCTTTTTTGGACGACATATATATCGTCCACATATAAACAGCGGCCGATTTCAGGGTTCAACGTATACGTTCCATTGTTCACCGTGATAATAAATAGGTGTAACACTAATTGGTGAACCCTGAGGGATGCCGTTTGATAAGATATGTGTACAAGACAAACTACTTCCTATCCTCACTTTAAAGTGTCTATCACTTAAGAATGACTAAATGATATACACCATATTTCCAGTGATTCCCTATTCGTGTATTCTTTTTAGTACAGAGTACCCCCAAACCGTATCATAAGTCTTTACTACGTCAAAAAATACTGCTGTAAGATGCTCTCTATTAATAAAGATTTGTTGTATTTTTATAGCAAGGTTTACTAGGTTATCGTATGTCTAGTAATTTTTTAGAAACCCGGCTTGAAGGCAGTTTATCCACTTGTTCTCTTACAGCAGATTAACAAGCCTTTTATTAATTATCCGTTCAAGGATCTTGCCTACACAACTGGTTAGGGATATTGACCTGTAATGGGCCGGTTCTACGGTATCCCTTATCTTTCTTTGGAAATGGAGTAATTATGGCAGTTTTCCACTTTTGTGGATAGTGACCTTCTTTCAATATTTCGTTAAAAATAAACGGAAGGTCTTGTAGACCTGTCCGAGGTAGGTTCTTTAGCAGTGCACTACAGATATCATCTATACGCGCTGCTGTATTTTTAAGTTCCTCTACTTGATTTATTAATTCCGTCATTGTTATTTTTCTATTATATGAGTGTTCAAGTTTTTCAGAAAAGTCAATAGGTTATTGACGTCTTTCCTTATTTTCAGTGATATCCTGCTAGTAGTTGTTTGTGCTGCTCACTTGTTCATAATGTTTGGCAAACAGTTCTGCTACCTCAAAGTGTTCAGTTACTATCTTATCTCCTTCACGTAGCTTTGGGGGAGTCCTGTCCTTGAATTTACTTGAGATTTGAGGTAATAGTATTTACGAAGATTTCCCAGGTCCTTTTCTGTGCCTCTCTTATTTTTCTACTAGCTAAAGCTTTTAAGCTCTACCATATTTCCAATCGTTGGATCTGATGTAAACTTTTTCAACGCTATTTTTCTGGCATTGACGGCAGCCATTGAGGGGCGACCACACGTACAACCAATCAGGTATAAGGAATGTGTGTAGTCTAGTCTTAGCCCCTCCTTAATGAAGCCATAAGGGGCTTATCTAGTCTTAACCCCTCCTTAACACAGTCAAAATGGCCTTAATCTACTATCCACACCCCTCACCCAGGGGCACGTGAGCATCCCACACCCCTAACCAGAAGGTTGGACTGCCAAAAGTCTCTTAATATTGTCAAAATGACCTTAATTAGGGGCTAAAATTTATCCAAGGGCTTGAAAAAGGCCCCGAAAAGAAGCCGGCCCGACCCAAAGACCCCCCACTCAGTCCCCACTCCGATCCCAACCACAAAGGGAGCGTGGCTTACCTGAAATCCATATTGCCCTCAAGTGGGCCATTCTACTCCGCCAACCCAGTAGTATAGCAACCGAGAACCTGTCTCACTCACAGTGTTTCCGAATCTGAAAATCAAGCGATGTTAGCAGTTCATGAATTATATCGACAGTCTTCAAGGTCCAGACTACACCTTGGTTCATATCGTGTCTAAGGATTGCTTCTCAACCAAAGTAGAGGTGGTTCTTACCTCCGCCAAGTGTATCTTCGCTAAATGGTTCATTTTCTGGCTAAGGTGGGGATTTAGATTTCGGCTAACATACACGGTTCGTTTTTCAGCAAAAGGGCGTAGCTCGAATAAGTGCTTTCGCTTAACAGGTTCATAAGTGCGTCTCCGCTAAAAAGATTGGTTAATGTCTTGACCAGGGTTTGTTGTGTTGCTAACGCAGAGGGGTTTCTTACGTCGACCCAGTGTATTTCCACTAACGGTTTGTTTCCTGGCTAATTTAAGGGTTTAGGTATCTGTTCGTTTCTTAGTTGAAAAGCGAACCTAGATAAGTTTGCCTCCGCTAAGTGCTTCTTCGCTAAAAGGGTTGGTTCATATTTTGGCAAAGGTTTTTTTTCCTGCTGAAGTATAGGTTTTTTTAACACGAATAAGTACAACACCACTAAAAGGGTTGACCTTGCTGAGGTGAGGGTGTGTTCTTAGCTTAAGGGGGTTTTTACCTCAAATAAGTGTAACACGCGTATCTCAAAGCTGTCGTCTGGGTTTGAGTTTGCAAGTTATATACTTTCGGATAAAAATATTCACACCTAAGAAATTATAGATAAACAAACAACAACAGGTGTAACTTTACTTACGAGCAAAAATGACCCTGAAATGAGAGGTATCTCGGATAAGCGCGTAACTGCTAAAGGAAAGATAAGGGTAGAAAGTCGTTGAGGTCTATAATTATGATGACAGAACCAAACTATTTAATACAAAGGGGCTAGTTCTTATCTTACCTAAGGGTGTGTACCTCAGATAGGGAGGTTATCATTTCGGTTAAGCATGTATTCGCTAAAAGCACTGGTTCACATACAGGCTAACATGGAGGGTTTGTCCCAGCTAAACTAGAGGGAGTTCTCATTATGACTAAGTGTGTGGGGGTGGTTCATAAACAGGCGAGGGTTCGCTTCACAGGTAAACTACAGGGGTAAGTGCTATTTTTCGTACGTCTCTTGGGGAAAGTGACGCTTTGCTTCTTAGCTCAAGCAGTGGGAGGTGATAAGCGTTTCTTTACTAAAACGGTTGTTTCTGGTTACGCTAAAGGATTATTTCATATATTGGTTAAGGTTCGCCTTGACTACGGTAAGGGTGTAACTTTTAGCTTAAAGAGATTCATTTCTCGGGTAAGTGTGACTAGCAGGACTTATCAATCCCGTGTAACTCCAAGAAACAAACTCAGTATCTAAAAATGGATATAATAGTTAAAAGGTAATACTTATAAAAGAAATTGTTTATACCACCGGCAAAAACTGACAATGAAAGAAATGATCTGAAATAAGGGATACCTAAAATAAGCCGTCTTCGGTAATTTATAATTAGGGCAATGCACGAGTAAACAGTCTACAAATAGAACATCTTTGTGCATACTATGTACACCCTGTTAACTGTTCTCTGTACACCCTGTACAACATGTCACTTGTACTCTATACAGGACACTGTGCTATCTGTTTTTGTATACCTATAAATCATTAATCCCATGAAGTCCTTAGCCTACAGACAATTAATCTTGGAAACGAGATTATCTAAAGTTCCCAGGAATGCATAATTAATCTGCTTCTTCAAGGTTATCTAAAAATAGAACAAATTCTTGAGAACAGGATTATATAAAGACTCTCAGAAATACATGACTCATCAATTTTCAAGAAAGTAACCTATGACTGGTTGATCTAAATCAATCGAGATTAAATTACTAAAACCCAAAAGGAATTTAGCTTAGAAACAAACCACCCCTTAGCTAAGAAACAATCCATTCACTCTGTGTTAAACCTTATTCTTAATCAACAGGTTTTAATTTGCTATCGATTCTACGAATTTATTCCAGTTAGATATGAATCATACCTTTAGCTAAAATTGAAATCTCGGAATTATATTTAATCCAACCTATGTCTACATGTGTGCCTCTTCTCGTTAAAAAATCATTTAACGTAAAAACAGAACAGGATAAGAAATGAAAAATAAATTTTAGTGTGTATGTGAACCAACCTCTTAGCGGCAATGCTTATCTGTGATAGAATCCTTTATTTTAATACAAACGTGATCCTTCTCTTTCATTGAATCCCATACCACAGCATAAATATAATTACCGTGTCTAAGACCAGAATGACCCCCCACATTAGCTTATATGCAATCTCTTAATTGAGTAATCAACGTTTAACGGAAATGCGTCTAGTTTAGAAACGAATTAGACTAGAACAAACCCTCTATTTTAGATTGTGTATGAACCAACCTTTTAGGAGAGACGCACTTATTTAAGATTTGAATCTTCTACCTTAAAACAGGAGCAAACCATAATCGAGATATAAACCGTTTTGTTTAGATATAAATTATGCGATTTGATTTAAATGTGAGTTTGCCATATTGGACGAGTTTTGAACCTGGCAGTACTTTAGTTCAAATACGAGTCTAGCAGAACCGTACCTCATCTGAAACCAGTCAACAAGGACAAGAGGTCTAAAACCGGCATAGCTATACTACTGCTAGTAATACGTATTAACTGTTAATCCATCAAATTTGTCAATCCTTATTATATTGGTACAAGTGAAGACTATATAAATGTATTTACTTTGCATTTGCCCTATATCAATCTGATTTTGTCACAATTTTGTATTAAGTTGGCACATAATGTAAATGTGTGCTTGGGTGGGTGTTTGTAAGCGTACGTGTTGCTTTCGTGTTGGTGTCAAAATCACTTAGAATCAATTAAGGAGCAAAGAGGCTGGGAAAGTGCCGATGCTATACTGGTGTTTGTAAAAGCATATCAACACTTTTTATATAAAACGGGTTTTTAGATAGATATTATAAAGAACCTAAAATTGGACGATTGACTGACTTTTAAGTAGAAAAAGCTTTGGCCTAAAGTACTTATTGTGTCCGCGTGGATGTGTGAGCGACAGAATCTCCTAAACTGATTTCTTCAAAATGATAAATATTGGTGCCTTATGTATTTTAGTTAGTTATTATTAAATTTAAAATGAGTTTTCGATTTATGGTTTTACAGTGTTGAACCAAAAACTTTATTTATGCCTGTTTGGTCAGGAAAACCGCCAAACGCATTACCTCGATTGGCATGAATTAATGTTATGATGTTACGGTATTGGTTATGTGGAACCAAAAATGTTTTGCTTCGGAGATCGGAAAAAGATATTTCTTCAATGGAAAAGATCTACAGCATTGAGAAAGCAGCTAAACGCATTTCTTTGATTGGAAATAATGATTCTATGGTTATGTTGTGTTGTGTTTGGTTATGTTTTGATGCCTTAAAACTTTATATTATACACAATTTTCTTGATAAAAGGACATCCCATTGACTTTACTGCCCAAAACAAAATTTTATCGTTTTAGCAAACATGCACAGCAGTTTTATTTATTTACTGATTTTGTTGGAAAAACGATCAAACACTTTAGCTCGATAAATGAGTATTAGAGTATTTACGATGTTGTTACTTTTTAGGACCAAAGATGACCAAAAACTGTTTTTACCTTACTATTTCCGGGTAAAATTCATTGCTTCAATGGACAAAATGGTTTTATTGCGTCGGTCAAACATGTCCGGTATATTTATTTATCAAGTTAGTTGGAAAAACAGCCAATCACTTTGGCTCTATGAAGGGGAACTAAGTATCATGCTTCTACACTGTCAGTCAAACGCATTGATTTGATTAAATAAATAATTTCATCTATCAAGTGATAAAGGCAACAATTAACTGAAATTGTAGAGGTTTCTTTAATTGATCTTAGTAACTCAAAACTGGAAAAGTTTTGAGTTTACTTTATCGTGTAATTACTACTGCACTACTTTGGGAGACAAACTCGATTGGTCTCGAGTCACTTGTAGCAACGTTTATAGTTATTACCCACACTTATAGCTAACAAAATGTATTAATAAATTAATCTATCAAATTTGTCAATCTTGTTATATTGGTGCAATTGAAGATTATGTAAATGTGTGTATTTTGTGTTTTTCTTGTATAATATCTATATAATTTTTTGCTTGCATACAAATTTCGGCTATTTATAATTTTTGTCAACTCTATGAAATAGCCTAAACTGGGCCATGTTATAAAAAACTGGTCGTAACAGTATGGTATACAGTGCCTGTCTAAAGTCTGAAATTAATAAAATTTTGGGAAACCGAACTAAGGCACATATACAACGTTTTTGACGGTATTCAAATACGTAATCATTAAAAATGGCGGACAGCCGCCATTTTGTAAAATAATTTTAAATGGGATCATATGGCATGTACTATCTCATCTGAAAGCTCCTTTCAAGCCCTTTTGAACGACATCAAGAACCTCAAAATATTACTACTGATTCATGAGTTTCAACTAAAAAACCCCAAATTATGAGAAAATAATTAAATAGGTTCTTTAGTAATAATTTAATTATCATGAAGAAGATTTATTACAACATTGACATCAAGCATTAAACAATTGAAGTAATACCTGAAATACCAAAGTCACCACAAACGGTCGTTAAGATAAAAAAATAATAATATTCGCGGAAAAGATGAGTGGCGGGAGAGACCAGATCGGAAGACGTTGAAGCAGGCGGGTGCACGGTGTATGTCTTATGTTATCAAAATTAAATTATATAGGCGTGTTATATATATATATATATATATATATATATATATATATATATATATATATATATATATTCATCTATTAAATAGTTTTGAACTGAGTGATTTGTTATCATTTTAACATATCAGAAGTGGGACTGAATTCAAGTGCCTTTGTTTGACGTGATATCGGCGCTTTGTTTTAGGCGGGTGTCCCTATGCAATTAGCATTCCTGTGTATGTGAAACGTAAAGGTGGAAGAAGCTTTCTTCAAAGGCTAGTTGGTAGGTATTTCCGAAAAAAGCGAAATATACTGTAAGTACATATATACAGTTGACTATTAGGCGAAGAAAAAATAAAGCACGCATAAAAAAGTTTAGGGAGTGCATGTTTACATTCAAGTGAAACAGGCGCGGTAACGTACATTCTTGCTGGTTTTGTGTAAGGAGATACTTTATACAAGGCGTCAAAATAACAAAGCGGAAATACCGGAATACTGGATTGTAAGGACTAACTGAGAATAGTTGTACGTAATAATCAAGGCGTTCTCTACTACATTTAGGTGAACAATAGTGCGATTGATATTGATTGTAAAATATAAAGGCGTTTACAAATTGATCTAATAGTAATTTATGTAATCATTTTATATAGGCGATTAATGATTCTAAACACCTAAAAGATGGGCTTGGATCTATTTGTTTTCAATTAAAAATTATCCAATTGCAGATGTATAAAGGCGAATTACAAACTGAATGTAAATATTAATATACAAGGTCGCAACAAAAAAAAACTATAGGCGGTTCTATTTGTTTTTCAAGTGAAAATTTACATAATTGCAGATCTTCAAGAGCGTTACAAATTCAATGTAATCATTATTATACGAGGGCATTATTAAAAATTGTGGATAGAATTAAAAGGTGACTCTAACCATTGGTCTCAGGCGCCATTTATGTACTTATCGTTTTATAAAGGCGTTATATTCGATATTGGGTCGTTACCAACAAGTTGTAAATAAATTGAAAGGCGAATAATTATTGGTTATAGGTACGAGTTACGTACTTACCGATTTATAAAGCATTTATAGTCGATATTACGGAGCATCATTACACAAGGGCGTTACCCAAAAGTTGTAAATAAATTGAAAGGCGACTAATTATCGGTTATAGGTACACTTTATGTACTTACTGATTTGTAAAGGCGTTACCAGATGTTATCACTGGGAGACCTATACAAACAACAGTAGAATTTCACTAATTGGGGCCCAGAATGTTTGAACCAAACAGCGTTAAATTTCTTGTTTTCCAAAGTGGACATCCTCTTACAATCTACGTTGTCCTTGATGTACGCACATACTCCGCCTTTAAGGTGAAAGTTAGAGGGGAGGTTGTATCTGGGAAATTGCAGGTCAGGAGAATCAGTGCTTCTATGGGAGATTTGTGTTGCTGATAGAAAAAAATGTCCGGTTCAAGGTGTAGGTGAACAGCATTAAGATTCGACCTGACACCGCGCATGTTGCAGTAATGAATCCGGATGTTGGTACCGACGAATCGATGTGAGAGTGTGAGCGTCTTGCCCTACTCACCTGGGGTACAGCGTTTGTTTCAGACCTCGTCATTTGCAGGGTGTAGCCGTTAAAACGCCACGCTTGGTAAGTGCGTATTGGCGAGTACATAAGGAATAAAGGAGAAAGGATATATTGCGGCGGGTCGGCGAGAAATGATGCTGGTGTCAAATTTCAAAAACTCGTTCATCCAATGGGAGAAGGGACACCTACTGGCGAGGGTTGAACCATTAATTAAAAGGTGGCAATATATAGTTGCGTTGTGCCGCGGTGTTGGTATATATGTACGACTTGATAATATCGTCTGGTAGAGGACGGGTTAACTATACTTGACAAAGTGTTACAATGAGTGAAGGACGCAGGCGTGAAACTGAGGTTAGACAAATGCTATTTCTTAATGGTAAAGATGGAGTATTCAGGTCACGAGGTTAGTGCCGATCGCATTCGGCAGGGATACGTCGAATAAAGGCGGTGTAGTCCATCCCTACACCCATTGAAGTTCGCGGCGTGTGACAATTCATGGGACTGACGTCTTATTATAGGCGGTTGGTAAAAGACGTCTCCCGAATAGCAAACCTCTAACCGACCTAACCAAGGACAAAGTGGAGTGGTCTTGTGGCGATGAACAGAAATAAGTTTTTAACCAGCTCAAAGAAGCGTTGGCGTTGACACCAGTTTTGGGTTGTATAACAGTGAGGCATAAACTAAGCTGCATACTGATGCTAGTAAGTGGAATTTAGGCGCTTTGTTGGTACAGAGGCGAAAGGGCGAAGGCGCTGCATGGAGAGCAGAGAGTATTTCAGTCGAACCACTACCTCAATCGAACAGGAATACCATAGCTATGAACTTGAGACTTTTATCTGTGGTGGAGGGCATTAGGCGTTTTGGAGTGATTGGCGTTAAATTCAAGGTGGTGTGTCGTGTAGCGGTAAAGGCAACTCTTTTGGAAATAGATTTAGTCCCTCGGATAGTGGTGGCTGACTATTTAGGAGTGTGATCTGGAGGTGGAATATTGCCCTGGTGTAAAGATGCAGCATGTCAGTGTATTAAATCGAAACCCCATAGGTAAAAACCACAAACCAGTTGTGTAGGCGTTAATGTGGTGGCTATGGCGGAATCTGATTGGTTCCTTACAATGCAGTTACAAGACCACACTGCGTAGGCGTGGCGGAAAAGGACGTCAAGGCGAACTCTAAGGTAAAGGACCACAGATTACAGATTTACCTCAGTCGGCGATAGACTGTACGTATCAACACTGGGGAATTAAAGTCTGGCGAGGCGACATCATGATATTGGTCACCCCGGCGCGGGAAGGTGTCTGAAGCTGCTCAAGAAGACTCATTGGTTTCCTAAAGTGACCAGCTTCATGATATAGTAGGTAAAATCGTGCTTGCAATATGCGTTTGCAAAATAAAAGGTAATTCTGGGCGAGGTGAGGGGTACTTGTATCTCATTGAAAGACGTCCAATACCCTTCGACACACACAGTCCATGTGTCAAGAGCACCAAGGGGTATAAGTACATAATCTTGCTTGTGGACGGGTTTACCAAGTATGTACTGGCTAAATCTACAAAAAGTTTACGGTCCACGGCAGTAATCTCGAGATTAAAGGGATTTTTGGCGTTGGTGTGACAAGTAGATTGTTTAAGGAGTTGTGGCGGAGAAAGGGGTAAGACACGTGCAGCAGGTGGTAGCAACTCCCATGGCGAGTGGCCAGGTGGAAAAGCAAAGTCAAGATGTTGACTGCAAGTGTCCAGGCGGAAAATAGGTCAGACGAACATCTCCCCGAAGTAATTTGGGGCACCAGTAACATGATGAACTTAAGGTTCTGGATAATCTCTTGTCGAGAGGGTGTTCTATCCCCGGCACTGTGGTAATGGATCTAGTTGGCGAGGGCGAAACACTAGGTAGTGGTAAGGGCAGGGTTGACACAACTCGGTAAATCAGGCCGGATCCAGCTGAGTAAGACTCTTCTCACACAACCAGGAGGGAAAGTGACCTTTATGCGAGTACTTCTAGTAGGGATCAATTACAAGCAAACCATGGTATGGCGGCTCTTAGATTAAATCGGGTAGCTTGGCGAAAGCCAGCACGTTATGATAAACTCGAGTTCAGGATACTCCCGGTCTTGCCAAGTTGACATCATAATAAAAGTCGGAGAAAGGCTACCGAATGAGATAGGCAAATTGGTGTTATAGCGAGCTGCAGCTACTGTCATGGCGGATGCCAAGGTAAGTAACCAATTAGTGAATAAAGTTGACGGAAGCTATAGAGTAGTGAGGTTCTTACCTAATGATAGGTACATAATCGATGCGATTAAGGGTGGTAGAGATTATAAGCGCTTTCAGGCGAATGTCACGGTTGACTCTTTAAGGTGGTACCCATGCATGGATGAAAGTGACAAAATGAATGTGACAGTATGAATGGTGATGAGGTGGACACGGAGGTAGATGGGCAAGACCTATCGTACCTCCTTGTAGGTTAATTTTAGTAATGAGGTCATTACTGTTTGACGAAGGCCGACTGTTACACGGAAAAGTGGTGTGGCGGGAGAGACGAAATCTGAAGACGTAGAAGGAGTATTTATTCGTAACGAAAGCGTTGAAGCAGCCGGGTGCACGGTATATGTTATCAAAATTAAATTATATAGGCGTGTTATATATATATATATATATATATATATATATATATATATATATGGATATATTTATATATTAAATAGTTTTGAATTGAGTGATTTATTATAATTTTAATAAATAATAATATTGGTCGCTATTTAGTAAAATGATTTTAAATGGGAACATTTAAAATATTTGAAAGCACGTTTTAAGTCCTTTTCAACGACATCAACAACATTAAAATATTACTACTGATTTATGAGTTTTAACTCAAAACAATTAATTAATTTGGGTTGAAACTCATGAATCAGTAGTAATATTTTAATATTATTGAAAAGGACTTGCAACGAGCTTTAAAATGTGGCATTACTTGCCATATGATCCCATTTAAAATTATTTTACAAAATAGCCTCCATTATGTAAAATAATTTGAAATGGGATCATATGGCAAGTAGTACCTCAATTGAAAGCACGTTTCAAGTCCTTTTCAACGACATCAGCAACCTCACAATATTACTACTGATTTATGAGTTTCAACCCAAAAACCTCAAAACAATTAATTAGTTTGGGTTGAAACTCATGTATCAGTTGTAATATTTTAACGTTACTGAAAAGGACTTGGAACGAGCTTTCACATGAGGTATTACTTACCATATGATCTCATTTAAAAGCAATTTATAAAATGGCGTCTGTCCGCATAAATAATTATTACGTCACTGAAAACCATCAAGAACGGTGTATATGTGCCTTAGTTCGGTTTCCCCAATTTCAATTTTATGGTTCACATCGGCTGGGGGCTTTAGACGAGCACTGTATAATTTTGATGGTATAATGTCTATGCATTCATTTTTATTAACGGTTTATGGTATAAATCTTGCAAAGAAAGAAATTTGACTTTCAGGTTACATATACATATGTTTTATTAACTATTCTCAAAATTTTGTGTTAAATTGATCATTTCTATTACTGACTCTATAAAATTCAAATGTTAAATAATTTCCAAATAATATTTTTTATTTGATGGTCGATTTGGCGCATGCTATAAAGCAGAAATAAGACTACGTGAACCTTTTCTACAGCTAGACTGTTTAGGAAACCTTCTGTCTTTGATGTTTGTGTGTGTATAGGGGTAATAATTCCTGAAGTTGATACCCTCAAACCCCGCTTGAAGCTAAACTTGAAGAAAGAACATTTTTTATTCAGTCTCCACATAACTTTCTTACACGAAAAATATGTTTTATTTAAACTTTTGTAATTTTTAACAGATGACTGGGAGCCACGTAATCACACACGAGTCAATATTATGTGTGTCTTTGTAAATGGCAATATCAAAAGATTATTTTACGGCGAATTCCAGTAAACGAGTACAGTTGACTCGCGATAGTCCGACACTTGATAGTCCGACACGCTCGGTAATCCGACGCCGTATCTAGCCGCATTTCGCGCCTCGTGTTGTGACAGGATTCGCAAGTCTTCCTTTTGTTAGTAGCTCGCTGTCTCTACTAATTCAGTGAAGTGTTAAGTGTCAAGTGATGGCAAGTACAAGTGGAGTCACTGTAAAACGTAAACATAAAACATTAACTCTTTCTGAAAAATGGGAAATAATTAAGAGGTTAGACCGTGGTGAAACTCCAACAACTATTTCTAAAGCTTATGACATCGGGCGACCAACCATCTATGACATCTTCAAAAATCGAGAAAAAATTGAACATTTTGTGAAAACTGTTGAAAACGACTCAAAGAGAAAAACTCTTAGATTGGCTGAATTTCCCCAAGTAGAAGAAGCTCTTTATTCTTGGTTCAAACAGCAAAGGAACAGACAGGCTCCGATTTCTGGGGATCTTTTGAGGGAGAAAGAAAAATTCTTTTATCGTGAAATTACAAAAAAAGACGATTTCCGCGCCAGTGACGGGTGGTTTGAGAATTTTAAAAAGCGACATGGTATTCGTTATGTTCAGATGAGTGGAGAGAAATTGTCTGCTGACGAGACAGAAATTCCTAACTTTATCAAGAACCTCGAAAATCACTGAATTAGACCTTACGCCTGATCAAGTCTACAACGCCGACGAAACGGGATTAAATTGGCGGCAACTTCCCACAAAAACATTTGTGACAGATGATGAGAAAAAAGTGTCTGGGAGAAAACTTCTAAAAGAAAGAATCACTAAAATGGTTTGTTCAAATGCCGCTGGGAATCATAAGTTGAAACTGCTAGCTGCAGGTAAAAGTAAGAACCCGCGGGCATTTAAAAACACCAAGATAGAAACTCTTCCAGTGGTATATAAGAATCAAGGACGAGCGTGGGTCACTCAAGAAATTTTCCGAGACTGGTTTTACAACCATTTTGTCCCAGAAGTAAAACAAGATTTGAAACAAAAAAAAAATACCGTTAAAGGCCCTTTTACTGTTAGATAACGACCCCGGACATCCGGCCGTCGAGGAATTGAGAGTTAAGACAGCTAATGGGTTCATTGAAGTTATGTATTTGCCAGCAAACACAACTGCTGTCATTCAACTGATGGACCAAATTGTAATAAAAACATTGAAGGCACATTACAAAAAGCGCCTACTGATGGACATCGTCAGCCAGCCCGATGCAGAGATCACTTCTGCTTTGAAGTCATTTAACATAAAGAATGCCATCCTTAACTCATCATTTGCATGGCAACAAGTAAAAAAGTCAACTCTCATAAAATCGTGGAAGCATATTTGGCCAGAAAATCCACTCCTGAAAGAGAAAGAAAACGAAGATGAACAGTCTCAAGTTAATGGAGTTGTGGATGACACACTGACACTTTGTGGTAATATCACCGTTCCACAAGAATGTTTAGAAAACTTAAGAACATGGGTCTTAGACGGCAACTTAAATGCGGATGAAACAGATGATGAGATAGTACTGCAAGTCACGTCTACTGTTCAAGACGAAACAATCGAGGAGGCCGTGGAGGAAAAATATACCGTCAGCTGTGATGAAGCTATGGCGGCCGCCAACACATTAATACGCTGGTGCGAGGAGCGTGAACTGGACTTCAACAACGTTTTTATGCTGAAAGACATCCAAGAAAAAGCTATGACAGACTGTTTACGTAAGAAAAAACAAAAAACAATCACAGACTATTTTAATCCGTAAGTTTGCACAATGTTCGCTCTGTACTTTAGTTTTTTTGTAAACGCTTAATCGTTTTGTGTTTTTCAATTTTATATGCAATAAATCTTTCTTTTTTGTGAAAAATAATGCCTAAATTGATTATTCTACACCTTTGATAAGAGTATACAAAATAACACGTCAACAATTAATTTTCTTAACTTATATGGACAAATTCAGTAGAAATAAACTAACCTTCGGTAATCCGACATTTTTGGTAATCCGACACCCCCTCGGTCCCATAACTGTCGGATTATCGCGAGACAACTGTATAATTAATTCGGGATGGGGAGTCAGTATCATATTTATATTTTTAAGAGCATATTAACACTTGTCATGTACAACGAGTTTTTCGTTGTTCTAAAGTATCTAGTATTGGATATTTTCAGTGATTACATCAATGTGAATATCAACAAGCACAACTTGTTGCTTGAAACTACGTATTTTAATAAAATTTTCTAATTTGTGCGGTATTAAAATATTGCATGGTCAGCTAAATCTATGGATTGTTACTCATATTGATACCTATTTCATAAAGTATTATTGTACTTTCTATACCACGTCTTCGTTCTATGTTTTAGAAACAGTTGATAGTGATTTTGAGGTTACCATTTTCAATTTTCAGTTGTTTCGTAAGCAGGCTTGCTCAAAAAAAAATTGACTTGAACAGCTTGATTTTTCAAAATAAACGTGAAGCGAGCAAATAGTTTCCTTTTATATACAACACATTAATTATTAATCATTCGGTTATGTGCCAGACGACCAATTTAATACCTTAATAACTAAATACTATCCACAATTGGCCGTATAAGCGTTTTGAATATATACACTTAATTAATGGATTGAATTATATGGTACTACGAGTATGGACAATTATAATACGATATGAGAAGTAAATGAAATGTAATGTACTTATTTATTTTTTCAAAATCACGTTTGTTTTAACTTTTCTCTGTGCTTAAAGTGAAAGCAAATTAATCTTTGACCAAAGAATCACGTTTAAAGTAAGAATAGCACGCTCTAGAAAGTTCAAAGAACAAATTGCTCTAGAAAGGTTTTTCTTTTTGAAGGAATGTAATAAAACTTTCTCTTCAAAAGCGAATGTGTAAAAGAGGTGGGAGGCAGTCAAGTTAACGCCCATAAATAGAACAAAACACATGTCGAAAGCCACACAGCTTTTTTTTAGACAAATGGAGCAAGATCACAAAAAAGAATTACTTACCTTGGTTAATCTCCTTCAATTCAAATTCTTGTTTTCCTTTTCTCTGTTTTCTGCCTAGATACTTATGAAAGAACAATTATATTATTGCCAGAATTTTATGATTGTCGTTTTTTATTGCCACAAAGGTTAACAATTTTTAATTAAGAGAACTAATCTCCTGAGCTTAAATTATTAAATATTATTCACAACCATTATTTTGCGTAATTTTGTTTTGTTACTACTGGTTTAATTAAAAACAAACAAGGTACTAATTAATGTTTGAATTACGATTATATTTACACGTTTAAAATAAAATTTTTATTTACAACACAACCACGAGTTTTACTAAATTTGCCACGAGATGGCTAAAATGCTAGTCAATGGATCAATGAAGGATGCGCAAGAGTTTTCGGAAAGAAAGTTGAAAATACCTTTATGTAGTTATTTTATTTTTTATTTATGCGTGAAAATGTGCCTCACGCACAAGGAATCGTTTAGTACATGTTTAGTAATAAATAAAACTACAATTTAAGACATGTAGATAGAAGGGTAAATTTAATTATTCAAACAGAATTAACTCTAATATATTATTAATCGATTGACTTAAATTTTAAGAGATAATTCATTTATAGAACATTTAGTGATATTTTTTACATCATAACTAACGCTAAAGCTTTTTAGCTACAATTAGTAGCTTCCCCTCTATAGTGCTTTACGACATAGAAGGTGAAGGGCTGTTCTGAATATTCTGATGCATAACTTCCGAACTATGCTTTAAAAGACGAAGCACTAAAATGTTAACCATAATCAATTCCCCATAAGGCAATGTTTCAGCACACGGTAGTAATTATAATCAAAATACCATATATTATGTATTATAACTAAATTAACAAAATATATATGACAAAATTGACAAATTAAATATTATCTAAAATGTAAATTTTCAGTCTTTTCACTGTTGGCTACAACTTTATCATTAATTTTAATAAATACCATTTCAAATATTAAACGGTTCTTAAAATTTTGTTCTATTTGTAATATGTTGGCTTTATTACATGATATTTTTCAATATAATAATTCCTACATAAGTATTTCAAATGAAACAAAATTTTAAGAAACGCGTAATATTTGAAATGGTATTTATTAAATGATATTATCTTATAAACCATATATACATATTTCCCCCGTTGGGTGTAAAAAACGTAAATTAAAGTAATATTTACGTCCTGCCTTTGGTACAACTCGCCCTCTTTACACTTTGAAATTGTTATTAAGTCCCAAGAATTTGAACGATCGACAAGTTTATGCCAAGTACTTTTAAAGGATGCTTGAAACAGAAAATCCATCGTAATCCAAAAGCCAGAAAATTCTAGTCGGTGCAATGTGCTAAAATATGCGCCTAAAACTGAAAGAAACCCGTTTAAGTAATTGGCAAATCTCTTTTAAAGTAAATTTCAATTATTGTATACAATCAAATATCAAAATATCTGGTGTGGAACAACACACTACCTTCCAACCTACAAATTGGAATTTATAAGAAATGAAATAATTTTAATAACAATATTTTAGGATAATTATGCAACCCGTTTATAAAGTTAATTAGGAAAATAGGCAACATTATAAAAACCAAAACATAATCAACGTCAAACAGACGCTTAAAACATTATGGCAGGTAGAGGTTAATAGACATCTAGATACTAACTTAAAATCCAAAGCCGCTCGCTTCTATAGAAATATCGTTGATATACTCCAAGCATTTACAATCATATTAATTTAACTTTTACTATTATTATATTAAGAACTTTATAAAGAAAAGATATGTAAAATTAAATTTTCTTTAAAGAATATGTATGCACTTCTCACAAAATTAATCGTTATTCAGATATTGAAAAAATTTGAACTAACCTTAGCAAGTACCAAAAACAGCGTAATACCAAAAATTAAAAAAATATATATATATATATATATATATATATATATATATATATATTAGGTTTCCGAGTGTAGTATGAAACACTGTTGTTTATCTGGGCGTTGTCTCGCGTCTGCTGGTGATGCTTTAGACTCCTGCCAGTACAAAAATGACGTTTCAGCAAAGTCTCATTAGCCATTTTCAAGTTTTTTTTTTTGAAAATTTGAAAATGGCAAATGAGACTTTGCCGAAACGTCATTTTGTACTGGCAGGAGTCAGAAGCATCACCAGCAGACGCGAGACAGCGCCGGATAAACAACAGTGTTTCAATATATATATATATATATATATATATATATATATATATATATATATATATATATATATATATATATATATATATATATATATATATATATATATATATATAACATCATGCAATCATTATTGCGTCCGTACGTAATTCCTTAATTTGGCGTCACCTAGAACAAGACGTATTCTCTGATATTTTATTGAAGTATATAGGTCAGCATTTTTTTCTAAGTTCTATGGTATATTCCATATGTTTCTAGCTTTTTTTTTACTATATACATAATTTTTGTACGTTTGACAATCATTCTGGAACCCGTACATTAAAGTACTGCACTAAAAATCATTACGGCGTCTTGCTGTGTTGCATGCACTCTTAATGTAACAAAGCAATCATTTTGGCATCTCGGATTAGAATATACATAATGTTGTTGTTGCAAACATTTAGGCGTCAATATATTTTATATTAATAGTTTGTGAGCAACCAGTTTGACGTCTGTTTTCATATTATCCAAAAATTTTATGAATGTTTCATTTTGGCGTCTTGGTTTAAAATATACACAATGTTCTTGTTGCAAACATATTGGCGTCTACATATTGCAATTAATAGTTTATGTGCAATTAGTTTTAGGTCTGCTTTCATCTAATTCGAAAAATATATGTTCTATCACCAAAGAACTAGCCGATCATTTTGACGTCTTAGTTAAAGATATACATATTGTTATTATTACAGCATATGAGCGTCAAGGTCTATTCACATATGTTTAAATAAAATCAATACAATACTTATGTTATTTAAATAGCTCCCAATGTAGAAGAGATACATTTATCAAGTAAGGGTAAAGTACAGGAAAGCAGTGAATAATGGGTGCGTACTAGAATTTTGAGTTTGGTACAATCAGCCTATTTCAACCACTTTAATTATCAGACAAACAATTTGATGAATTTATTTTCTCCACTTTTTTAGTTATTTAAAAATTATAATATCTTCATCACCATTCAATCCAAAGAAAGTCCCTGGTTCGAACCTGTTTTAGGCGTGGATGTTTGTTAAGGTGTCGCTAAAAAAGATCGCCGACAATTGGTCACGCGAAAAATTGTCGCTCACATTTGAGCGCGCCTCAAAATATCGCCAGCGAAAATAGGGCGCCGACGAAAAAAGATCGCGGACAAATGGTGGCACTAAAAAATTTAAATTTTTGTTAACAATTATCTAAATACCAGACTGCAGCACATCTAAATTTGTAAAAATTTATCAATTCGTTAAAGAAAGAGGAAAGTTTACATTGTTTGAAAATTGAACACTACATAGCTGGAAACGAACAGCCACTCAAAAAAAATTTGTAAAGATACGGCGCAGCGACAGAAGACTATTTGTCAATAATATGCCAATCATCCACATTAGGAGTATTTAAGGGCGGTTGCTCATAACTTGGAGTTACAAATATAAAAAGCAGAAAAGCAAGAACCAACAAAAAAAAAATAAAAAAATCATAAAATATGAAAACATAAAAATAAAACTTTTAAATATGGCAGTTATTAACTGCCAGTCCTAAGCCTGGATAAAATGTGGAAGAATGTTTAATAGTTATATTTTTCTTTTTTTTTATGATTGTGGACTTGAACAGGCTAAATAAGGCCTATCGTGCTAAAGCACTCAGGAACACTTAGGAGGATGGATAGAGGGATAATGAATTGCCAATAGATGCCTATGAACAGCTACCTTAAATTTTCTCATATCATAAGTGAGAGGAAAGCAGGAACTAGGGAGATCATTCCAGAGTTTAGAAGCCGTGTAGAAAAATGTGGATTGCGCCGTTTGGTACGACAAGTGGAGATTTGTACTACATACTGATGATGTGAATGAGCGAACCGAGTGTTTCTCGCAAAGATAGCCGGAGATGGTATCAAAGAATATAATTCAGCAGCACAATAGCAGTTGTAATAACGATAATACAAAGAAAGAACTGAAACCATCCTTCTATGCTCAAGGGACTGTATGTGAGAAGTTAAGGACGGGTCATTTATAAGCCTAATCGCTCTCTTTTGAATACGATCAACGATATCGAGAGCGTATTGGGGAGCACTAACCCAAAGGTGAGAATTACATTCCAGATGAGGCCGAATTTGGGCCTTATGCAGCAGAAGGAGTTGTCGAGAGGTAAAGTACTGCTTAGATCTGTACAAAAAGCCTATTTTACGAGCAGCTGTTTTGGTAGCTGACAGAAGATGGTCAACCCATGAGAGATTTGAAGTTACAGTCATATCCAACAGAGTAATAGAGTCTGAAAACTTAAGAACTGAGCCATTCATACTTACAACAGGAAATGATCGATCTTTTTTGGCGGACATAAGGCAACACTGAGTTTTGTTAGCATTAAATTTAACTAGATTATTGCTTCGCCATTCGAGAATACGTTGAATGTCTTTGTTGATTGAATTTGCCATTTCAGCTTTAATTTCTTGATTTGACATAGAAGGTGGATTATCACTATGAGTAGACTGAGATGAGCTACAGTGAAGAGTGCTATCGTCAGCAAAGCAATGGATGGGGTTAGTTGTTGAAGAAATAAGGTCGTTTATGTACAGCGGAAAAAGTGTAGGCGCTATAACGGATCCCTGTAGTACGCCCGCGTTAATGCTAACTTCTTTTGAAAAAAGCCATCAACTACGACACGTATTCGTCTTTTATCAAGGAAACTAGAAACCCAGTTGATGAGCGTATCATTTAACCCAAACGAGGTGAGTTTGGCAAGTAAACACTTATGCCAAACTTGGTCAAATGCCTTTGAGATATCTAAAGCGACTACAACTGTTTCACCGGACTGCTCTACTGTATTGTTCCAAACTTGGGTCACATATGAAAGAAGATCGCCTGTTTAACGACTTTGCCTAAACCCATATTGGTGGTCACTAAGGAGTTTGTTAGTTTCAAGGAACGTGAGCAGTTGCTGATTGATGGCTTTTCCATGATTTTAGACAAAATGTAAGTGATGGCAATTGGTCTGTAATTTGAGGATCGGTCTTATCACCTTTTTTGGGAATAGGTTGAACATTTGCTAACTTCCATGATGAAGGGAATTCCCCAGAAGATATAGAGATCGTATAGAGCTTAGATAGAACTGGTACTAATTCGGGGGAACATTTCTTTAAGACAATTGCTGGGATACCGTCGGGGCCAGTCGCCTTATTGAGATCAAGCCTACTGATGATCGATTCCAAAAGCTTGTACCGAAAATGAATTGGTTTCATAACGTATGAAGAAGAGTTGACTAGGGGCACATCTTTTCAAGAATCATTGAGACGCGAGTTTGATGCAAACAAATACACAAAAACGTTGGCTTTGTCTACAGAATCAGCAACTACCGATCCGTCAATAGATGTCAGGGGGGGAAATGAAGATGTTCGAAAGTTTTTACTAATGGCTTTTGCTAAAGACCAAAATTTACGACTGCCTAAAGGAGATGTAGCTAGTTCATTGCATTTTCGTTGTTCGAACAACTTTTTAGTTTTAGTGATTTCACTTTTGCAGATATTTCTAGCACCAACGTATATGACTGTCGACCGATTTATTAGATTTCCATTTAATGTAATATTTATTTTTTAAAGATATTGCATCAGCACAAGCCTTATTGAACCAGGGTTGGGAACGTGAATGACCTACACGGTACTGTTTTTTCGGAATGTATAACTCCATTCCCATGAGGATGACTTCAGATACTGAAAGAGCGATGTCCGAAGAAGAGGACGACTTAAAACAATATTCACGCCATGGAAAGGTTGCAAAGAAATCCCGTAAATCACACCATCGAGCTGACTTAAAACACCACAAGGTTCTATCGGTTTTGCGAACAACAGTGGAATTAGGTACAGTAGAAATGATTTTTATTAGACAATGGTCGGAAAGACCTGAAGGCGAAAGAACGGAAGTTTTATAAACAAGAGGGTTTGATGTAAGAAAGAGATCTAGAAGATGTGGAGTATGGTTAGGGTTATCAGGGATTCTTGTGGGTTCAGAAATCATTTGTGTGAGATCACATGAAATAGCAAATGTTTCTGCACTATGACCAGCGGGATTTGTAGTAGATGAAAATTGAAGCCAATTAGAGTTATGAACATTGAAATCGCCTACAAATGAGATATCGCAAGATGGAAACTGAGACAGGAGATAGTCAACTTTCATACTAAGGTAATCGAAGAAGTCTTGAAAGTTGCTGCCATTAGGAGACCTGTAAATGCAACAGTAGAATTTCACAAAATTAGGACCAGAATGTTTAAACCAAACCACGTCAAAATGTTTATTTTCTAAGAAAGAAACCCTCTTGCAAGCAATTCTGTCCTTGATGTACGCACATACGCCTCCTTTATATCGAAGGTTAGAGTGAAGATGGTATTGAGGAAATTGCAAGTCGGGTGATTCGGAGCTTTCAGAGGAGACTTGTGTTTCAGATAGAAACAATATATCAGGTTGTAATTGTTCAAGATGTTGGTGAATAGCATTAAGATTAGACCTGATACCGTGGATGTTGCAGTAGTGAATCAGAAAGTTGATACTTTCGATGACCGAGGTTGCTTGGGCCCTGACCTCCCGGACATCCGAGTGGGGCAGGATTTTACGTTCGGAATTTATAACTCTAGAAACCACAGCCATCTTATTTTTTAATTTGGGACTTTTAATCCGATAGGAAGACAGTGAGGGCGAGAAGGAAGGATAAGGATGAGAATAGATTAAGGATGATGGAAAAGGTAACCGGCAGCCCTTACTGAGCTCAGAAAATCGGAGACCCAATATTAAGGAGCCCATGGTAAGGGTGGTGGTACCTCCCCGGCTGGCATGGAGTATACATGCCTACGCGACATTTTCTCACGCGATCATTTGTCCGCGACCTTTTTTCGCTGGCGACCTTTTGATGTACGTTCAAATGTGCGCGACATTTTTTCGCGCGACCAATTGTCCGCGACCTTTTTTCGTACATTCGTTTTTTAAGTATAGTGAATTAGATGTAGAGCAGCCTTGCATAAAACCCCGCCTTTTGAAAGTCAATAAAATTTTCAACAGGGAAAAGAATGATACAGGTTCAGTGGAAGTATTGTGTGTCGCCCTATTATTAGGAACTAGTAGTGCTGTTTGTGGACATGGATGGGTGTCGTACTCATTATACCTCTCTGAGTATAACACAAAGTACTCAACTTTAGTTCTAAAAGTACAAATACGCCAGCGACATGGACGTCCTGATAAACGATAAACACACATGCACCCATGCTTGCACATGTACTGACGCACAAGCACAGACGCGCGCATGCGCAGACACGAGGTTAATTATAGAACTAGTTTCTAAACGCCCTAAACGGTACTAATTTAACTTGGTCGCATTATTTTGATAAATAAACGGTCTCATCGTAACAAGTTACTACGTAATTCAAAATTAAGACACTTGTTTCTTAATCTACATTCTGCAGTTCGTTAGAGGTTTACTAAGCAAAATCCAAGGATGAATATACTTCGCGGTAAAACTTTCGGTTAAACTATCTACCTCTAAGAATTGAAACAAATACTACTTCAAAATTAAATCTATGAAGTGTCGATTAAAACTATGAATTTGGTGTACAAAGTTATTTAATTAATTTTAAACGGATTTTTTATATTTGTACATACACAAATATAGAAGCGAATCCGAAATGCGATTTAAAAAGTCACCCTTTTAAAATAAGGGTAATAATGTCATCTCAACTGTTAATAACAAGTAAATTTTGCATTGGATTATATCATCTGGTAACGTTCGAATCAACTGGGTGTCCCAAGCAAAATTACTAATACAAACAACCGTCGTAGTTATCTACCTATGACAAAACTGTAAAACATACTAACCAATTTGCATTTTTAATTTTTTACATTTATCCGTAAATTTTATTATTTTCTGGGTGTGTGCATATAATGGTTGTATTTGAGGTGCATGAGGTATCTAATCTTGCTTAGAATAAACAGTATGTATATATGTTAAAATATAACTTCAGAATGTTTTACAAAATAATGCATGTGTGAGTTCATAATGATGTTAAGTAACATCAATTGTATATCTAGGTAGAATGACGCCAGAAGGCTGTAGACCGTAAATATGAAATTACTTCAAATTAAATAAGAAAGAATATTAGAAATTGGTTTTACAGTGTTGCCATTTAAAGACGTCTGAAAAATTGTAAATGTACAGAATAAATACAATAAAAGTATATTTAGAAATAGCGCCGTGACGGCAAAGTGCTGAACTAAGTTTGTATACAATTTTACGAATTACACGATTTTGGCGTCGACAAGTTTTTAAAAAATCTCAACGTAGGAGTATGGAACGGGCCCCATACTCAGAATGGGTATTATAGGATCCTATCAGAATTGTCTGTTGTCAACGGTGCTTCTCTAACACTCATACCAAGAAAATTATTAAGGATTGTAATCTGGCGTCCATATACAGACGCCACTTTGCAAAGTGTAGCCAGATTGATGGTAAATGCCAAATAGATGGACGCAAAATGATAGAATGATGTATATATAATATATATATATATATATATATATATATATATATATATATATATATATATATATATATATATATACAGTGTGTCCGAGATTCAGCATGCATGTATTGCTATATTCGTTAATATTGAAGATAGAATGTCGGTTAAATGGGGAAAGTTTTAGAGAATTTTATGGCTATCATCATGGTAAAGTCAGATTTGAAGTAACTTTTTGTTTTGAAATAATTGAAGAAAACAAAAATTGTGCATTTTCTATTACCCCCTGTAGCTCTTTTATTTGAAGTCTGACAACATTTTGATTTGTACGTTATTATGACACTTTTAAAAGACAATTTAAAAAAAAGTACCAAAATTTATCTACAGTCATTTGTTTTTGAAATACATACACTAACTATTGTTTTTCATATGGACGCCAACTTGGATTTTTACATTATCGAATAGTATTTTTATCACCTTTTCAGCGATGTTTCACATGATACGAGAATTTACTTCCAACTATCAAAAATTTAAACCCTTGCTAATGTATCTGTTTTTACTTACAAAATTTAATACATTTCTAACTTTTGTTTTTGGACGCTATTTGGATTTTTACATTATCGAATAGTGGATTTTAACACCTCTTCAACAATGCATTACATGATATAAAAATTTATTTTCAGCAACCAAACATTTAAACAAAATAAAATATGAGGCCATGGATAATAATTGCAATGCCTGACAATAAGATGACATAATTTATTTATTCGCGTAAATTATTCGCAATCTGTGTTGTTCTTGGAAAAATAATTGTTCTTGTTGTCATTGTTAGGTTTTATTATTGTTGTTATTCTGTTATTCGTTTGTGTTGTTTTTATTGTTTGTTCCTGTTGTTATTATTGTTAATATTTATTCATGTTTTGTATCTTGGTGCAAGATTTTTTGAAGTATGGCGTTAAGATATTCCAATGAAGAGAAGCTAGATATGCTTGAAATCTATTTCAAAGCAAATAGAAATGCAGATAGTGCAATAAGAAATTATGAAGAAATATTTCCCGATCGGGTTCAATCGAATAAAAGACATTTCAGGACTTTAGTGATGAATTTATTATCATATGGCAGTTTTGAGAAGGAAAGACCTAAAAAGTATGTTAAAGATAATGTTATTATTATGCTGTTCTAAATTTTGTTGGTAAAAACGAAGCATCTTCGGTTAGAAAAATGGCCGATGTATTACACATTCCGAAATCCTCCGTCCATGACATTTAAAAAAAAATAAATTTCATCCATTCAAACCAATATTACACAAGCGTTACGAGAAGGTGATTTTGAGAGACGAATGGCATTTTCACGGTGGTACATTCAAAAATATGGGGAAGATCCTCAATTCTCGTCCAACGTTTTATGGACGGATGAAACCAGATTTACAAATTTCGGAATTTTTAATAGGCACAATACGCACTTCTGGAATGTGGAAAATCCCCATAAAGTTTAGTGAAAGGAGATTTCAAACCAGATTTGGTTTCAATGTATGGTGCGGAATTATAGGTATAAATAAAATTTTCTTAAAAAGTTTATTTTAAATGTAACATTTTAGGAAATAACTTGATTGGACCATTTATTTTCAATTATAATTTAAACGGAGTCCGATACTTAGAGATGTTGCAAGAACAAATCATACCCGCTCTGAGAAACATCAATCCAAATTTAGAAAATATTTGGTTTATGCAAGACGGCTGTCAAGCACACAATTCAGCAGACGTTAAACAATATTTGCAAAGAGTACTTAATAATAAATTAATTTCCAATAATGGAGACATTTTATGGCCTGCCAGGTCCCCTGACTTGAACCCACTAGATTTTTAGTTATGGGGTCATAGAAAAAACGAGGTGTACTATTTCGACACTCCAGAAAATCTTGACATTTTAGAAAATAGAGTAAGACATGTACTAAATTCTGTAAATAGAAATACGTTAGTTAGGGTTACACATTCAGTGTTAAATCGTTGTAGAAAATGTGTGGAGTGTAGAGGGGGACATATCGAGCATGTTTTATCATAGTTTTGTTTTTATTTTTGTCATTAGAAACATCAATAATTAGGAATCTAATTGTATAAATTTTTCATTTATTAATCCATGCCTTCTCAAGGCCTACTATTTCAATTTTATATTTTTTAAATTTTTGATAGTTGGAAGTAAATTCTCGTATCATGTGATACATCACTGAAAAGATGATAAAAAATACTATTCGATAATGTAAAAATCTAAGATGGCGTCTATATGAAAAACAATAGTTAGTGTATGTATTTCAAAAACAAATGACTGTAGATAAATTTTGGTACTTTTTTTAAAATTGTCTTTTAAAAGTGTCATAATAATGTACAAATCAAAATGTTGTCAGACTTCACATAAAAGAGCTACAGGGGGTAGTAGAAAATGCACAATTTTTGTTTTCTTCAATTATTTCAAAAACAAAAAAAGTTACTTCAAATCTGACTTTACTATGATGATAGCCATAAAATTCTCTAAAACTTTCCCCATCTAACCGACATTCTGTCTTCAATATTAACGAATATAGCAATACATGTATGCTGAATCTCGGACACACTGTATATATATATATATATATATATATATATATATATATATATATATATATATATATATATCGTGTCCAAGATAAGGAATCTCGGAAACGGTAAGAGATGGAAGGTCGGTTAAATGGAACAAAAGTTACGCATTTGAGAGGATGTAGTTATGGTCTTTGTAAACTCGAATAATTTTTGAGATATTTGAAAAAAATTGAATTTTCGTTTTTATTTTTTACGCACACGCATACGCATACGCACACGCACACGTACACGCACACGCACACGCACACGCACACGCACGCGCGCGCACACACACACACACGCACACGAACACGCACACCCACACACACACACTCACACACAAACACACACACACAAACTCACACACGTATGACCTCACGCACGCATGACACCACACACACACACACACACACACACACACTCACACACACACACACACACACACACACACAGACACACACACACACACAGACACACACACACACATACGCACGTACACACTAAAACACTGCACAAACTCAATCGACATACACAGCACACACACCAAGCATACACATACACATACACATACACACACAACACATACACATACACATACACATACACATACACATACACATACACATACACACATACACATACACATACACATACACATACACATACACAACATACATACACACACATACACATACACACATACACATACACATACACATACACATACACACTACACATACACATACACATACACATACACATACACAACAACACATACACATACACATACACATACACACACTACACACACTACACACGACACAACACATACACATACACGTACACGTACACGTACACGTACACGTACACGTACACGTACACGTCACGTACAGTAACGTACACGTACGTACGTACACGTACACGTACACGTACACGTACGTACACGTACACGTACGTACACGTACACGTACGTACACGTACTACGTACCTAACGACAACGTACGACTACACGTACACGTCACGTACACGTCACACGTACCGTACACTACGTACACGACTATGACTACGTACACGTCACTACACGTACATACACGTACACGTACACACGTCACACACACTACACACACACACAGTACATACACGTCACACTACACTACAACTCACATACATACACTACACTACCACGTACACGTACACATACACACATGCACATCAACACATCACATACATACATACACTACACATACACACACACATACACTCACATACACATACACAACACAACATACACATACACAACTACACTACATACACATACACTACACTACATACACATCACACATACAACATACACATACATACATACACTACACTACACTACACACACATACACAACACTACACATACACATACACACATACACATACACACACACACAACACACATACACATACACATACACACACACACACATACACAACACTACACATCACATACACATCACATCACATACACATCACATACACATCACGTCACACGTACACGTACACGTACACGTACACGTACACATACACACACATGACATACACATACATATACACAACACACACATACACACACACATACACAACACACACACACACATACACATACACATACACAACATACACACATCACATCACATACACATACACATACACATACACACACAACACATACACAACACAACACATACACATACACATATACATACACATACACATACTCATACACATACAAATGCACACACACATACACATACACATACACATACACATACACATACACATACACATACAGATACACATACACATACACATACACATACACATACACATGCACATACACATACACATACACATACACACACACATACACGTACACATGCACATACACACATATACACACACACACAGGCACACTAACGCACACCTGCGCAAACACCCTCGGGCACACGCACAGACGCACGCACTCACACACGCACACTTACACTCACGCCCATACGCGATCACGCACACCAGCACGCACACGCGGACGGGCACACAAGCACACACACGTGCACAAATCTACGCACACACACACTCATACGCGCACTCACTGATATACGCTCACCCACACACGCACACGCACACATACACCTGCGCACACGGAAGCCCCCTGCACTCACGCACGCACCCACTCACTAATACACACACATATAAACACACATACGCACACACACACGCGCACACGCATGCACACACACTCACACACACACACACACACGCACACACACACACACACACACACACACACACACACACACACACACACACACACACACAGATACATACACATACGAGCACACACACACACACACACACTCACAAACACATACACACACGCACACTCGCACACACGCGCACACGTACACACTCGCACAAGCACACACGCACCCACTCACACTCACACACCCACCCACACACACACACACACACACAAACACAAACACACACACACACACACACACTGTCACACAAACGCCCCTACGCACGCACTCGCTCAACCACACACGCCGACGCACGCACGCGCAAAAACGCGCACACGCGCGCATACCCACGTACTCATGAACATATTTAAAATACTTAGCATTTTGGGATTTTCAATGATGTATATCTGTATTAGAGTTTTACATAAACTAATCGTTTCGATAACACTTACTGTTATTGTTTTAAGTAGTAATAAAAACTTTCAGAGTTGTTTAAGATGTAGAAAGGATCTGTCCCTTAAATAATCCTAACGATTTTAATGCTACTGAGGGCTATTACTGTATACGTTATGGAAACGTTTAGATATCTGTTAAAACTTTAATACAGAAATACACCATTGGAAACCCAAAAAGATAAATATTTCTAATGATCTTCTATTATACAATATCTAAGTCTCGTTTTACATATCTTAAAGTTTTCTTATGCTACGTTGCCTCTACATTACGTTTGTTTTACGTGTACTTTTAAAGTTTACGTTCAACTACATTGTACGTTTATCTGTTACAATTTCCTGAATAAACTTCTTCATATGGGAAGGCCCGATTAAATGGTTACCTGTAATTTTGGTACACCACTGCATATTTATCTAGTTTGAAACTGATTTAGTTTCACAATTACTTTCTTGATTATGGATGAACATTGATATTTTTATACGTACATTCAGTTATTCGTGTACCTTTATCTGATTCTATATCTATATTTTCGGTTAATATGAATGTTAGGGTTTACTTCAAGAAACTCCATGGCGCACTACTATTGAAATAGTCTAGCACCGTTTACACAACTATGATGCTATTAGCGAATATTTTGAATACGCAGCCAAGCGGTCACATTTCCACGCTAACTGCTGGGTATACTTTTTACACTAGGTTCGATTTAAACCTCCCTGCTACAATTGTTCTACGGTCTTTACAACGACATGCTATAAAGGTTTGTAACCTTAACGTGCAGCTCGTGTAATTGATGATGGCCCGTCAAACATTCTTAAAGTATCCGTTCACATATTAACATCGGAAATCTGTGTATGCTGTCTCACGTTCGTGTGATTGTCTAAGATATCATTATTAGATTTACCTAAGTGGATAATTATATACTGATGTTTTGTTTTGTGAGCTCAGGTTGTGAAAAATAATTTTTTACCTGTTATTCATTAAAAACTTTCTTTATCATTCGTAGGATAATTTCGACAGTTTGAGAAGTATGTTAGTTAATTAAAGAAGCGAAGGTAGTGCAGATATAGTGCGAATGGGATATTTTATTGGAGTTACTCAAAAGTATCGAGTTGTGCTGATTTTGTAAATCGTGGAATTTTCTTACCCTCTCAGACTAACAGACGTCTTCGCTCATAAAATTTTAATAGGTCTATGTAGCTGAGAGGAAGTATCATCGTTTAGTTCTGATCAAAGAGCCATTCAGGGTATACAACAATCGAAAACCATTATCAATGAATATACGGATGCGGGTTTTAATTCGCTGTGAAAAGGAACTTCAAAATAAATACTAAAGTAACATCTAACCCTCACAATTTTCGGCAAAGTTTGTAATTTTTTCCTTCCTTTTATGCACACCCGAAATCAGATATACGAGTTTATTCTGAGGGCATGCCGTAAAATTTGAATTTCTGTTTTAATTTTGTTTTTCACTCTAATGAAACCGTAAATTTCTGGGACAATTAGGTGCATTTGAGGAACGCTTCTGTAAGTGAACTAATATTTTTCTCGGCAAAATGTATAACATTGATAGTCGCGGTGTTTCACTACAATATGCCTTACAAGTTCATGTAACTATAATGACAGCGGGAGTATTTCTCAGTATTTACGTATAGGGTGGTTTGGAAAGCCCCTTTTTAATATATTACACATGTTGTCATACATCGTTAATTTTATTCTGATATATTATGCTAAACCGTATTGTATTGGACTGTAAGGCTGTATACCCACATAAAGATCAGGGACCACTATTTTGTCACAATTCTTTGTTCCCGATTTTTACATAACTACGATTATAATTACTGTAATCGACAATTATAAAAAGTTTATTATATATAATTACCAATCAAAACATTTAATCTACACTCAGTGACAGGGACTTGGAACACGAAGAAGGGGTAGGAATTTTTTTATCAAAGTTGGCAGAAACGTTTAGCTACTAAAAGGTAGTGATTGATTAAAATTTTACAGAAAAAGAACAAAATATTAACATAATTTTTATTAATAATGGGTTGGTCTCCCTGTTGGTTATATTCCTCTACTCATCGTGGCACCGATTCTAGCAGATGGTCGATGTTCTCTTGAGGTATTGTCTCAAGTAACCTGTAATTCGTGCTGTAGAGCTTTCAGCGCGTCTGAGAAGGATGCTGCAAGATTCTCCGTGTTCTCCATGTAATGACGGCCGAAAGGTAGGGAGATCTGGGTGGAAATGGCAAGAAATTAATATTATCCTCTGCAAATCGGTCCAAAGAACGTCTTGCAATATCGGGACGGGCATTATCCTGCTGCAAAAGTGGGTCTTACAACTGCTGAAGAAATGGAAGAATATGGAGTTCTACCACCTCATCCAATTTCATGCGCGTTCATATGCCTCGGATGAATGCCAAGGACTTCTCCGATAATTCTACATGTACATGACGGCCGATAAGGCTACGAGTTCTGGGTGGACATACTGGCAACAGAAAATCAATACACTTTGCAAATCGGTTCCGCAAACGTCTTGCAATTGACTCATGGACGGCCATCATGCATCCTGCTGCAAACAGATGGGTCATCGTAACACCACTGCTGAAGCAACTGTGAAGAATCCAGTGAGTTCTACCACACTCACTCCACAATATCCGATTGGGCAGTTGCATAAGATATGCCTATAGGATTGAATACCAAACTGACTTCTCGTAAACCTTCAAGTTACAGGACGACTTTAGTACCATAATCCTTACGGCAATTGATGGTCTGAATACGGTCTCTTGTTGTCATAAGTAAAGGTCTGCACCTCATTTGTCTTGTTCCGCCGTTCTTCGTTCTGGCGTTCCTATCTCCATTCCATGCGATGCCCAACATATGGGGTCTGGTGAACACATTAGCACTTTGCGATTTCTTAGTCGAAAAACATGTCGCAAACCAACATCACTTCTGTCAAAAGTTATCCGTTCGGTATTGAGCATTAGCATGTAGCCTAAGAAATCGAAGCAACATAGGACTGTCACAATCTCGCACAATATATTCTCGAAATTGTTCCAAGATACAGAACGACTTTCAGTATAAGCCATTATCGGCATTTGATCTATACTTGAACGAAATGTCTCAAATTGTACTGTCAGTAGTTGAAACGGTGTTCTGCACTCATTTGTTCATGAAATTCCTTCCATCTTGGTTCCTGCAATTCTGCGCATTCACTGATACTCAAAGATCCCTATTACATTCCTGAAAATAGCACACATATGGCATCGATATGAGTGAACCGAATTAGGCGCCATTTGCGATTTTTAGTCAAAACACCTTCGCGCAATTTTTATCCACTGAACGGACTTTGTCAAATTTTACTGCTTATGTAGCCACGTATTTTTACTTTTTACGCTCTCTAGAGACTGTATCTTTTACCTTCATTTGAAACATGCACTTAATTATTTACAATATAAGATGATATCTCAATTATTTTACTAAAATTAATTGTTCCTAGAAATTTTAATCTGATAGTCATTAAGCATAGATTTGATCTTTGAAATTTTACAATTTACGTTAATTAGTTAAACGTTTTGTAAGTTTGAAAAATTCTGTCCATCTTGTGTTACGAATTTTGTCACTTATTTCAAGATTATGATTAAGTTACATTTATTTCGAAAATAGCATACGATAAAGTCTGATAGTAAGTAGAACCGAGGCACTTGCGGCGCCATCTTGGATTTTGACGTCAAAAAGCCCCGGTGTGGCACTTGCGGCCATTTTTTTTATGCCCACGTGGGAGACCGGATTTTCCACCCTTATTTTTACTCGCTTACGTGTAGGACGTGTTTTTTCACCCTTATTTTTTATACGCTTTCGTGAGAGACTGTATTTTTTACCCTTATTTGAGATGGTGATCTTTTAATTATTTTTATTAATATAAGATGATGATCTTTAATTATTTTTATTAATTAATTATCCTAGGAAATTTTAATCTGATAGCTTTAAGATGATGATGATCTTTAATTTTTTTTATTAATTAATTATTTTTAGCCCCTGGGAAATTATGTAAAAGATAGTTTATTTAATTTTGTGTTTTACTATTAGCATTTATTAGAACTTGTTTATCAGATATTATTTTAAAAAATTGATTAGATAATAATAATCACGTACACATTGACTGTATTTCCTCATTTTGCTTTATTAGCATATTTTTTATCAAATGAGATTGTTATAACATTTATTTTAATGCCTATCCACAGGTTGTGTTTAGGGGGCGGGGGCTGGGCTAGGGATAAGTCTTAGGGTTGGGGGCTGGTCTAGGGATAGGGTTGTTTTCTGGTAATCATCTTCAGCCTTAATTAAGATCCTTCTGGCTGTAACCCCTGGAGGTTGCACACGCATACAATGTTGGAAATTACATAAAAAAATATTATTTAGTCTATTGCTTTAAAAGGGTTAAATGATATTGGATGATCTTTTACCTATACGTATTTTTTAATAATGATGTAAAATAGCAGCCGTGTTAAGGATTAATCTTGTGTGGGGGGTAATTTGAATGACAGTAAAATTTAATTATAGAAAACTTATTTTCATTGTAAATTTCATAATTATCCTCAGTGAACTATAAAAAAATTACTGACATTCCTAATGAAACAAATTTTTTTATTAAGTTAATTAATTACATAACAGTCTGCCTTCTAAAACGAATATTAAAAACATAGTTTACCTGCATTGAAATAATATCCATCCGCCCGTTAAAATGTTATACGCTTTAATATATTTTTTTAAAGTATAGCTTAGATGTAATTAAAAATCTGTAAAATAAATAAAGGGTTAACACCACGCTTACCCGCTCTGTAACGTTTTAAGGTACTGCTTCACGAGTGATAGTTACTGCTTTTGTGTTGCTTGTGTAATTAAACTTTCTAGGTTGTGTAAAATTACCTATTGATTTCCCCATAGCGTAAAATATACAAAACAAACCTTATTATCTTTATCATACTTACTGCAAATCGTATTTACCTTTCTCTTAAAATAAATCAGTTTGAAAAATATTCATAGACGGATACACAAATTGTTTTATAAAAAACCATATTAAGAGTTTTGGAAAGTTACATGTTTTAAATTCCATAACAATATGTAGTAAGAAATCACTGTTCATATTTACTTTAGCTAATAACCGTGTAATTATATAACTTTGTTCAATTTAATAGTCTAAAATTGATTACCAATATAATATAAATAATTTCTTTTTAAAAACACTAAATCATAAATTTTATAACCGATTTTTAAAAACACACATGCTGAATTAAAAGAAAAACAATGGGGTTATTTTTTATTACAGGGCTCTTGATTAAAACAATTAAAGCACTAAAAAATCTCTTTTATTTATCAGAATAGAATGGTTGATATAAACAGGCATTCCGATCATTAAACCATTTTAGAAAGTAATACAGAAAAACCTGAATTCGTATTTTAACAATTATATTGTGCTTACAAAAAATTTACGTAATCTAATTTTATTTGAAATTTCATAGAGAGCGTTACAGTCATCAAAATTTGAGATGCATTCCTCTCATCGGCTTCACGCTGATACTAATAGTTTATTAACAATCATAAAAAACGTCTAATACCACTAATGTTAAATCATAATAATAAAAACTCATTAAACAGTGACTACACATTAAATACATTTAAAATATGTAACGTTTATACTACGTCTATTATTACATAGAGATGAGATTATTCTTAAATTTTAATTGATTTCGATAGAGCTCTGGAAATACTACAACCGTTCGAAATCTTGCTTCCTCTCTCGATATAAAAAAGCTATACTAGTGATATGTGTACATTAAATAAGCATAATAGCGGATACAGCTACATTGCTAACGATTATTGATATTTTTTTGCACGAGACAGCCTCACAGGTATTTTTTAACAAACGCTATACACATCTCATGAGGTCGAACGAGATTTTTGAGATACAATCGCCTCATCGTCTTCACCTTGAACGATTATATATAAAAGTAACTAATAACCCTAATAGTTTTATCAGATATTATTACTACATGGACACGAGGTTAGCCCTAAATTAATTGGTTTCAACACGGCTCTAGAAATGCTGTACACGCTTCAAGTCTTTTAGCTCGTACGCAGAAGTTGTACCGTATTCACTTCCTTCAATTTTTATCTGCATTCTGTTTCGAGGCTGTAGTACGTTTTCTAATACATAAACAGAATCTTCAATACTGTAATACGTGTAGCAGCAAGACACATTAGCTAGTTAGTTTCAGCTCTATATTACTTTACATGCATGCCTGATCTTATCATAAATAAATACATCTGTCAAAAAGCTAATTAAACATAACTCCATGGACTGGAGTCAACACAATAGTGCCGACAACCACATACAATCGACTAACACTGCTTTAGCACAAGGATCAAACGAAAAACACGCAAGCACGCACGCACGTACACACGCACGCTAGCTCGCACGTACACACGCAGGCAAGCTCGCACGCACGATCGCACGTACACACGCACGCAAGCTCGCACAAACTCACGCACGCTCACACGCACGCTCGCACGTACGTACGCTCGCACGTACGCACGTTCGCACGCACGTACGCACTCTCGCACGCACGTACGTACGGTCGTACGCACGCACGTACGCACGTACACACACACACACACACACACACACACACACACACAAGAGAGCGCGAAAACACGCATACGCGAAAAACACACTAACACAAAAAAAACACGCAAACAGGCTAACAAAAAACACACAAACGAAAAACGCTACCACGAAAACACTCTAACACAAAAAATACGCAAACGCAAAGACATACAAATGCGAAAATACGTAAAAAACGAAAACACGCAAATACGAAAACACGCCAACACAAAAAACACGCAAAACGAAAACACGCTAAAGCGAAAAAGCTTGTAAACTTGCGAACATGAATCAAGACGGTGGAGCACCGTTAGGAAAAAGAAACAAGTTTATTAACAAAATTGAAGGAAAGCTTAACGTTTGAAAATATATTATTATTATTATTATAAACAACAATACATCATTATTATTTAATAACATGCTTTATCGTTTTTCTTCTTCTTCTTGAACCGTGATTCGTCGTCATCATCATGACTTTGAGATTTGCCCTGTACCCCTATGTCATCGCTCTTCTTTTCTTCTGTGAACCATCACCATCATCTTGAATGTGAGATACATTCAGCTCAATTACGTCATCGCTTTCATCATTATCTTGAACGGTTATGTTGTAATAGTTTATTAACAAGTCAGTAAAATCTCTAATGTCCGCTGATGTTGGCTCATAAACAGGAGAATACATTATAGTAATGCTCACTCGATGGCCGTTACACTTTAAAGAGCGAAACACACGAGAAACGAGAACGCAGCTAGCCTAGGGTCTTGTGCGAAAGCGTGCTCGTCAATGTTCCGGTAGAATCGGTTATCTTCGGGGGATGTTTGAAGTATTGACCTAACCACACTCTTAACGTAGCCCCTAGGGGCATGTTTATAAATGCCTCGACCATAAAAGAGGCATTTAGATTTATAAACATTCAAGATGATGGTGATGGTTCACAGAAGAAAAAGAAGAGCGATGACATAGGGGTACAGGGCAAATCTCAAAGTCATGATGATGACGACGAATCACGGTTCAAGAAGAAGAAGAAAAACGATAAAGCATGTTATTAAATAATAATGATGTATTGTTGTTTATAATAATAATAATAATAATATATTTTCAAACGTTAAGCTTTCCTTCAATTTTGTTAATAAACTTGTTTCTTTTTCCTAACGGTGCTCCACCGTCTTGATTCATGTTTGCAAGTTTACAAGTTTTTTCGCTTTAGCGTGTTTTCGTTTTGCGTGTTTTTTGTGTTGGCGTGTTTTCGTTTGTGTGTTTTCGTATTTGCGTGTTTTCGTTTTTTACGTATTTTCGCATTTGTATGTCTTTGCGTTTGCGTATTTTTTGTGTTAGAGTGTTTTCGTGGTAGCGTTTTTCGTTTGTGTGTTTTTTTGTTAGCCTGTTTGCGTGTTTTTTTTGTGTTAGTGTGTTTTTCGCGTTAGCGTGTTTTCGCGCTCTCGTGTGTGTGTGTGTGTGTGTGTGTGTGTGTGTGTGTGCGTACGTGCGTACGTGCGTGCGTACGTACGTGCGAGCGTAAGTACGTGCGAGCGTGCGTGTGTACGTGCGAGCGTGCGTGCGAGCTTGCGTGCGTGTGTACGTTTGAACGTGCGTGCGAGCGTGCGTGCGTACGTGCGAACGTGCGTTACTTTTATATATAATCGTTCAAGGTGAAGACGATGAGGCGATTGTATCTCAAAAATCTCGTTTGACCTCATGAGATGTGTATAGCGTTTGTTAAAGAATACCTGTGAGGCTGTCTCGTGCAAAAGAACATCAATAATCGTTAGCAATGTAGCTGTATCCGCTATAATGCTTATTTAATGTACACATATCACTAGTATAGCTTTTTTGTATCGAGAGAGGAAGCAAGATTTCGAACGGTTGTAGTATTTCCAGAGCTCTATCGAAATCAATTAAAATTTAAGAATAATCTCATCTCTATGTAATAATAGACGTAGTATAAACGTTACATATTTTAAATGTATTTAATGTGTAGTCACTGTTTAATGAGTTTTTATTATTATGATTTAACATTAGTGGTATTAGACGTTTTTTATGATTGTTAATAAACTATTAGTATCAGCGTGAAGCCGATGAGAGGAATGCATCTCAAATTTTGATGACTGTAACGCTCTCTATGAAATTTCAAATAAAATTAGATTACGTAAATTTTTTGTAAGTACAATATGATTGTTAAAATACGAATTCAGGTTTTTCTGTATTACTTTCTAAAATGGTTTAATGATCGGAATGCCTGTTTATATCCAACCATTCTATTCTGATAAATAAAAGAGATTTTTTTAGTGCTTTAATTGTTTTAATCAAGAGCCCTGTAATAAAAAAATAACCCCATTGTTTTTCTTTTAATTCAGCATGTGTGTTTTTAAAAAATCGTGTTATAAAATTTATGATTTAGTGTTTTTAAAAAGAAATTATTTATATTATATTGGTAATCAATTTTAGACTATTAAATTGAACAAAGTTATATAATTACACGGTAATTAGCTAAAGTAAACATGAACAGTGATTTCTTACTACATATTGTTATGGAATTTAAAACATGTAACTTTCCAAAACTCTTAATATGGTTTTTTATAAAACAATTTGTGTATCCGTCTATGAATATTTTTCAAACTGATTTATTTTAAGAGAAAGGTAAATACGATTTGCAGTAAGTATGATAAAGATAATAAGGTTTGTTTTGTATATTTTACGCAATGGGGAAATCAATAGGTAGTTTTGGACAACCTAGAAAGTTTAATTACACAAGCAACACAAAAGCAGTAACAATCACTCGTGAAGCAGTACCTTAAAACGTTACAGAGCGGGTAAGCGTGGTGTTAACCCTTTATTTATTTTACAGATTTTTAATTACATCTAAGCTATACTTTAAAAAAATATATTAAAGCGTATAACATTTTAACGGGCGGATGGATATTATTTCAATGCAGGTAAACTATGTTTTTAATATTCGTTTTAGAAGGCAGACTGTTATGTAATTAATTAACTTAATAAAAAAATTTGTTTCATTAGGAATGTCAGTAATTTTTTTATAGTTCACTGAGGATAATTATGAAATTTACAATGAAAATAAGTGTTCTATAATTAAATTTTACTGTCATTCAAATTACCCCACACACAAGATTAATCCTTAACACGGCTGCTATTTTACATCATTATTAGAAAATACGTATAGGTAAAAGATCATCCAATATCATTTAACCCTTTTAAAGCAATAGACTAAATAATAATTTTTATGTAATTTCCAACATTGTATGCGTGTGCAACCTCCAGGGGTTACAGCCAGAAGGATCTTAATTAAGGCTGAAGATGATTACCAGAAAACAACCCTATCCCTGGACCAGCCCCCAACCCTAAGACTTATCCCTAGACCAGCCCCCACCCCCTAAACACAACCTGTAGAAGGCATTAAAATAGATGTAATAACAATCTCATTTGATAAAAAATATGCTAATAAAGCAAAATGAGGAAATACAGTCAATGTGTACGTGATTATTATTATCTAATCAATTTTTTAAAATAATATCTGATAAACAAGTTCTAATAAATGCTAATAGTAAAACACTAAATTAAATAAGCTATCTTTTACATAATTTCCCAGGGGCTAAAAATAATTAATTAATAAAAAAAATTAAAGATCATCATCATCCTAAAGCTATCAGATTAAGAATTTCCCTAGGATAATTAATTAATAAAAATAATTAAAGATCATCATCTTATATTAATAAAAATAATTAAAAGATCACCATCTCAAATAAGGGTAAAAAATACAGTCTCTCGCGTAAGCGTATAAAAAATAGGGGTGAAAAAACACGTCCTACACGTAAGCGAGTAAAAATAAGGGTGGAAAATCCGGTCTCCCACGTGGGCATAAAAAAAATGGCCGCGCAAGTGCCCCACACCCCGGGGCTTTTTGACGTCAAAATCCAAGATGGCGGCGCAAGTGCCTCGGTTCTACTTATGTATTCCTTTTATCGTAGGGTGCTATTGGTGAAATAAATGAAATTAATCCAATAATCTTGAAATAAGGCAAAAAGTTTCCGTTAATTTTTTTTAAAGTAACGAATTTTTTGTTGTCTTAAAGCTAGTTAAGTGACGACTATTATTACGTCGTTATAGATTTTTTACTCTATACGATGTATAAAACTCATGGCTATTCTTTTTATAAAAGTAATATTTTGTAATCCAACATTATAAGATGGTAAATGTGAAGTAAATAAATTCGTTTTATGCAGGTATCCTTTATAAGAATTATACCCGTAGCTGCTCCTATCGTAATTTACTAAGCTTCTTGTAGTACATATTGGGTCTAAACAAGAAAGGCATGCCTTAAATAATACAAATAATTACGTTCGCATGCACGCTTACACGTACGCACGTACGCACACAAACACGCGCAGGCACACGCACACACACACACATACACACACGCACACACACACACACACACACAAACACAAACACAGACACAGACACAGACACAAACACACACACACACACACACACACACACACACACACACACACACACACACACACACACACACACACACACACACACACACACACACACACACACACACACTCACCTCACACTCACACTCACACTCACACTCACCTCACACTCACTCACACTCACACTCACACACACTCACTCACTCACACTCACTCACCTCCTCACACTCACACTCACACTCACCTCACATCACCTCACCTCACGCTCACGCTCACCTCACACTCACTCACTCACTCACTCACTCACTCACACTCACTCACTCACACTCACCTCACCTCACCTCACACTCACACTCACTCCTCTCCACTCACTCACTCACCTCACCTCACACTACACTCACACTCACTTCACACTCACCTCACCTCACCTCACCTCACACTCACTCACTCACTCACTCACTCACACTCTCACACTCACACCACCTCACACCAAAACTCACACTCACACTACCCTACTTTACTCACTCACACTCACACCACACTAACACACACGAAAACGTTCACATACACACACGCGCACTTGCGCACATAAACACTAACGATGAAAGCTCGAGATAGATGGTTTTCACCAAAACAATACTTTACTTATGGGTGCTTCGCGCATAAGAGGGTAAAAAGTGTTGCCGAGTTATTATAGCGCATTGAATAAGCGTAATTTTCGTGTAGTCAAAATATGCGAAAATGTGTTTTACTTCCTTACTCTCTTTCATGGTTATAATAATACCTAAAAAATCAATCAAGATTACTTAATAATACGATACCTGAAAATTAAGTGAAGTAAAGCTTTGTAACAATTAACCTGTAATTATGGGTTCGAGTGATGAAAAGAAAGGGAGGCAACTCAAATTACATTATTTTAAGCCAAGAAACCACCGCAGACGAAGAATTATTTCTTTTTTTGGGACGAGATATTTCTATAAAGAACCAAACATAATTATTTGCATTAATTTAAGGAGTGATTTTCGTATTCATTTTAAATCCAAAGGTACTATACGAGGCGTAGTAGTTAATTATGACAGAAGCTTATTATAATTCTTACAAAAGATACATAAAACGAATTCATTTAATCCCCATTTACCATCGTATAACAATGGATTATAAAGAGTTCGTTTTCTAAAATGAATAACTCATTTTTTCCCATCATACAGCGTAAAAAAGTATGTAGCAATTATAGTCGTTTCGTAATTAACTTTACGACAACAAATCATTCGTCAAATTAAAAAAAAGATAACCAGAAAAATACCATATTTCAAGATTTTTTTGTTATTTCGGTATATCAATAATACCATTGTAAAAGAGATAAAATTCTTGAAATTTGATATTTATGAATTTCCGAATTGCAACCATATTTTTACAGATTACATGTTCTGAAAAGCCTTGGCACTATTAAGCGGATCATTCACAACCAACTACATCAAAATCTTTAAGTCAGAGCAGTATATCTTAGAAGTAATAATGACGGGAATTCTCTTTAATTTTGTGTAAGAAACTCATTATGATAGTCGATTATAATCGTATTAATGATAGAAGCCAGAAACCAGTAATTTTTCAAGAGCTTGACTGCTTCAGATTCGAACTTGGCACCTTTCATTTACTAGTGCACCTTAAACGCTGATCAATTGAGTAATCCAATATACATTTTTTAGAACTTATATGTATATATATATATATATATATATATATATATATATATATATATATATATATATATATATATATATATATATATATATATATTAACTCGTTCGTGGCTTATCATATTTTCTGCCAGCAATGTAAGTAGCTTCTTTAAGTTTTTGGCGAGTTGTGTCATTCTTTGTAATTTGTTATCTCATTATCCACCGCATGGAAGGTTGGGTGTACAATTCGTGAAATTCTGGTGTGGTTTGGTTTTGAATTTGTGATTATACTTCGTATTTTGTCCGAGGTACCTGGTATATATGGATTTAACATGGTATTTTCGAAAAAGCAGAGCCCAAACACAGCGGTAATACGGAATAAAGAACAAAATTCAAATTCAACAGCAATAATCCCAAAAGACCGTTACCGTTACCGTTACGCTTACAATTACGATCAGGATTACGACTACGATTACTATAGCGATTGCGATTGCGATTTCGATTGTGATTGCGATTCCGATTGCGATAGCGATTGCGATAGCAATAGCGATAGCGATTGCGATTGCGATTGCGATTGCGATTACCATTACCATTACCATTACCATTACCATTACCATTACCATTACCATTACCATTACCATTACCATTACCATTACCATTACCATTACCATTACCATTACCATTACTATTACTATTACCATTACCATTAGCATTAACATTACCATTACCATTACCACTACTATTAGCATTGCCATTACCATTACCATTACCATTACCATTACATTACTATTACCATTACCATTGCCATTACCATTACCATTACCATTACCATTACCATTACCATTACCATTACCATTACCATTACCATTACCATTACCATTACCATTACCATTACCATTACCATTACCATTACCATTACCATTACCATTACCATTACCATTACCATTACCATTACCATTACCATTACCATTACCATTACCATTACCATTACCATTACCATTACGATTACGATTACCATTACCATTACCATTACCATTACCATTACCATTACCATTACCATTACCATTACCATTACCATTACCATTACAATTACAATTACCTTACCATTACCATTACCATTACCATTACCATTACCATTACCATTACCATTACCATTACCATTACCACTAATATTACCATTACCGTTACCGTTACGGTTAACGTTACCGTTACCATTACCGTTACCGTTACCGTTACCATTACCATTAACATCACCATTACCATTACTATTACCATTACCATTACCATCACCATTACGATTACCATTACCATTACTATTATAATTACTAATACTAATACTGTTGTCGTCTCCGTCGCCGTCGCCGTCACTGTCGCCGTCGTCGTTCACGTTATAAACGTACATAATAATGAATTTGTCTTGACAATATTTCCATATTATCAAAATTGAATGTCATGACTTAAATTATTTAAAGCATACCCACCTAACGCAGACCTCTATGGTTAATTCAACCTACAAAATCTCATATGTTCTTCTTCTTCGTCTTGTATGAAAGTTACGTTTTGTGGTTTCACAAAGACAAGATAACTTGTACACCCAGGAATATGTCAATAGATTTAGAACATCTCTAGTTGACCTTAATTTTCTTTAATCTTTATTGTAGGTGTAAGTGTATATTTTTAGTTTTTTCTCTAGAAAAGTGTTTTTAAGCATATAGCTTTCTTCCATGTATGCAATGTGGTTTTTTTTGTTTAATGTTACACTCCTCCCAACGGCGCGTGCTTTTTTGAATGATAGTAGGTTTTGCAGTGTTGGAGATGTTGTAAACTTGTTAAACGCTATTCATTTAGCTTTATTCTTTTCTTTTACTTCCACTATGGCAGTGACATTCTTTCTATAATGTCAAAAGTTCGTAAGATACATTTTACAGTGGTATTCGTTATGTCACTTGAAGATTCATAGACCTTGTGGTCAATGTTGTTTGATGCAAATTGTTTTGGTTTTTCCAGAATTTCATTGGACGCTGTACGTCCAGTTAGCTTGCTTTGTGAACCGTTTCTTTGGTATTATTATACTTGATTTCCAGACGTCAGTGATGTGACTGTGATTCAATTAAGCAAACTAAAATGTTTCTGTGCAAAGTATTTTTTATTTTTCTATTTTTATGTTAAATTTCACTTAGGTAGACAGTGTACCAGAAGTACTGCCTAATTTTTAATTTGACTTTAAATTTTACATGATTGTACACTAGGCTTTTCTATCTAAATTAAAGTTAACTAAATAATCCTGAAACGGCGACAAAATATTGCTCACTTCATTTGAGGTTTGAAAATCTCATTTTGCACACTTAGGTGTGCAAATAAATTGATATTTTATTATGCTGATAACTGTACCAACTAGCAAATGACGATTCTGACCTACATTTCGTTTGTATTAAGCATGGGATTAGATGGACTTCCAGAGAAATTTACGGAAGCTAAGATTTGATTACAAAATTAATTATAATTTAATAACTAATTGTATCGTTTTAGACCGCTTGTACCTCTTGTACATAACTTTAGAAAAAAACCTAACCTTTAATAGCGTGTACGCGTGAAGGAAGTGGATAGTAAATTAAAGCGAAACAAGGTAATTGACATTGTGAATTAAAATGAAATTGAAACTTACAATTTGTGCAATTTTGGAAGGTAATTCTGGTTTTTAAATTATTAAGGGGTATGTGAACTGCAAAATTTAAATCATTAATTTGGTTTAAATGTGTAGAACTGTCTTGTAAAGGAGCATCAAGTATCTCGGAAGAAATTGTGGATATCGATGCCAAAGATGGGCCTGGTTCTGAGTACCATTTCCACTATTTTTCTTTTCCCCTCTATGGAGCCCTGAACATACCCCTCGGCGACATTTGACGATCTGCAGCCCCCGTGACGCTTCAGATCTAAAACACCGCCACCGCGCAAAGCGAGTGCAGTATAAAAATGAGGATTTTCCAATTTCAAAAATTCCGAAATTTTTTTAGTCACCGTACTGAAGGTATTGTGTCCAATTGGCTGTTTTGCTACCATTTCGTACGCTTAAAATTAAACGTCACCTTTTAAGAGTGCAAATCCAGTTCAATGATCACGAACTTCCTAGCAACCACAGTTTTTGAGTCGGGAATGATGACAACAACAGTGTCATTCTTTACCTTCAAATCCTGGATACCCATTTTACAAACTCGTCACCTCTACAAGCCCCCCGCAATACCCATAATTAAAGCAGCCTATAATTTTATACATGAAGAAGTAGATTAGAAACTGACTGTATGTAGTTACTTTTATGACAATAAATGCTGCATCTGGTGCTTCTTACAGACAAATTTATTGACTTGGGATATATCTAATACCAATGATTTTTTGAGTTTTAATTTTTTGACGTTTTAAAAACAAATTTCTATATATATATATATATATATATATATATATATATATATATATATATATATAGGGTGGTCGTAAAGTAAGGAATAAATTCAATATCTCGTAAAGCACAATTGTTTTCAAAAATCGCTCGGACCCGTCGATTTTATATTTTTTCGGGGCACAATTTGCGAAGAAAAAAAATTGTATACAGGGTGTCTCAAAAAAGATTTGCTAAAAAAAATTTTTTTTTTCAAATTGCAACCCAATCTTTTTATTACATTTTTGGATTACCCTTACAATTCTAGCTCAATAGTAGGCTTTGGATTTATGACGCGGGAAACAAAAGAATAATTAATGTCAATAGTGATTATCGTTGATAATTCTGTGTGTATTTTCGTAACGTTTCACTAGTTTTCAAGGTCTATTATTAAAGTTATTATCGTTGACAGTTCTGTGTATTTTCGTAACGTTTCACTAGTTTTTCAAAGTATATTTTCGTTTTTTTAACACTAAATTACATTAATATGCGGCTTACTGAGACACAGCGCATAGAAATCTTGATGATGATTGGCTACGGTAATTGAGTTAGAACGCAGCAGGAAGTTTGTGACTTATTTGATCAAAAACACCCCAATCGTCCGCCAATATCGCAATCGACAGTTAGCAAGATTGAGCAGAAGTTTAGTCAATTCGGTCATGTAAGAGATGTTCCTAGATGTGGTCGTCCTCAAGTTGATGAAAATAAGCAGTTAGAAATCTTATTGGCGGTTCAAGATAATCAGCATGTAGTATCTAGGCAGGTAGCAAAGGACATGGATATTGGAAAAACAAGTGTTCTAAAAATACTACAAACGAATAAATACCACCCTTATAAGATGCAAGTTCATCAAGAACTCTCGGAAGGATTGTTTGAGAGGCGCCTTGAATTTTGAGAGCTTTTGCAAAATATGTGTTTGGAGAATCCAAATTTAGTGAAAAATATACTTTTTTCCGATGAAGCCACTTTCTGCTTGAATGGTGACGTAAATACCCAGAACTATCGGTATTGGTCCGATGTAAATCCACACTGGATGAGGGAAGGACATACACAATTCAATCGAAAAATAAACGTGTGGGCTGGCGTTGTTGGTGACATTATTATCGGACCTTTCTTCTTTGAAGAAAATTTAACAGGTGAGAGATACCTGAGTTTTCTAGAAGAGGAACTTGTTCCAGCTCTGGCTACCCTTTTTCCTGAGATAGAACGTCCGGATTTGCCACACTATAACATCTGGTTCCAACAAGATGGTGCTCCCCCCCATTTTGCTGTGATAGTTCGAACTTATTTGCACGACACTTTCCCAAACAGGTGGATTGGAAGGAGCGGTGTTATTGAGTGGCCACCAAGATCACTCGATCTAACACCACTAGACTTTTTTTTATGGGGATACCTTAAAGGTAAGGTATTTAAAAGCCAACCGGAAAATCTAGATGTTTTAAAACAACGCATCCGTCAAGAAATACGTCGAATAACGCCCGAAATGGTTCGAAATGTTCAGCATGAATTTGTTGATCGATTAGGCTATTGTCAGTTTGCGAATCTTTGTTTTCGATATAATAAAACGTTATAAAAATTATTTTATTTTTCGTTTTCTTCATGTTCTTTTTTCAATTTTTAAATTTTGAATGCGAATAACTCCAAATCGCTTGGACTTAGGTACAGCACATGCTACATGACAAATGTTTTGAATTGTAAGGGTAATCCAAAAATGCGATAAAAAAATTTGGTTGCAATTTGAAAAAAAAAATTTTGTTAGCAAATCTTTTTTGAGACACCCTGTATAAAATTTTTTTTTCGCAAAATATGCCCCGAAAAAATATAAAATCGACGGGTCCAAGCGATTTTTGAAAAAAATTGTGCTTTACGAGATATTGAATTCATTCCTTGCTTTACGACCACCCTGTATATATATATATATATATATATATATATATATATATATATATATATATATATATATATATATCCATGTTATTTTTTAGTTTTATGGTACTTTTAAGCATCGAATAAAATCACCAAAGCGTGGATAATTTATAGATTAACGATTTTTCTTTAAAGTACGCTAATTAAACATTTTTCACTTACTTTCGTTACATTTTTCTCATTACACCATTTTTTTAAATTGGTGTAGCTTTATAGTACCTGCGTTTTGAGGTCTCGGGCAGTAAATTTTCAACCTTGGCAGCCATGCGGCGTTCAGGAGGCGTTCAGGATATTAATTCCATTTTAAACTACCAGGCTGTTTTGCTACAAAACATAACACACTCAGCCTGGCGCGCAATTTAAACACTTGATAAAGCTTCAATTTTAAATATTTTTATTTTTCTAAGTGCATCCAACGATATAATTCGCTAAGTCGAACTCCTCCCACAGGATGTGACCGATTCAGCTGAAACTTGGCATACGTATTTTCCTAACGCGGGATCAGTGTTTTACGAGTTTCACCACAATTGAACGCGGAACCGCCGCAATCGCGCGTAGCGAGCGCATTAGGGTGCGACTGATTAATCTGAAATTTGGCGTGTGTTCCATAAAGACCCGGATCCGATTTTTTGGAGCTTCACCCCTATCGGCCACACAGGTCATATGCGGAAGCTCCACAAGCGCGTTGATGCTCGTCTACTGAATAAAACTCTAACAACTTACTCACATACAACGCACACTCTACACCGGTGGGTCTACAAACATAAATTATATAACGTAGGTGAACACCAAGAAATGGAATTGGTGTTCAGGCTTTTGTTTATATGTAAAAGTCAATTGTA